>JAGFNQ010005907.1:0-52292 GCA_024364735.1 Boesenbergia rotunda
AGAGGCATGATGTTTCTGTTGGGTTTTTCGGGGCCGCGAAAAACCGCCTTTTCGCGTCGCGGAAACCCCGAGAACCCAAAGCCATGGATCTCGTGCGAAGAAAAATTCCGAAACAAAAATTCACGTATTCATTTTATGCTCAAAACTCGATCTACTCCTAGATCTAAAGAGGGATAAACCATTTTACCATTGGTGCGTGCCCCGCTTAATCCCGCTCGCTCCTTTTGGATGTCGGATCTCTAGGACGTCAAGTGCCGTCCCTCTAGAAGTATCCACGCGAACAAAGTGGATGGAGGAAACCCTTTAGGTGTGCTAGCACCTTTCAAGGGTTCGACCAAGAGGAGAAGAAGAAGAAGAGCTCCAACACTTGGAGGAGGAAGAAGAGAAGACACACAATGAGAAAAATGGAACAAAACCTTGTTTTGTTCTCTCATTGTGGCCGGCCACATAATGGCCATTAAGTGGCCGGCCATAATGGCCATTAATGGCCATTAAGTGGCCTGCCATAACCCCCTTTCAATTTGAATTCAAATTCAAATGGGGGGTTACAACCTTTGGAGATGATGTGGAGCATCATCATTGGTCAAATACCAAGCCAAGTCATCACTTGGTCAAGTCAAGGTGAGGTGGCCTTTTGGTCAAGTCAAACTTGCCTTTTATGGACTTTCCATATTTAGTCAAGTCAAACTTGACTCCATTTCTTCTCCCATGTCAAGTCTAACTTGAAGTGGAACCAAGTCAAGTCAAACTTGATTTGGATTTGGGTCAAGTCAAACTTGCCTTTTATGGACTTTCCATATTTAGTCAAGTCAAACTTGACTCCATTTCTTCTCCATCTGTTTGTTCTTTGCGTGTGACCCTATAAGTTCTTGTAACGTTGGCAATGCTTCTAACCTCTTAGAAACATAAACAATGAGCGGTATCTAGCAACACATCATTGCTACCCAAGTTACAAGAATGTTGAGATCCAACATCACCAATGTGACTACTAATTATGACTTTCATAATATGTGACAATGTCCTTCTATTGTCGATATCTAGATTGATCTTCTATGAAGCATAGACCGTGTCATCCTCCAATCAATCTATGTGTCTTGAACTCCAAGTAGACTCACTATAATCAAATAAGCTCAATATCTCATATTGCCTTATTTGGGCATGGCCATGCACTTAGTGATCTCACTCTATCAAGACTATGATATCTCTCCCGTCATATAGGAGGGATAGATCTCATCTACATCACTCACATCCCTCCACATAATTTGTTACATACCCAGTAATCGCCTTTATAGTCCACCCAGTTACGGGTGACGTTTGACGAAACCAAAGTACATAACTCCTTATGTAGGGAACTATGGTGACTTCAGGTCTAAGGACTAATAGTCATACTAATAGTCACATGAGAAAGTATATGACACTCATATAACGATCCATGATACTTTCTCATGGTGGGTCATTCAGTATACATTCTCCAATGCATACTCATGTGTCAACTTGATATCTCATATCCATGACTTGTGAGATCAAGTCATCGTGTTGACCTACATGCTAATCTCTATGCATTAACATTGTCCCTGAATGTTAATACTTGACTAGGAATAATTAAGAGTAGTGTTCTCTATATCATCTCACTATCGATTCAACCAATCGATTGATATAGATATGAACCTACTACCAAGGACGTTATTACACTTAGTTATTTGACACCAATACAAGTAAGTATAATAACCATAATCAAATGCCTTTATATATATATATGAATATGATACAATGAGTCCATACAACAACCATCACATGATTGGCTCTAGGGCTCTCACTAACAGTTTCTTGAGTGGAACTCCACTACTCATTGAGTTTTGAGAGTTAGGGTTAGTCCTATGAGAGTTTCATGCTTGATCTATTGACTTGGATGAATTCACCATTACTGATTAGCTAATGTTAGAATGGAATTGATGTGGACTTGGTTCCAAAAGGGCTTGATTATCTTGAATAATTACCACTATGTGATTTCCTCCATGCTAGGTAAACTTGCTTGAGTCAATAAACTTGGTTTTCTCTTTTTGCTCGAGACGTGCAAAGAGTAGGTGTGGGGGAGTGATAATTAGCAATTTGATCGATAAATTTGGTGCCATTAGTGAGGAAATTTGGGGCTCTGGGGTGTATTTGTTTATGAAATGATGCATAATTATTAATAGGATATATTTTCATTGGTTAATTAATTTCCTTGCATTTTCACACTCATATTTCATTCTATTGGATTTTTTGGAAAGTTTGTGCATCATCGAATCAAAAGGGGCACATCCGGGGCGAAGACGGATCTATAAAGAACAACATCATACTCCAATCTCATGCTGTTGGAGCCCTGATTGGTTACCAGACCAATCAGGGAAAGCCTGATCGGCCCCCAGACCGATCAGGGAAGGCCTGATCGGTCCCCAGACCGATCAGGAGGAGATGGAACAAAGGAATTCAGAATTTTAGCTACTGATCACATCCTGATCGGTCCCCAGACCGATCAGGGAGGCTTCTGATCGGTCCCCCGACCGATCAAGGGGCATGTAGACCGATCCAGAGCCATTCAGTCTGATCAGTAGCTGTCCAGATGCGATCGGATGCGCAAGTCATCACAACCCTCCACTTGAATCTGGCAACGATGATTGATGGAGTTTCCTTGCAAGTGATCTCAGCCACTCATTAGAGGAAATGAAGGGTGGAAAGGAGAAGTAGAAAAGGGGGTTAGGGCAGCCAAAGAAGGGATCTCGATCTGATCTAAGGAGGAACGCAGGGGAGAGGCGATGGAGGAAGGAAACTACTGATCGATCGGTTTCTCTGGGGATTAACAGCTTGGACAGGCCTTCTTCTTCGACTCCACAACCCATTCCCTCTTCTACTTCGGCTAGGAAGTGATTGGCTTCATCGGAGCAGAGCTTTCTTCTACCGGACACCCAATTTCAGCTTTCTTTTAATTCTTTTTGCTTGTTTACTGGCTGTAGAACATCAGTTGCATTTCCTTTCCAATTGATTTCGAATTTCCGCATATTTTCCATTTTAGAACAGTAATCTCTAGCTTAGTTTCAAATTTCCAGCTTAGCTTATTGTTTTCACAGCTTATCTCTTGCAGAAAATTGTCCATGTTTTCAATCTTTTGATATTCGAATGCAGAATGCTTGTTGAATGGCTTCAATTGAACTTGTGCTTGATGAAGAAATGGATGGCTGTTTCGTTAAGATCTATAGATAAACCCCTGCTACGATTTCCTAGTTTTAAATGTTCTTTTACTGTCCAAAACAATCAGTTAGCTTGATACTTCAAATATGAGTAGTGAATGCTATTAGGTAGAAGTTCGTAGCTAAGTTTAATTGTTTTGTTATCTGCAACCCCAAGAAAACATGTTTTGTTTATCCTGCTTTTACTTTCCTGCAATTTACAACTTTTCATAAAGCGGAGAAGTGCATGCATCGTATTGGGTCCTTGAGAGACGATTCGGTTCAACTCTTACTACAAAATTGCTTGAAACGATGAAATTAATTGATACTGTAACGCGACTAAAACGGTTATCAGCGCCCTAGAGGGGGTTTTTCCTGTGGCTGCGAAGCTGAGCTGGCAGGTTGCCAAGTCAGCATGTGAGGTGCTCGTGAGCAGTCAGGCGCCCTAGATGTCCCAGTCACCCTAGATAGGGGATAGACGGTGGTCGAGTCTACGAATAAGCTTACGCCCAAACCGGCTGACGTGACAGGTGCCCCATAGCAACACAGGCGCCTTAGATGCTTGTATAAAAGGTGGTTCACCACCTGCTTCCATACAAGACTTCTCTCAACTCAAGCACTCAAACGCTCAGTTCATTTCCTCCATACTCAAGTTCCAAGTGTCAACAACGCTCAAGATCGACGACGTGCTGCTCCGTTCTTCAGATTTCTTTCCGGTCATCGGTATAATTTCAAGTTGCTTTTAATTCTGTATTCGTAAATTAAAATCTTGTAATACCTTTTTCAAAATATAGAATTGCCCAACAAAAACGGTCAAGGGTCATGGGCCTTGGAGTAGGAACCGTTACAGACTCCGAACCAAGTAAAAACAAAAAGAGTTAGCATTGCTGTATTTTCCACTGCGCATTGCTCTTACGTATCCGAATTTGTTTTTATCGATATTCACCCCCCCCTCTATCGATTCTAAACGATTTCACATACTCATCATCTGATTCGGAAGAATCAAGTGTCTCAATGAATAGTGATTAAGAGGCATATATGGTAAGAAAGATGAGAAAAGCATTTAAAAGGTTTTCTTCTAACAAATCTCATGGTAGAAAAAATTCAAGAAGTAAAAGTAGCACAAGAAAGGTCATGAAGAAGGGCACATAAGGGATGATTGTCCACCCTTGAAGAAGAAGGAAGAAAAGAAGAAAATAAAAGAAAAAGGCAAGAAGGTTAAAAACTTAAAGACGACATGGGATGATCCTTCATCATTGGAAGAAGAAGAATACCACGTATCACATTTTGCTCTAATGGGAATTGAAGGCATAACATCCACATCATCCGAAGATGAGATGAGCTCAAGTGAAGATGAAGAAGGAAGCTCAAGTGAAATGGAAGGTCAATCTTCGGATTCAGACGCCTCGGTAAGTGAGGTATACAAACTACCCACTACCACTCTTGTAAAAATCATTTCTAGCACAAATGATGATTTGTTTAATGCTAAAAAGAAAATTAAGTGTTTGAAAAATGAAATTTGCATGTTAAAGGAAAAAATTAGAATCTATGATAATTAAGGAAAATATGCATGACTCTTCTTCTAATTCAAATGATTCATCTTTAGAAGAAGAAAATAAGGAATTAAGGGAAAAGGTAGATAGTCTTATCAAAGCCCTTAGAAAATTTAAAATTGGCTCAAAAACCCTAGATATGATCATTGAGAGTCAAAGGGTAAGTTTCAAGAAAGAAGGGTTAGAGTTTGGAAAATCTAGCAATGGAAAAATCTACCATTGTTTACTTGCTAGAGGACAAGCAAAGACCAAGACCCTAAGTAAGAAATGGATTCCTAAGGAGTACTTGGTCAACCCAATATGGAAACACTTCTATTGGGTGTCAAAATCAATCCTCAAGGGTTAGAGGATTTGCGTTGAGTCAACCATGTTGTTAAAATTTTAAATTTTTAAAATTTGGTTGACTTGAGACATTAAGGGGGAGTATTTTAGCCCAAGTAGAAATTCTTGATAAAATGGGCTAAATAGGATGTACCTTTGATACATCTTATGTTGTCTTGATTTATGATTACATTTATGCATATGAGATGTTAGGATGATACAAATAACTCACTTATGCTTGTGGCATTTTGATGAATTATTGGATGTATCATATTAGTGATAATAGACCAATTATGGGGAAAGTAAATGTTTAATTAATGGACGTCTTGCCCATAGATCATAGTTGGACATTTAAAATGATTTGAAAATATTTCTGTGTTTTATTAGTTATAACATAGATTTGCAAAATACATGATTTCAAAACTAGGATGTAAGTTTGATACAAAATTGAGTGTTTTCAAAGAATTTGAGTTTTGTTCAAAAAGTTAAACATATTTAGATTTTTCATGAAAATATATTTTCTATGTTAAAAAATATCACCAGAAATATGTTTGCAAAATTTCAAAAAAAATTCGAATTTTATTGATTTTTTATGCATTTCTGAATTTCAGCTCAAAATGTTGAAATTTCAGACTAATAGGTATCAGTCGACTGAACATTATGTGACTTGGCAACTCACTAAGGTCAGTCGACTGATAACTAATTCAATTGACTGGTACTTGTATTTTCTAATTTCTGGGGATTTTCATAAAATAAAAGGTGTCCCAAATTGATACCAAGAGTAATATTGCTTAGTGCAATTTTTTTGATGGTGTCAAAGGGGGAGAATGAAAGGTTTAAGTTAAGTTTTAACTTAATTCTTTATGTTTGTGCAAAATTGAAATTAAAAGGTTTATGTTAGGTTTTAACTTAATTCTTTATGTTTGTGCAAAATTGAAAATCTTGTGATAAAGCATAGGTTAATGGGAAGGATGCATGTTTATGTGTCTTAACATACTATGCTTGTAATTTTTAATTGTTATGATTGTACCTAACTTAAACATATTGTCACATATCAAAAATGGGGATATTGTTGGTGCAATCGACCTAACGTTGATCGGGTAGATCATGGGTTTTGATGTGTGTGTCAATATGGTTAGTTAGGTTTTCATGTTGATTTGATATGTGTGCTTGAGTCATGTAGGACTTGGAGAATCACACATGAGTAACGAAGTGTAGCATCCGAGGGATGAGAGCCAAGAAAGAGGACTTTAAGGGTGAGCCGAGGAAGTATACTTCAAAGGCATACGCGAAGGATGACATGGAGGCAAGCCGTGGGTTGTGTGCGCATCCAAGGGGCAAGAGCCGAAGGAAGAGAACTTCAAGGGGTAAGTCGAGGAAGTGGGCCTCAAGGCATAATCGAAGGATGGACTTCGGAGTGAGTTTGAGTGAACTTGTAAGCTGGACAGTCGACTGGCAAAGGGAGCAGTCGACTGCCAGCGTCGAGTGGAAACTCACAGAAAGATCAGTTGACTGGTCCAGGTATCAGTTGACCGGTCTCTTAAAAATAGAGTCATTGGTTGGGCTCAGTCGACTGGTGTCGGGGTTGAGCTGTTTGGATAACAACTCTCTCCTCTATTTAAGAGGAGGCTTTGGGACATGATTAGGTTACGGTTCTTGATTACTAAATCCTATTCTAAGTGCCTAAAGCTTTCATAGCTATTCTCTTCCTCATACTCTAAATCTCATCTTGTAAAAGAGGAAAAGAGCATCTTGTGAGGGTTTTTCCACCTTCAATGAGAAGATCATAGTGAAGCTTGATTGTGTGGTGTGGATCCTTGGATTAGCCACCTCTAGGAGGTGGATACCAAGTAAATCAAGGGAGTTAGCATTGCTTTCTTTGTTAATTGATTTTGTCTATTATTGCTTTTATGCTTTAGCTAACATTCTTGTAGACAACAATCAAAGAAAAGCTATTCACCCCCACTAGCCTAACGCCAAGGTCCTAACAGATCAAACCAGTAGGAGACACTGGAAAGTTGGACCCTCAGTGGGACGGACCTTATGTCATCACCAAAAAGCTCACAGGGGGCAGTTACTATCTGGAAGATGAGAAAGGCAAGGGGCTGGAGAGGCCATGGCACGCCAACCATCTCTGCCCTTATCGTACTCAACGAGGTGTTGAGTTGTTTGCTTAATTTTTGTATTCATTGTTTATACTGCCTTGCAGTTCAATAAATAAAAGAGCAAACGAAATATTACTTGAAAAGCGCTAAAACCTTACCTGAATTAAATCCTACTACCTCCGCGGTGAGTAGGCTTGGCCTCGGTGCTGCAAATGTCTAGTCAAGAGCTGCAAAACTTTGCTACCTCCGCGGTGAGTAGGCTTGGCCTCGGTGCTACATATGCCCGGCCAAGAGCTGCAAAATTCTACTACCTCCGTGGTGAGTAGGCTCGGCCTCGATGCTGCAAATGTCAGACCAAGAGCTACAAAACCTTACTACTTCCGCGGTGAGTAGGTTTGGCCTCGGTGCTACAAATGCCCGGCCAAGAGCTGCGAAACCCTACTACCTCCGCGGTGAGTAGGCTTGGCCTCGGTGCTGCAAATGTCCGGCCAAGAGCTGCAAAACCCTACTACCTCCGCAATGAGTAGGCTTGGCCTTGGTGCCACATATGCCCGGCCAAGAACTGCAAAATCCTACTACCTCCGCGGTGAATAGGCTTGACCTCGGTGCCGCAAATGCCCGGCCAAGAGCTGCAAAACCCTACTACCTCCGCGGTGAGTAGGTTTGGTCTCGGTGCTGCAAATACCCGACCAAGAGCTGCAAAATCCTACTATCTCCGTGGTAAGTAGGCTTGGCCTCGGTGCTACATATGCTTGGCCAAGAGCTGCAAAACCCTACTACCTCCGCGGTGAGTAGGCTTGGCCTCAGTTCTGCAAATGTCCGGCTAAGAGCTGCAAAACCCTTCTACCTCCGCGGTGAGTAGGCTTGGCCTTGGTGCTGCAAATGCCCGGCTAAGAGCCATAAAACCCTACTACTGTCGCCGTGAGTAGGCTTGGTATGGGTACTCTAGATGCCAGACCAAGAGTAGTAAAATCCTACCCCCTATACGGTGAGTAGACTCCTGGTCCTTGCCAGCATAGGGCCCGACGCTCCTCGAACCGGAGTGAGGCCGGGCTACACCCTGGCTCTGTGAGTTAGGGAGAAACACTATCCCTTCAATTTCCTGGCTCTTCGGGCAAGGACACAAGAGGCATAAGGAGAACAGAAGGAGAAAAACTCAAGGCATTGGGCTAAAAAAGGTTTTTTCATTATACTCAGGATCATTACATGTCTGGCACATATGAAAGAATGAAAATGTTGCCAAAGATAAAAAGACAAAATAATTGCAAGGCCTTGGTCTGGGAAGAGCCTTATATTTCCTGCTCTTCGGGCGAGAGCTCGTTCCAAACCTGGCCGACGTTCAAGGCACTTAGGTCGGCGTCGGGTTTCAGCAGTTGGGCCTAAAACAAGGCTTCAATGGTGGAGAACCGCTCCCTGTAATCCCAGTAAGAGCATCAACAGGTGCAGTAGCAGGAGCAGCCTCCTCATCCTCATCATCATCAGAGCTGGAGGAATCATGACGACGTCGCCAGACCAGTACTCCCTGTCGTCTCTCGATCCCAGCCAAGGAGAGCTGCCGAGAATCAATCTGGTCATAATCCTTAGACAGTTGATGCACCTGACCCTTAGTGGTTCTAATACCTCTAGACAAAAAGAATTCGGTCAAAATATGACCGAATGACATGTAGATTTTCCTATTGACGTCATGTGAAAAATGAACAATGGAGGCGAATATATGGTGGGCGATGTCTATGTCAAGTCTCCTCTCTAATACATACATCATCACCAAGTGAGGTAGCCGGATCTTTGGCCTCCCCTTGGTGACAATAGGTAGAATGTTGTCTAGGACGATTTTATACAAGATGTTGCTAACTGAACTCATGCACCTAGCTATGAAGATACGTTGTAGAGGAGGTTGAGGATTATCAAAATAATGATGATAAATTTGATCAATGGTGACATTGGGCAAGGTCAATGGCTTAGTGACAGTGGAGAAACATGTGAATGGGTTATCAGAAACCCTACACCCTAAAAATAATCCTAATAATGCAGGTGTAAAAGGAATGGTAACTCCCTTTACCATAGACCCGACCCCGGGCCGGGTCCAGCCCGGAACCGGCCCAGGTCGCCCGTTGACCCGGTTCACCAGGTCGAATCGGAACCGGCCCGGCAGGATGCCGGGCCGGTTCCGGTTCCAGCGGCCAGAAATCGCGAACCGGCAGTTAACCGCCGGTTCGGGTGAACCGGTGGTTAACCGTCGGGTCCAACGGCACTGAACCGCCGGTTCAGTGCCGTTGGAGGCTTTTTGATTTTTTTTTTTGGACGGATGAGATCATTTGACCGTTTTTTGATCAATAGCTATGATTTAGTGATCATTATAATCCAAACTCTATAAATAGGGAGCTCATTTCATCATTTTCACTCACAACACAACTTCTCTTCTCTCAATCTCTCATTCTCAACTCTCTAACTCTCAACTTCTCTCCGCGTTCTTCATCGACGATAATGGAAGGAGGTCACGGAGCTTCATCATCTCGATCTCGGAGGGGAAAAGAAATTGCATACAAGGATCCCAACCTTCAAATTCAATCCACCGATGATGAGACCGAGGCTCAGCCCCAACACCCTCCGATCCCCGAAACGCAAGGAAGTACTGATGCGATTACTTCTAAGGTTCGAGAAAATCCTCCTTTAAAATCGTCTATTTTCACTAAACATTTTGAGAAGGTCACACTTCTGTCGGGAGAAATGCGTGCAAAATGCAAGCATTGCAATGCTTCCTACAAATTCCAAGCCGGCGGCGGCTATGGGTCGTTGAAACAACATGTAGAAACAAAGCATCCGACAGAATATGGGCTTGACCGCTCTCAAACACAATTATCTAGATTTTCTAGTGGTAGTAGTACTGATTCTGGTTTATTTTTATATTCAGATAATAAATTAAGAGAATCATTAGCTAAATTTGTTTCCGTAGAACATCTTTCTTTTAGTTTTGGATCTAAATGCACATTTGAAGATTTTTGTAAAGAATCTCTTAATCCTGCTGCTAAACGTGTATCTAGAACTACACTAACTTGTACAATTAAAAGATTAGTAAAGTTTCGATATTTGGAGTGATCATTGGCAAACTCATTCTTATATGGGTATAACATGCCATTGGATTGATAACTCTTGGATCCTTCAAAAAAAGATTATTAGCTTATAGACTTTTTGATTAATCACACACTACTCATAACATTGCACAATTATTACATATAGTTTTAGAAGAATATGGATTCACTCATCAAATATTTTTAATATCAATAGACAATGCCAGTTCTAGTACCACTTCAATAGATGAACTAAAATTTATTTGTCAACCTGTCATTGGTGGTTTATTTTTTTCATATTCGTTGTGTATGCCATATTTTAAATTTATGTGTTCAAGATGGATTAAAACTTTTACAAAATTATATTCAACCAATTAGAACCGTAATTTCATACTTATGGTCCCATCCATCTATAATGAAACAATGGGGTAGATTTTGTAAAGCTAATGGAATGCGACCAAAAAAATTTCCACGTGATGTTCCAACACGTTGGAATTCAACATATCAATTATTACAAGATTCTTTTCAATATAAAGATTTATTATGTTTATTTTTTGCATAAAATAGTAATATTAATATATATTTATTTTCACAACAATGGAATATTTATAGTAGTATTTGTGAAATTTTAAAAGTTTTTAACGATGCAACTGAACAACTTTCTGGTGTTTATTATCCTACTGCTCATTTAATTTTAGTAAATTTTTGTAGTATATTATTAATATTAAATGGACATGTAAATGATGAAGCTTTAACTTTATGTATAATAGCTATGAAAACTAAATGGGAAAAATATTTTTATTTAATTCCTGAAATTTATTTAATTGCATTTGCTTTAGATCCTAGATTTAAATTAGAAGTTTTACAAGAAATGTTAACTTTATATTATGACGCATTAATTCCTATTAAAGATTCTTCCTCTCCGAATCCAGTTAATATTGTATATAATATTAAAAATTATTTATATGATCTTTATAATCAATATTATGTAAAATATGGAACACAAACTAATATTTCTGAAACACAACAACCTACTACTACTAATTTAAAACTTACAAAAGCCCAACTTTTATTAAAAGAACGGACGAAACGTCCACGAGGATCCTCAAGTTTCACACAGGAACTTGAGAATAATTTTACGACTTCTTTTGATTTTAATGAAGCAGATAGCGAAGACTTCGACATCTTGAAGTGGTGGCCACTGAAGGCTCAAAGCTTTCCCGTTCTCTCCGTGATCGTAAAAGAAATTTTAGCTTCTCCAGTGTCGACTGTTGCTGTGGAGCAGATGTTCAGTGCCGGCGGCAACATATTAGATGAATGACGATCAACTATGTCTCCCGACTCATTGGAAGCTCAAGCATTACTTGATGATTGGACCAGAGCCGAGAAGCGAATCCAAGGAATCTAACTTTTAGAAGACGAAGTCGAAGAATTTGATACCGAAGGAACAAATACAATGGGAACGGGAGGAAATGCAAGTGAGTGAGAAAGGGTAAAAATGTAAAAAATGTAAAAGGGTAAAAATGTAAAAGAATTACGTGAGCTTTGATTCTCCTATACCCTAAGGGGATACGTAGGCAACTTATATAATGCAAGCCCTTTTTTAATAAAATTTATTTTTTTTTAATTTAATTTTTAATTTTTAATTTTTAATTTTTTTAATATAATAATATTGAACCGTGGCGAACCGTGAACCGGACTGTGAACTGGCGGTTCCGAACCGTGAACCGTAACCGTCTTGGGCGGTTAAGGTTAAGGGTCGACCTCCCACGAACCGTCAAACCGGCGGTTCCGAATCGTCGAACTGTCGATTCCGAACCGTGGTCGAGTCTACTTTACCATAGACTCATACGTCCCATCATCGGCACTACTACATATAAGATTGACATAAAACTCCTTGCATAGATCAAAATTGACATAACGCTGACAGTATAATAACTTCTCTAACTCAAAATGAGTGATTATCTCAATAATGTGAGGAGTGATCTCCTGGAAGTATGTTTGATTGAGATATCTACAGTTCATCAAAATGAAGTCAGCATTGTTAAATACCTGCCAGCATCCTCGGAACGGAACCGAGGTGTCGCAGGATCTAAGGACTGTTGTTGGGATGATCTCTCACCAACCCTTTTCTTTGCCCTAGCCATAAATGCAACCTCCATATGCATGTACCAACAATGACCCAATCAAGAAGGAAAAACAAGGTAAACATGCACAAAATGAAGAGTTAGTCATGAATCACGAACCAAATGAGAAAAATATAGCAAATGATTCATTACCGTTTCTCCGGTCGTTGCATGATGACCAATGATCAAGATTGACTCACGAAGGATGTTTTTCTTGCCCTAGACATGGATCTAAGATGAAGGAGGGCTAGAAACACGATTTCAAGACCTTGGGAAGGCTTAGAGCAGTTGGGGAGGTTGAGGGAGAAGAGAAATCGCAAGGGGCGGCACTGAAACCCTAGGTTCGGCCGCCCCCCGCGCGGCTGTTCTTTTAAAAGATTCCCTGCATCAGTCGACTGCCCCATGCCCAGTCGAATGATGAACTAAACAGAAAGATCATTCGACTGCTATAGTGAATATCCTAGTTTCTGATTAAAACTGGACCAGTCGACTACCTCTGCATCAGTCGACTAATACCCTAATTTCAACATTTCTAACCCAACTTCAGAAATACACCAGAAATTTCATAAATCTCCAAAAATTCTCAAATTTGGTGGAGAGGTTTGTGGTACCCATGTCTACTTGGAAAAATACATTTACCCATGTATCTATCACCAATCTCAAGATTGACACAAAACTCAAAACTATCTAAATAGTTTAATTGAACCTTGACCTAAAGCCCTAGTTTTGATCTCTCTTTGATGTATTTTTTTCATTTCCAACCTTAATGCAGCCTTAACATTGATTTATATGACATCTCCACATTAAGAACCAATTTTCATGCAATATAGCTTCATTGTCATATTTTTGCATGATACTCACCTTTGATGTGCCAAATCCCTAGGATTAAGATTCAAACTTATCTTCAAATCCTTTGGCACATTCCACAATTTATCTAGTCCTTTTGGAGAAACCCTCTTGAGATCCATTGACCATGGATCCCAACTTGACTCCTAGAGCTCCCCCTTGAGCTCTTAGCCTTAGTCACCTCCCTAGGTGACTCATCTATAATGGCAAGGTCACACATGTGTACCTCCGGTACTTCTTGACCTACAACCCTAACCTTCTTGACTTTGTAGACCTTGTCCTTGGTTAAGTTCTTCTTCTTCCCTATAAATGACTTTTCCTTGCCATTTTTGACCTTCCCCTTGCTATAGTCATATGACATCCTTGCATATGACTTTTCTATAGCATTTGATCTAATAGGTCGGTACCCTAGACCCAGTCTATCATTGTCGGGGTTTTGACTACTCAACCCCACACCTACACCCCTAGATCCAATGGTGAATCTTTCTAGGGTTTTCTCTAATTTATCAAGCCTTGCCCTCAAGACTTGATTTTCCCTCTCTAGGTTCTTAACCTTAGTATCACCATGTCCACCTTGGACATTTCTAGATCTACCCTTTGTCTAGGCATGTGTCTCCCTTTCTTTGGATTAATGTCTTGATCCTTAGGTCTAAACATCCTAGGTTTATCATGATACATAGATTCCTTAGGGTTTTGAGATACAACATTAGTCCTATTTTTATCATGATATTTAAAACCAAAATTATGCAAAGATAAATAATTTTCATTATTTCTACCACACATAGAGAAATTTGAAAAATGCCTAAAGTTAGGGATTACCTCCCTTACCCTTGTAGCTCCCCCTTGATATGAGCTTTTCTTCTTTTCTTCTTCTCCCACATTCTCAAATGCTCCAATTTCTTTCCTTGAGCATTTGGTGTGGTCGTGTCCTAGCTCACCACACGTGTAACACCTAATGTGTTTTTTCCTTCTTTTCCCTACAACCCATGTTAGATTTTAAATAAATTGACTTGGGTCTAGGGTTTACCTCCTTTTTACCTAATGGACACTTGTCCTTGTAGTGTCCCTTCTTGTTGCATCTAAAGCAAATGATGTGATCTTTTGACTTCGCTTTGGTGGAGGTGGACACCACTTCTTGCTCCGGTATGGAGGATAATCTCTCCTCCCCCTCAATCATTGAAGTGGAGACTTCTTCTTCTCTTTTTGACGAAGTGGATGGTTTTTCAACTTCTTGTGCCACTTCACTTGAGGAGATGGATGAATCTTCTTCTTCTTTCTCCTTCTCTTTGGATGTTGAGCTTCTTTCCTCATCTAATTGATCCTTCTCCTCTTCTTGGACCATTAAGCTTATTTCCTTGGGCTCTTCTACTACTTGAGCTTGTGTAGGATTTTCATGAAGTGCTACCATCTTACTCCATAATTCGTGTGCATTTTTGTATTCACCTACACCACTCATTAAATCATTATGTAAAATATTAAGTAGTATTGAAATTACCTTCTCATTTGCCTTTGATTGGGTTTGTTGCTCCTTATTCCAATACCGTGGTCGGAGCTTTTTCCCATGTTTATCTCTTGGAACTTCGAATGACTCTTCTAGTGCCATCATGCAATCCCAATCCATGCCAAACCAAGTCTTTGTCCGCATCCTCCAATAGTCGAAATTCTTGCGATCGTAAGGAGGTGGAACAATAATATCATCCCCCAATCTTTCTTCAATCGCCATTCCTCTAGCTTTTTGCTCTCTCGATGGTTAGTCCATAGATGAGCGAACCTTGCTCTGATACCACTTGTTGGGACCTTTCCGTTTAGCTAGAGGGGGTGAATAGCTACTTTTCGATTTTTCTTCCTACAAGTTGTTAGTGCGCAAGCGGAATAACAAAAACTAAAACTAACAACTAAGAAAGACACACTGATTTATGTGGTTCGGAGATGCAACTCCTACTCCACGGCTGTCCGTAAGATGGACGATCCCGATCCTTCGGTGGATGATTCCCCGGAACACCTCCGGCTAGCTCTTGTCGCTCCTTGTGGGTGGAGAAACCTCGCCACAATCCTTGACAATCTCTGAGCACGTTTAGGCTACTAACAGGCTTTGGCCAAGCTTGTTTCGCCAAGTAAGAACAGCAAAAAACGAGCCTTCTTAAATAGTGCTCGATGTTGTTCTGACCGTTACCAGTCGCAGTCGACTGGTCTTCGCGAATTCAAATGTCACAGCCTGACGATTCGCATTCTGGTCGACACCAGTCGACTGCATCAGTCGACTAATCCTCTACCAGTCGACTGATCTCTCTGTGCTCTACCTCAGTCGACTGATCAAGCATCAGTCGACTGCCACCTAAGGTTTCCCTTCCCGAGTACAATTCTCTCACACTCGACCCCTAGGATTTTCCTTCCCGAGTACAGTTCTCTCAATACTCGAATTCTCACGACTCAGTTGACTCTTCATCCAGTAGCCTCGACCTGTTGCCTTCAAGCTCTCTTCAACTTTGGCTCTCGTCCCTCAGATGCATGCAAGCCCGCGGCTTGTCTCCCATGCCACCCTTCACGTATGCATTGAAGTCCGCTTCCCTCAGCTCATCATCCCTGCTCCAGCAGCCTCGATCTGTCGCTTTCAAGCCCTCTTCGACTTTGGCTCTCGCCCCTCGGATGCATGCAAGCCCGCGACTCATCCCCCCATGCCATCCTTCGCGTATGCCTCGAAGTTCGCTTCTCTCGGCTCATCGTCCTTGCTTTGTCCACGGTCCCTCGAATACATACAAGCCCATGGCTTGTCTCCACACACCATCCTTCATCGGACCCAAAGATGTCCAAGTAAGTCTATATGTATCCTACAAACCTGCACACTTACATACACATATTAGATCAATGTGAAACCCTAACTTAGTCATATTGACATACACATCAAAATTCATGATCTATCCGATCACACTTGGGTCGATTGCACCAACATCTATGTTGTACTAGAAGCACACTAATGTTCCTAATTTTTTTGCTTATATAAGTAGCTATACTATGACCATTGGAAGTGAAACTGCATGAAAAACTCTCATTTAACAAAATAATAAATAAAAGATTAGATGTATTTGAATTACTAATAACATAAGTACATACTAATTCCCAACAATCCTCAGAATAATCTGACCACCATATGCTAATGCAATATCCGACATGATTATATCTGCAAAATAACATTTTAACACATATACATGCCAAATAATAATCAAATGTGATTAATAATGTCTTATATGGTAAAACTAGTGAGATTTATATGTAAAATGCAAGATCATACCTAAAAGTTAAGCATCATTACAATCTGAATTATTAGGAACATTAACAATATTCATGGAGGTAAGTTATATGATATTAATATGACTATCCAGATTGATTAAATGGAATCTTATATTACTTGATTCCATTGCAAAGAAGAAAAATATTATATCAAGATGTTTTCATATAGGGCAGTCAGATGACACATTATATCTCCTTCGTGTGCATGCTAATGATACCACATCATGTGGCTTATTATTGTGGCAACTACATACAAATATAACAGTTAACGGGAAGTAATACATAACTTTTCATGGTAAATTCTTCTTCTTCCCTGATATGCGACTATGCTGCATATAACAAGCTAGGGTCATTACACATTCTGCATTTAATAAGTTCATAATTTTTATTCCAAAAGATTGTGCAGTTATTTATATAACAATCAAATTTTTCCACAGGCAAACCAAATGCCCTAATCAATTTTTTATATTATAGAAGTTATCAGTTATTATATATGTTATCAGCATAGAGCAACTTTAACATCAATAATAAATCTTATCATAACATCATTTTGAGAAATGATGTTCTACTTTGATATTTAATAGCCTTGCAGTAGTCGATAGTTGAGAATAACTAAAAGGAATGCATTCTCATAATTTTCTTTCACTAGCCTTTAACATGTCATATAATTTTTTAATTGTAGGTATTAGTATTTCATCTATATTCGAATGATCAAATGCATTCATTGGGTCATAAATTATTGATTTCATTGCATTATCATTAGATGATGAAGTAACAGAAGGTCCAGATGACTAAGCAACAAAAGGTCCAATTGGCTCAAACAAATAAGACTCTCAATGACAGTATCAGTTGTAGTAATTAAGAAAAAAATCATTTCTACCTAGATGTACTTTCATGATATCCTCATCGTGAGAAGTTGTATTTCAACTTGCAATGATTATACAGATACTGTAATTGGACATCATTCATACAATTTGGATGATGCTTAGCAAATCCCACAAACTCTTTGACTCAATCAAATATTCTTCAGTGATAAATATATTTTTCTAACCAATTGTACATTCAAACTTTATTTATATACATTACAACCTAATGGGAAATAAATTTATAGCATTATTACATATGTAAAACTAAAGAACTAAGCATTCATATAGTTGAAACATGTTTAATTAAATCATTGAATAATCATTCATGATATTCCTAAAACCAGTGCATAAAGAAGCTAGCTAGAGCCTCTCTACAAACAACATCTGTACAAACAACATTATGAAGTCAATAATCAAATACAAGTGTGTTTAAAACAACAGTCATTTCAAGCATTTCTTGCCCGCCTAACAAATACCAAGCTGTTGGCTGACCAAGCTCGCGACCAGCTAGCTAAGGCTTTGGCCGAGCTCCCAAGCACCCAAGCTCACTGTCGGCTAAGCTTGCGGATGGCCAAGCTTGTGAACAAAGCTAACTAATCAAGGCAGCGACCGAGCTCACGGTCGGCTGACCAAGCTCGTGGATAGTTATGCTCGCGACCAAGCTGAGGCCTGCTAAGCTCGCGACCAAGGTCGAGGCCAGCCAACCCTGCTGCTTGGCCGAGGTAGCTGCCGAGGTTGCGCCTGGCCTCGCAGCCATGGGTATGCCAGCGGCTACCACACCTCGCCGCACCTAAATCAAGATGGAGCGGGGAGGAGAAAGGACCTTACGGTCACATGCCGGAGAGAAGATCGGAGATCCGGTGGCGAGGTCACGTGGCGGATCGAGAATTTAGGGATCAAGTGCATGAGAAGGAAAAGGATAGGAATTTTAGGAGTTTTTTTACCAAAATTTATTTCAGTCGTTATTTTATCGATCAAAATAAATTTTGATCAATAAAAATATAATGAATTAAATTATGTCACTAACTAAGGGATTTCTTGTAGTGCAAAGGCTAATCTTAATTTCTTTATATGTTTCATTATTCATTTCAAGTTAATATGCATCTAATCAAGATCCTATAATAATACATATAGTAGGGCCCAGGGCTATGGTGCAGCGGCAGGGCGACTTATCATTATCTTAGGCATTTACGATTCGATCCTCAGATACGACGTATTTTGTAGAAATTTTCCTCCAAATTAGGCGCGAACCCTGAGACGTTGGGCTTCTAGACCGCCCGCTGCGAGTGTTTCCCGATTTACCCTAGTGACTAATGGGAAACTTCCGTGGGATCGGGTCGATTGTCCTAGATTCGTTTGTTACCTGATTCATCATTTTTATAATAATACATATAGAAAATTAAGGGGGCGTTTGGTTTGGGATAATAGAGAATAGGGAATGAGAATCGATGGTTATCATTCACATTGACACTGTTTGGAAAGTGTCAATGGAAATGAAAATAAGGAATCATTATTTCATTTTCATTCCCTACTCCCCCCTCATCAATCAAACTCCTCAATCATTCCTTCATTTTCATATATCTAAAACACTTTTTTTTTATTTTTTGTTTTTTATTTTACTATCTCCTTTTGCATTCTCTCCTTTTACTTTTTTCTCTACATTTTTAAATTTCTCTCTACATCTTTATTCTTTTCTCTCTCTAACTTTTTTTATCACTTTCTCTCTCTAACTTTTTTTATCTCATTTTCTCTTATATATTTTCAATATCACTTTCTCTCTCTACCTCTCTTATTATAATTTATCTATCTTTATTTTTTACTTTTTCTCTATATTTTCTATATCAATTTCTCTCTATATTTTTATATCACTTTCTCTCTCTACCTTTCTCATCTCATTTTCCCTTTATATATTTTTAATATCACTTTCTCTCTCTACCTCTCTTATCATAATTTATTTATCTTTATTTTTTATTTTTTTATCTTTTATATTTCACTTTCTCTCTCCACATTTTTTATATCACTTTTCTCTCTATCCTCTCTTATCTTATTTTTTCTCTGTATGTTTTCAATATCACTTTCTCTCTCTACCTCTCTTATCATAATTTATCTATCTTTATTTTTCACTTTTTTCTATATTTTCTATATCACTTTGTCTCTCTACATTTTCTATATCACTCTCTCTCTACCTCTCTCATCTCATTTTCTCTCTATATATTATTAATATTACTTTCTCTTTTCACCTCTCTTATTAAAATTTATCTATCTTTATTTTCACTTTTCTCTATATCTTCTATCACTTTCTCTCTCTATATTCTTAATGATTCCTCCCTCTATTTTTTATCATATCTATCTTATCTTACTTTCTCTCGCTACTTTTTATCTTCATTTTCTTTATTATTGTATTTTCTCTTTTTTTTTCTTCTATTTTTTTCTACCTTCTCATAATTTCTCTCTCTATTTTTCTACTTCATCTCTCAACTCATTTTATTTCACTTTGTCTATTTTGTAATAATTCTATTATTTTAGGTAACTTTGAAACTTTTATGAATTCCCATTATTAAAGTTGAACTGAATCAAACATCATCAATGACAATAATTTTTATTCCAGGATTTAAACCAAACACTACCAATGCAATTATGATTTCCATTACCATTGACCCCTCAATTAATCCCATTACCATTTCGATTAACAAATTTAAACCAAACATCCCCTAAATTTTATAATTGAATTTTCTCGCCCAACACCTTCACCAACACAAAATCTTTAATTTGAATCTATCTCACTTACCACTAGGTTAAGATATTCTTGGTGACATCATTCACAAATTTAACATAACTACACTTATACATATCAAATTTCTAATGGGCAACAAATACAATGTCTGACTACAATTTTCCAATTAGTTTAAGTCATTATGCGTCAGCTTTAATTTTAATGTAAAAGCTGATTTAGAAAATGTCAGATTAACATTAAAATTAGGAGTACTTTGTTAGAAAGGAAAATGTATTCATTTTTTGTGAAAAAATAAATTTATAGATGCCCAAAATACATAATATAATGGAACTTAGTCCCTGGCGCACCACAAACCATGCAAAGGTGCATCATTAACCCGCTGGCCATTCATGAACACATGAATCTCTACTCTTTTCTATATAAACTATTTTCCTGCCTTGACACCAAAAAAACAAAAAACTATCTTACTACCTTTGACTCGTGATTTTAATATCATCAGATGGAATATTATGAGATTAATAATTCCAATCTAACCTAAAATCAACATTAGAAGTAGTAGCTAGCCATAATAAGCTTAACATATATACATGTACTTAGTGGACGGCACATCTCTGAGTCTTGGTAGAGCCTGACAAGATGAACTGTTTTAATTATCAGTTTTAAAGTTTTGTATTTTGGGTGAATAGAATTAGAAAATGTGAATTCCCTATAAATATCGATCCATTCATGGTCTTTGTCATTCCAAGCTTCACAGGCACAGGACTTGCAATGGCGACCTTGCACAATTTGATCTTCGGATTTGTTCTCCTGGTGGCCATGGAGCATGCTCTTGCTGACTTCAACTTCTACAAGGACATGGCCTGCTATTGGGGATATAGCAACTTGGCAGTGTGGAACAATGGCCAAAACTTTGCACTTGCCCTCAACAACGCCTCAGGTATCCAATACTTCATAGCTACTCTTTGCGAGTTTCCGACGAATAAACATTGCTTCACAATGTTCTCCAGGTTGTGGGATTCAAACAAGGAATCAGTTCCTCTTTGGAAGCGTAGAAATGCAGATTAAGCTGGTCCATGGAAATTCTGCTGGCACTGTGACTACATATTATGTATGTCCTAGAGTGAATTGCTGCATGGATTGAACTTATGCTGATTTCAGAATCTTTCTGTTCTTCCACACAGATATCTTCTAAGGGAACGAAGCACGATGAGATCGATTTCGAGTTCCTCGGCAATGTATCAGGGCAGCCTTACATCATCCACACCAACATCTGGGCTCAAGGTTTGGGGAGAAAAGAGGTGCAGTTCTATCCTTGGTTTGATCCAACTGCTGCTTTCCACAACTACACCATTCACTGGAACCCCAGCCAAATTGTGTAAGCTCTCGTGTCTTGCTTAATCCTTTTGATGGAGAAAAGGCCACCATTCATTTTCACATTTTATAGATGCATGTGTACAATCAATTGTCTCTTAATTCAATCTCATTCATTCTCATTTGCATGAATATGAGAATGTCCTTTTCATCTTTCTTTAAATTCATTCATTCTATGAATATGAGAATTGTTTCTCCATTGATCAATATAAATATAATCATTAGTCATAATTGTGACTATTTAATCTTATGAATTCTTGAGAGAAAATGGTTGACAATTGCCATTACTGTGGCAGATGGTTCATTGATGGGATCCCCATCAGGGTATTCAGAAACTACCAAAGGTATGGAATTGCATTCCCAAATCAGCAAGCGATGAGAGCCTACTCCAGCATTTGGAACGGCGACTCATGGGCGACCAAGGGTGGGCAGGTGAAGATCAACTGGAAGAGTGCGCCGTTCAGGGCATTCTACCAGCAGGTGCAGCTGAGAACTTGTCCGTGGTACTCCACGGCCAGCACTGCGCAGTGCTCGGCAAATACCCCTGCCAACTGGTGGTCTGCTCCGGCTTACGGCAGGCTGAGCTACGCGCAGCAGGGGCAGCTGATGTGGGTGAGGAAGAAGTACATGATCTACAATTACTGCCAGGACTGGAATAGATTCAAAGGGGTGTTGCCTCCTGAGTGCTCTCTGCCTCTCTACTAGTGCTGTTCCGATTGCTGCTTTGACCTACATGCATGGCCTTTGTGAACTACTGCTGTTATCTCTTTATTGCTTTCAGTTTTCATTTTTGAGTTGTTAATCAATGTTGTATCTTTATTGGTCTCGATGGATGTTGTTCGGTGTATTTCTATGTTGAAGTATATGATTTTTTGATGGTTGGAAGGTTTGAGTTTGGATAATTCTGAAACACACATCATTGTTAAACGACCTTTTGTAAATCCATAGCATAATACATATTCAAATTTGGCCTTCAAAATATTAATCTCATTTAGGAATTGAACGTTGGTTGACGTCTGACAAAATAGCGAATATCTTACGGGCTGAAGAAAAGGAGGATTTGCGAACGAAACAAGAAGAGAAATAAAAAAAAATTAAAAAAATGGTCGTTCTCTAGGATTTAAAAAAATATATAAAATTTTATATAATAACAAAGATTAATCATCAAACAGATAAACTGAAGTTTATATGAACAAAGTCAGACTTATAGTAGACAAAATTACCCTTAATATTACAATAATAATAATAAATATAGATCTGAGAAAACTACAAGTGAAAAAAAAATAGAGTTTAATTCTGATTCTTAAGTCAAAAAATCATAGCCATTTGAAATTCGAGATCTCTTCTTGGGTCGATCTTGCATCATTAGTTCTCTTATTCCTTTAAGTGTTTTTCTAAATTGGAGCCAAATGTGATAACGCTCATTCCAGACGACTCAGTATCGTTGGCTCTAACTAGATATATGCAAGCAAATCATTGGGGGGGAGGGGGCGGGGGTTACTTTGCCGTATTCACAGCGACCCTCTGCATGGGGGATTGAGTGTTTTACTAAAAAAAACATTGTGAAACCGTCATATTAAAGGACCCCTACAATGGCCTCAGGTTATATGGAGGAAGGTTCAACATGAATACGATGGTAAGCATATGACAAGGTGTCTACAAATGACGAAATTCCTGAGAGTAGATCCCTATCCAATCTAGATAGAATACATTGTAATTACCATTGCCAAGCCCAGGGTGATCGAGTGTTTTTAGGGGTGAGCAAAAATTCGGAAAAACCGAATTAACCGAATCGAACCGACCGAATTTTGGAATTCGGTTCTGTTAATTCGATTTTCTTCTCGAAATTCGGTTCGGTTTTCGGTTAATTCGGTTCGGTTTTCGGTTTTCAATTTTGTAATTCGATTAAACCGAATAAGAATATTAATTTAATTCTTTTTATTTAAAAATATAATTAAATTAAATAAAATCTTGATTTTTTAATTAAAATCGAATAAAATTTTAAAAGTTCGGTTATATCGGTTAATTCGGTTAAAAACCGAATTAACCGATATTTTATCGGTTCGATTTTTTCGATTTTTATTAAGAAATTCGGTCGGTTCGGTTTTGTTGAAAAATTTCGATTTATTCGGTTTTCGATCTATTCGGTTCGGTTCGATTCGGTTTTAACCGAATACTCACCCCTAAGTGTTTTACTAAAGATCACACCTGTGGAGGTGTTGTAGGTTCCAATCTTAATTCTTCTATATACAATGAACATTGCAATGTATTTTTTTTTCTTCCGTTTGTTTTCTATTTTTGTCTTTTTTCCCCCTCCATTCAACCATTTTTTTTTTCAATTAGATTTTCATATTTATCACTTAGTTTTTTAAACTCGTCCTTCAATAGAAGAAACATATCAAAATTTCCTTGAACGTATGTTTACATCCTCATTTTTCAATACGTGAAGCTAGCTTCGATATAAAATAGTGGACAAGTGATAGAATATTTCATCACATAGTTTGTCACTACTCTTAGACTACATTTGATTAAGAGTAATGTAATCCAGTTTGTAATATAATTGAGTCAATAATATAATCCAGATTACATGTTGTTGACTTTGCCACTCAGATTACAATACTTTTACTAATTTTTATAATACAGATTATATTACATTACAATTTTAAAACTATACCAAATAAAATAATCAGTCTTGTAATATAATCAGATTACATTACTAAATTGATTAAACCTTACCTAAATTTTAAGCCAAATTCTAACAGCAATCGTGGAGGATCAAATAGTCCCATTTAGAGAGGAGAAAGGTGAATGACACTTAAAAATCTTTTACAAAATATATAAATTCAACAAAAATATAAATAATAAGAAGCAATCCACATGATATATCAAAAATAACATCAAACAAAAATAAATATCGCCATCACACACAAAATATAGCATGGTTTCAAACAATCGTTTTTACTCCATAATCCATCGTGGAAACAATCCATATAAAATCCACTAAAAGCTTCTTCAAGAGGCAATAAAGTAAGCCTTTACAACCTTAACTATCCTCTAAATATTCTTTAAAATAGTCTACCAATGATTTAAACAACATTAGACTCAACCAGTATCTCTTGTCATAGTTCTAATTTAAATGCAAAAGTTTTAATCCGATAATAATTACATTGAAAAAGATAATAATACATGCTAAGTTCTAATGATAACCAAAGTTGGGAACAACAACTACCACTGCAAGTGAAAGACATAAAAGAAGGATAACTGCCACTCTCAAACTACTAACAACTACTACTTACCTTTAAAGAAGCCAATGACTGACCTCAGTTGCAATTCTTTTTTTTTTTTTTTTTTCTTTTTTGCACTAGTAGAAACCTGATTTGGAACTCAAACAAAAGCACTGAAAGCATACAAGTGAACCAAGGCTTTCAACTTCTCTATATGTAATTAACGGTCCTGGCCCGTAATCTGGTTAACGGGTAGTCACCCATTGACCTGGGTCACGGACCTAAATACTAATCAGTTCGGCCCCTTTTGAGCCGGTTAAAGTTCAAGCCCCTATTTAACTACTGAACTAGCAGTTAATCGTCAGTTCGACGAATTTTTTAAATAAAAATGTATTAAAAAGAATTTTATTGCTACTGGGACTCAAATCGAATCTCTCGAATGAAAATAAAATATCCTAACCAAATAGATTGTAATTATTGATGTCTTTATATGTTGGTTAATTTATTAATAATTAATTAATTAATAGTTTTTTTATTGTATTGTTCTTCTTAATAGCTGGAAGAAGAGTAAGTGAGTAAATGATTTCTTTCAACTTTGTAACAGATCATATTAGTGTGATTTAAAAGTTAAAGGAAAGAGTAAAAGCAATTCTGATAATTGGGGAAAGAGTTTTTTTTAATTGTTTTTACCGTTGAAATTATTTGATCATGTTTTAATCAATAATTACGATTTAGAATCTATTATTCTCCAAACTTTAAAAATAAAAGTTCATTATTTCATCTTTTCCACATCATCTTCTTTACTCACATTCCTAACTCTAAAATCTCAATTTTTTTCAACTTCAATTCTCCAATTTATTAAAAGTAGAAGGTTGATCGTCTCGATTTAGGAGTAAGAAAATAATCAATCCGAATGTGAATCATGATATTTAATTTACCGATGATAAACTCGAGCAAGTTTCGATATCCGAGACATAAGAAAGTATTGATCTTGATACTTCTAAAAAGTACTCATCGTGATACTTTTAAGGTTCGAGATACTCTTTTAAAATTATAGAGAATATGTGGGTAATTTAAATAGTACAAGTCTACTATTATTTATATATATATATATATATATTAATAATTTTTAAATATTTTTAAAATAGTAATAATCATGAATCATGATGAATCGTGATGAACTATGAACCAAATTATCAACCGGCAATCTCGAACCTAACCCTAATCATCATAGTCGGTTAAAGTTAAGGGTCAACTTATGTCGAACTGATAATTCTAAATCATTCAACCATCGATTTCGAATAATGATTAAATCTATCTCGTATACATAAAAAAAATAAAAAATAAACAATTAAAAAAATAAAGGAAAGAAGCCACTCCTCCACAACAATGCCAATTTTTTTATCCAGATTCAGAATTGAAAAAGCACGTTTTGATCGGGATGAGTTCAGGGGATGATGTGACTTTTCGATGTATTATTGACCAAGCACTTTTTATAGGTCGGATGTTCGTCAGGTTGTCTCTTCTTAGATCTATTTCGGTCAAGTCTGCTCCTATTAGGTTGGCTTTATCGAGTCAGCTCATTTCAGGTCGGGCAATTGTCGGGGTCGGTAGTTGTCGAATGGAGCAACCACTACTAGAAATACTGCTATTACCGACGGAACATTTATTCCGTCCATATTTACCGATGAAATTTATATTCCGTGGTAATTACCGACGAAATTATAATTCCGTCGGTAAATTTAAGTATGTCTTTCCTTTTTCCGTCAATAATTAGATGAATGGACACGTGGATTAAGAAAATTATTGACGGAATTAAAATTCCGTCGGTAATTACCGACGGATATATTTTCCGTCAAAAAATTTAGGAATCCCGCCTTGAAATGGGGTCATGTTTTGGCCAGTGGTCGGTAATTACCGACGGAATCACCGTTTCCGTTGGTAATTACCGATGGACACGCCCCCAATTTAGGGTTGGCGCCGATTTGTTGCCACGTGGAGAAATTACTGACAGAATCATGATTCCGTCGGTACCCATAATTAAAATTAGGGCACGACTTCTTCTTTCTTCGCACGTTTTCTCTCCTTCACACTCGATTCTCTCTTGCGGCGGCGCGGCGCGATCTCCTCGTTGGCGGTACGTCGTCTTCATCTCCTCTTCTTCTCCTCGGTGGCGGTGGCGGCGGCGTGGTGGGTAGGTCGCTGGGCGACTCGGCCAGGGCCACTAGCGGCCACAGCCGCCTTAGCGGTGGCTGCTAGCGGCCACGGCTGTGGCCCGGGGGCTGGCCGGGCGGCCCAGCGGGCGCTGTCGGGGCTGCCTCTATTACGCCCCAGAGGCACATGCTTACTTGAAAATCGGACAGCATCTCCCCTGTACGGCGGACAAGATGGGGCAAATATACATACTCTCATCATAAAAGATGGCTCAACCATCATAACAAAAAATAAAACATCACCACGCAATTTATATTAACATAAAAGATAACGGGTGGCTCAACCACCTTATGCATAAAAGAAACCACAACTAAAAAGAAACTCCACAATGAACAAACCCGACCAATAAGACATTACTACAAATTAGTCAAAACTATACCAGATAAAAAAATAAAATACGAAAATAGAGAAACTACGGAGAATCAACTCTGAAACAACTCCAAATAAAATAACCCGGTGGAACTGAGGGACTGAGGGGCTGGCAACTGGATCATCTCCTGGCTCCAAGCAAAATATCTACCTCCTACCTGAAACAAAAATGGGAGGTAGCGGTGGTGAATCCGGGCGGACTCTGCGGGTATATGAGTAGACAATAAGCATGACATAATGAAGGATAACTAAGTAGATAATCAATAGAATACAGTCCATAAGAAATATAAGAATACCTAATCATGCATAACATATGTAAAACGACATGGTATAAAATTCGAATATCAACTAAGCATGTATAAAATAACACAACAATAATAAAACCAAGATATACATGCATGTCAATCAAGTGCAACAACCATAGCTCATATAAATGCAACAATCACAGGAAAAATGCATAAACGAAATATGTATGCACATGATACAATGACATGTGTCACCCCTGACGCCAGTTAAGCCGCCAACACATCCCATCTGTGTGACCTAGTGGGTAGGGCTGTGACAACTGTACGCACTCCAACAACAAATATCACAGAAGGTGTGGTTGAGTAGACAGGATGCTGGGGAGCTAACTACTCCAAAAACCCCGATACATAGGGGGAGCCACCAACAACTCTAATATCACTCGAAAACAACGGTGAGGGTGTCACTGTTTGCCTACAGCTGCAATATGTGTGGCATAACAGGACAGTTGCTCGCACTCTAACAACTACCACGACAATAAGTGGTTGAGTGAATCGAGCAACAAAATGACTAACGACGGCTTAACCATATGGAAGTCCAACAGTTGTTAGTATGCAACGTGCAAATATGGTGCATGCTACGAGATGCACGAACAACCGGAGAAACAACGATGCAACCAAAATCCAACAAGTAAACGATGCATCAATACATCCAACTGGAAATCGGAAACCAACGATTATGCACCTACACTACTAGGTAGGGTATTTCTAATGTCAAATAAACCTATCTGTGTTTAATGGACTTCTAAGTACTCGCGTACAAGCGGTACTTTACAGAACAGAAAACCAACAGAGGACTGTACAGATATGAATTTAAAATACTCGAAGATCAACGAATAATAAGTATCAACGGCGATGTTAAAATATCAAACAACAAAGAATAAGGTCAAG
This sequence comes from Boesenbergia rotunda, assembly GCA_024364735.1. NCBI lineage: Eukaryota > Viridiplantae > Streptophyta > Magnoliopsida > Zingiberales > Zingiberaceae > Boesenbergia > Boesenbergia rotunda. The sequence goes on from JAGFNQ010005907.1 coordinate 28,485, forward strand.
CAACCTATAAGACATAAAATAGACATGCTTTAAGGTAAAAGAAACTACTCGAGTACAAAGGAGAAGTACCCGCCTTTTATATAGTATGTATCCAAAAGAACTTCTCGTCCAAGACCTCGTATCAAATCAGGGCCCTGTTTCAAAGCCCTAATTTAGCCATTTTATAAAATAAATTAAAATAGCTAAGTTAACTACTAACCATAAAAGAGTAACTCTAATTATTACCCCAACAATGATTAACAAACGATGATCTGAACAAGTTTAACAGGTTCTCAGATTTAGGAAGACAATGTTTACCAACATAGCATAATGCATCATTATTACACTAATCCATTTACTTATCCAAAACTAAACCCATCCTTAGTTCTTGATCAGCCCCTTACCAATCTAGAACAAAATTTTACAAGCATTACAACATACCAGGACATCTAGCATATAAGAATTTCTTAAGCATAATAATCTGATGATTCCCATATAAACAACTCCACTCCTTGCCTTATTTCATCTCTACTGATCCATTTCCAAATTTGATCTAGGCAATAACAATATCAACACATCCAAATTTAAACCCTAAATTAGCAACCTTACCAAACTGATGCCGGTGACACACCTCTGTTCCGGATCTAGCAGGATCAGATCATTTGCTGTAAATAGATGCTCCGGTTGGGCACAAATACAAACTTTGCTCTTGGTGTTCCGCGAAGAAGCTTTCTCGCCGAAGATCGGAGGTGAGTTGCGGCCAAAAATGAGGCAGATAGAGGCTCAAAATGAACAGTAGGGATCACCCTATGCATCGGCTAACCAAGCACTTCAATTTGGGCAAACCCAATACAACTAAAAACCAACCACTCAACTAATCGTGACCAGAGAAGGGAAAACTCCGATCTTGCCTCCGGCGAACCTTTCGACAGCCTGCTCATCCCTTGGCTCTCGTCGTCTAAGGCACGGATAACGACATGTAGATGTAGGGTTGAGCGTCCCATGAAGGTGAAGAAGAGAGGCCCTGGCGTCGATCGACGGATCGAGGCAGAGAGGGGAGGAGAAGGTTTCGCTTGCGGTGCAAGGTAGGGATTCGACTTCGATCAAGGGAGGAGGAAGAAGAAATCGTGTGGTGGAGGCTTGCGTGCGACGGTTTCGACGTCGGGGGAAGTTGTCGAAGAGGGGAGTCGGCGTCGGGGGAAAACAAAACGGGGAGAGGGATTAATGTGGGAAACTTAGGGCTTTATAATGATTTGACCTTTTTACAAAAAGCCCCTCCAAGTTTGATTAATCCAAACAAGGCCCTTAAATTTCAAATTTTTACCTTTTCAACCCTTAAATTTCGGTATTTTAACAGCCTCAGCCCAGCGGACACACCGGTGGCCCAGCGGGCACGCCGGAGCCCTTGTTGGCGTGCCGTGACCGTATCGTCGTCGTTGCCTTGATACTCTTGAATAATTAATCTATTTTGTAATCATTTGTTATTAATTAGATTTATTTTTACTCTTGTAGGTTATTGCAGTTGCTGCTTTTCTCCGAGACGTGTATTTCATTTCAGGTATATATTTCTATTTTGTAGTCATTTTACATGCTTATAATATATGTTAGAACAATTAATTTTGTTATTAATTTAGGGTGTAAATTGATAATTTATTATAATAGGTAGGAATTAGGAAATGCGATATTTTATTTAATTAATATATATTTAGAATTGTAAGCGTTAGTATTTACAACTAATTATATAGATTTATCTTACTCACCACGTGATTGTTTGTTTAAACATGTAATTAATATTAATTTATTATGTTAAATGTTTGATTTAATTTTATTTATTTGATATTATCATCCTAAACCTGAATTACTCATTATTAGGCAATAATATATATAAAAAAACTTAGATGTACAATCGATTAGAAAATGAATTTATCAGAGATGATTTTGTTTCTGAACTTGAACATTTTGTGAACCTTGCTAAGAGTCATCCAGAATGTATGAATGATGCTGAATTAAGGTGTCCGTGTAATCACAAGAAATGCAGAAATAGAGCCTTTAGTGATGAGGATACTGATAAAGTTCATATATGTTGAAATGAGTTTGTGTCAAATTACTATAATTGGTATTGTGATGGAGAATCCTATGTGTATGAACCAATTGGACCTTCTGCAGGTTCAACATCTGATAGACATGTTATTGCGCCTGATTCAACAACTAATATTGAAATGCAAACAATGGTTCAGGATGCGATGAATGTTGTTCACTATTTCATGTAGATGAAATACCAACACATGAATAACAACAATTATATGAAATGTTAAAGGCCAGTGAAAGAGAAGTGTGGGGAGACATTCCTTCGGGTCATTCCCAACTATCAGCTACTGTAAGATTATTAAATTTGAAAACAGAACATCATTTTTCAGAAAGATGTTACGATGGCATATGTTAATTGATGTCAGAGTTGCTTCTTGCTGATAATATAATGACTGATAGCTTTTATAATATAAAAAAATTGGTCAAAGGTTTAGGTTTGTCGGTTGAGAAGATTGATTGTTGTATAAATAACTGTATGATCTTTTGGAATGAAGATAATGAACTGAGTGAATGCAAAATATGTAGTCACCCTCGTTATAAGCCTCTTACTCGCATACTAGGGAAGAAGAAGAAAAAAATTGCTTGGAAAGTGTTGTATTACTTTTCATTAATTGCTAGACTTCAATGTTTATATGCATCCACTGCTACAGCTGGTCACATGATATGACATCATGAGCATGCGCACGAAGGAGGTCTAATGTGTCATCCTTGTGATTCCCTTGCATGGAAACATCTTGATAGTGTGTTTCCTTCATTTCATATGGAACCACGTAATATGAGATTGTGACTTTCTGCAAATGGATTTCAACTATTTGGTCAGTCAGGATAGCAGTATTCTTCTTGACCAGTTATATTAATACCGTATAATTTATCGCCATGAATGTGCATGAAAGATGAATTTATGTTCCTTACTGTACTGATTCATGGTCCAACCAATCCTAAAGAGAAGATAGATATTTTCCTCTAACCTCTAATTGCTGAGTTGAATGATTTATAGAATGTAGGATCCTTGACTTATGATATTGCAAGTAAAACTAATTTTACATTACATGCAGCATTATTATGGACAATCAGTAATTTTCCAACATACTCAATATTGTCAGGACGGAACACATCTGAAAAATTAGCATGCCCAAATTGTATGATGGAGTCTGATGCATTTTCATTACCTTGCAGTGGGAAGGTATCTTGGTTCGATAACTACCGTAAATTTTTACCTGTTGATCACCCTTTTAGGCGAAATAAAAAAAAATTCCTAAAGAATGTTGTAGTTTGAAAACCTCCTCCAGTGATTGCTTCAGGTGAAGATATCATTGAACAAATTGACAGTTATGGATTTCTACCAGTTTCTCAACTTGGTTTCGATTACATAAATAAGTACATTGTTCGAATGTGCAAATGCGGATGGAAGAAAAAGAGTATATTTTGGGAGCTACCTTATTGGAAGTATTTGCTCATTCGTCATAATTTAGATGTTATGCATGTTGAAAAAAAAATATCTTCGATAATATATTCAATACTGTGATGAACGTGCCTGGAAAAACTAAAGACACTGCAAAGTCACGTGAACAATTAAAAGAACTAGTTAACAGGTCAGAATTGCATCATGATGAAACATCTAATAGATTTTCAAAGGCTTGTTATACATTGAACAAAGATGGAAAGCCAGCTTTATGTAATTGGTTGAAAGAAATAAAATTTCCTGATAGGTATGCTTCTAATATGGCTAGATGCATCGATATGAACAGATTAATGATGTTTGGAATGAAAAATCATGACTGTCATGTGTTTATGTAAAGACTTATTCCAGTAGTTTTTTATGATTTATTTCCTCAAAATGTCTGGGAAGCGCTCACAGAATTGAGTTTATTTTTTAGAGATTTGACAGCAAGGTGTATTATGGTGAATGATATGGTTCACCTAAAAACAGACATTCCTCTCATACTATGTAAGCTGGAACAAATTTTTCCTCCTAGTTTTTTTGATTCAATGGAACGTCTACTAGTGCATTTACCATACGAGGTACAAATAGCTGGTCCTGTTTAATATAGATGGATACATCCATTCGAACGATTTTTGAAAAAAATTAAAGAATAATATTTGTAACAAAACAAGAGTTAAAGTGTCAATAAGTAATGCTTATCTGGTTAAAGAAGCATCTTTTTTCTGCTCCTATTATTTTGTTGATCATATGAAAACCAAACATCGCAAATGTCATAGAAATTTTGATGATGCTGGGCGATAGACCCATTGATGCTTTCTATTTTTAAATATTCTAGCAAGGCAATTGGTGCATCTTCATCTAGATGGTTAACTGAACAAGAATATCATGCTGTAAGAACATACATACTTCTAAACTGTCATGAGGTCAAACCATATATAAAGTAAGTTTACTTCTCTAATAAAACTATCATTCATTTTAAAATGTTACGATGAGGATTTAAAATATTTTAATTATATTTGAAATTCTTTGTTAGCTTATACGAATAACAACTCTATCTGTAAAATTCATCAGTTGATGCAAGTGAGATAGTTATAAAGTTAGAGACGGAATTTGTTTTATGATTCTAACTGTTTTAAAATGTTGGTTTATGTATATTTCAATTTACCTAATATATTTTTTAGAAATGAAAATTTTTCTTAGAAAAATGACGAAGCAAGCCTAGCTAAAAGACTTCGGTAATTGTATTAACTATTTTTTTCTCTTTTCTCTTAAGGCAAGAGTTCAAGTGAAAAAATAAATTTAAAAAAGAAAATTACTTAAAAAATTCAGAGCACATGTTATATACATTTAAAAATCGACTTCAAAGACATCTGTCCCATTGGAATTTGAACTTATTTGTTTTTTTTAGTGTTTTATGTGTTGGTGTCCGGGTCCAGGTTGATCAGCTGGAGTGTGTAAGTTCGGATTAGCTAGAACTTAAATTTAGACGTTTAACAATAATATACGAGTGACAAGTTAAGTGGTCAATATTGACCAAAGACTTAATTGGTGAAGTACTAACTTGAAGGTTAGTCATGAGAAAAATTCTAATGGAATTAGACAGACCTAATTTGAAATTAGGTGAAGACCAAGGTGAGTTAAATGGAGCTAAATACTTACTACGAGTGAAGTCTTAATGAGACTAGACAAATTTAGTTGAGAACTAGGTTAAGTCCAAGGAGTGTTAGTGGGGAGCTAAATACTTATCACAAGGAAAATCCTAATGAGACTAAGCAAACCTAGTTGGAAACTGAGTTAAGTCCAAGGTGGATTAGCTAGAGCTAAATACTTGACACGAAAGAAATCCTATTTAAAAACTAGGCAAGGAAAAATCCAGGTTGGTCAAGGATTGATCAACACTTGGCAAAGAAACCCTAGACTTGTGTTAGACAAATTAAGTCACGAGTAATCAACTAGGCAATCGATTGACACTCCATCAGTTGATGATCAATTGGGAGTTGTTTCTCACAAACAGATAGACGGGGAATAGTTGGGCAATCGATTAAGCATTTCCTAATTGATTGGGCAAATCGATTGGGAGGCTAAAGTTGCAAGAGCATAGAAGGTTCTGAAATTTATTGGGCAATCGATTTCGGCATCTCCAATCTATTGGGCTAAAGCTTAAAAGATTTCATTTATATTTTCTTGTGTTCTTGTTGTATTTCTTGTGAGCTTATACGAGACTTCTCCGTATCCAAGAAGAAGATATTCATAGTAGATATGAGTGTGAAAAGATTGAACCCTTGAATTAGTCACATCAAAGAGGTGGATATTAAGTAAAAAAGAAAATATTAATATTGTTCAAGTATTCTGCTACGAAAAATCTATAATCAGTAAAAATGAACTATTTCCTCCCTCCTCTTCCCTCTCCCTCTCCCTCTCCCTTTGGCACTCGACGTGTTATGATATTGTGACGATTCCACCTTTTAACTCGACGTGTTATGATATTATTCTAGATCACTCTTGGAGGTGTTGTACGGTTCTCTATATACATTAATGAATATTACAATGTATTTTTTCTCTCCCATTTGTTATCTATTTTTGTCCTTTTTCATTCAACCATTTTTTCTTTTTCAATTAGATTTTCATATTTATCTCTTAGTTTTTCAAACTCTTCCTCCAAGTGAAGAAACATATCAAAATTTGCTTGAACGAAAATTTACATCCTCGTTTGTCAATATGTGAAGCTAGTTTCGATATAAAATAGTGGATCGGTGGAAGAATGTTTCACCAGATAGCTTGTCATTTTTCAACAACAGTGGTGGATCAAATAGTCCGACTTAGATAGGAGGAGAAAGGTGAATGACGCTTAAATTTTCTTTTACAAAATATATAAATTCAACAAAAATATAAGTAATAAGAAGCTATCCACATGATATATCAAAAATTACATCAAACAAAAGTAAATATCATCATCACACACAAAATATAGCATGGTTTCAAACAATCGTCTTTCTCCCTAATCCATCGTGCAAACAAAGCAACATTTCATATAAAATTAGAGATGTTAATGGGTAGAGTTTGAATAAGATTTTATATCTTTTATACTTATTTTCATACTGATCCTATTGCCGAGTGAGATGGAGTCTCAAGAGCGGAGTGGTCCCCCGAGTGTCGTGAGCTACTGACTCTAGCTCCGATCTGTAAAAAAAATGACCGTTAGTAAATCCGTCGGGAAGAGTCCCCGGCAAGACCCTCCGACGGTCAAGTCAGTCTCCGCAAGAGCAAGGCAAAACAATGAACAATGGATGAAAGCACGATTGCGCATACCTGCGGAATGAAGAGGGGAGAGGCTTATGTAACCGAGGGGGCTGACAACCCCTGTTTGCGTCAGTTGTCCTTCCGTACCCGACCGAGACAGGGGCATGGGCGCTGTCAGCTCACAGGATGGTGTCGAGAGGCGCCGCTCAGTCTAACACAGCGAATGGCGGCGTGGTGTGGGGTGCTCGGGTAGGACAGAAGTACGAAGTCGATGGGATGTCTGCGGCGTGCGTCATAAATAGGTAAGGCCTGCATCGACCCCCGTACCACGGTCATAAATGTGATATCAGGGAGCGGATGTCGAGAGGACAGATTCTGAGGGTAGATAGTCGGCTGACCGACCCGAGTGACGTCGGGTCTCTCAAGTATCATCCCCGAGTGACGCAAAAGCATTCTCCGAGTCAGGGAGAGCTCGGATGTGATCATTCCACCTAAGCCCGAGTCTCGTGAATAAGTTGTTGAGAGAGCGCCGAGGTGGACTTTGGGAGGGGTGACCAGAGGGCTCTAGGCTCGGCCCTTGGGACTCTGTGCACGGGATCACCGTAATAGGTATCTTGGGTATCAGATGGGGTCGGACACTCAGTATCCAGCTCTGGGACTCGGGTCGGAGAGCGCCTTGCTATCGGCTCACTCGGGTGCCCCCAGCTGAGTAAGCCCTAGGATTCTTACTCCGCCCTCCGTACCAGTCTGCTCGCCCGTGGTGGGCCCGACTCGATCTTAGATGGTGTCAGGCTGGCCGAACGAGCGACACGTAAGTTAAGCCAGGATCACATACTAATCAGGTATTTAACTTTCATATACATCCCTATACTTGTCGAAGGATCAGATATCCGTATATTATCCATCATACTATTACTACATATCATTCTTCTTCTTAAGAAAAATAAATTATTTTAATATACTTGTTCGGTCTTCCTCGTCTCGCACTCCTTCGATCGGGTGAACATTTCTAGTGGGAAAAAAAGATAAGATACGTATTGGTAACGGGATAAAGAGACAAATTAAGTTTTTTTCCAAGGCGGGAAGCGGACAAAAACTTTTTCTTTCCCAATAAAATATGAGGCTTATATATATATATATATATATATATATATATATATATATATATATATATATATATATATATATATATATATATATATATTATATATATATATATATATATATATATCGGGTATTAGATAGGGTAGGGGTTTACCACATCACTCTCCATATCCATATCCGAAAATACCCATATCCAATACTCGATTACTATAATCGGGTCTAAAAATGTTCTCTATATCCTCCTCCATTCGGGTTGAATATCGGATTCTCCATCAGACTCGGAGGAAATTGTCGTCATTCCTATATAAAATCCACTAAAATCTTCTTCAAGAGGCAATCAAGTAAGCCTTTACAACCTTAACTATCCTCTAAACAGTCTTTAAAATATTCTACCAATGATTTAAACAACATGAAACTCAACCAGTATCTCTTGTCGATCATAGTGCTAGTTTAAATGCAAAAGTTTTAATCTGATAATAACCACATTGAAAATAATAATAATACTATCTAAAATTCTAATGATAACCAAAGTTAGGAACAACAACTACCACTGCAAGTGAAAGACATAAAAGAAGGATAGCTGCCACTCCGAAATTAACTTCTAACAACTACTACTTACCTTGAAAGAAGCCAATGACTAACCTCAGTTTCAGTTTTTCTTTTGCACTAGTAGAAATCTGATTTGAGAGTTGATACTCAACAAAAGCAGTGAAAGCATACAAGCGAACCAAGGCTTTTAACTTCTAAGTAGTCCCCCAGTACATAGAAAAAAGAAGCAAAGGAAAGATATGCCTCTGTTCCACAATGAGACCAATTTTGATCATGATTCAGAACTAAAAAAACATGCTTGTTGAAGCTTTCTGTAGAGCAAAGCTGTTTTTTATATATAATTTAAGTATCCGGGCTGCTTTAATTTATATCGGATAAATTTAAAGTATAATTTATACGCATTTAAAAATTCACCTCTAGAATATTCGTTTTATTTATTTATTCGATTTAATGCTTACAACTTGATTACAAAGTTGTTTCTGATGTTTCAAATGTAATTGATTTTGAACCAAAAGAAAAGATTATTTATTTTCAAGATTAATTAAATGGTAAATTAGAGATAAATCTCTAATCCAAAAGTTGGCTTTGTGTCCGCTCCCCAGGTAAGGAAACAAATGTTTTAAGTCCCTACTTTTTAGTTTTAACTTCCCAATACATAAATTTACTAATATACCCTTCTTACTTTTTTCACTTTTGGTTTTCCCGCATTTCTTCTCCCGCAGCTTCGTTTTCCCCTGTTTTCTTCCCGACACAATCTCGGCGTCCTTCACCGGCGAAACCAAGCCAACTTCCTCTCCTCAATTTCCTTCTCCCACGATTTCTTGACGACACATTATCGGCGTCCTTCACTGGCGAAATCAAGCCAGCTTCCTTTCCTCAATTTCCTTCTTCCCAAATTTCTTGACGACTTAATCTCGCAAACCCTAACCAGCGAAATCAAGGCAAGTCGACCATTTTCCTCTCCCCCATTTCTTCCCAACACAATGTGAAGCAAGATTATAGCCGTGTAGATCCATCAACCCACCGACGAGGAGACTGAATCAAGCTTTGTCGCCGGAGATAGAGTTGAAGCCAGTCATTTTTTGTAGATTTTTTATCTATTAGTCGGAACTCTTTAATTATCATCTTTCTTATTTCCCTATTCGTTTAAAAAAAGATTAGTGATTGATTAAGTACAACTTCACCCTATTATGAGTATATTGTTACTATTCCTATGAGATTTCAATTTATCAATACTATTTGCATCATTCTTTAAAAATTTAAGAATTCCTTGATTATAGATAAGTGGTGAGAGGGAGGTAAATAGGCAATTGTCAGCAATTGTCATTTCTATAGATAAATAGACAATTGTTCATGTTTAATGATGATATTAAATTTTTTCTATTATTATTAAATTGAATGTTTATTGTTTGTAAGTAGGCAAATGTTTACTTGATTAATTTTCAGTTTACTTTATGGTCTAAATACTAAAATTATGTTGGATATTTTGAGTAAGGGTTGAACAGAATCAAAGATGGTGAAGACTAAGAAAGAAGCAAAGATTAACAAAGAAGCTAAAGAGGTTAACAGTGGAAAAAAGCTCAGTTTCGATGTTCACCTACTTTTTTTAGAGTTGTGATGGATGAAGTGAGACCGAAAATGACTGATAAGCAAAAGGAGAGTATTCAAAACACTCCATTTGGTATATGGCTTAAGATGCCCAAATTGGCGATCAGCAGCTCCAGAGTTGATATAATTTTAAAAAGATTTCAGTTGCAATCTCGTTCATTTGTGTTTGGTGAAAATATTGTTGTTCTCTTTACATCACCAGAGTTTTCCATTGTTCTTGGCTTACGTTATGCAGGGCAACCAGTTGATTTAGATGTGAATTTGGAGTCTAAATTTGTTGCTCAGTATTTCTCTGGGAAAGTTGGCAACGTGACCAGAAGTGGAATCTATGATAGACTATCCTCTTTAGCTGGATCAGAGAGTAACTCAGATGTGGATGATTTTGTTAGGATGTTTATTTGTTTAGTGTTTAATTGTATCATTTTTCCTGTGGCCAACTACTCAACACCTCGATTCATTATGCCATATATTGATGACCTGACCACCTTCTTTGATTATTCATGGGGAGATGCGGCTTATAGATTTTTGAACAACCAAATTTTGAAATATATTGGAAAGGGTGACGGAAATGTTAGAAGAAAGAAGTATTTAGATGGTTCAACTGTTGGATTGATGGTGAGTTTTTTTAGTATGCTTTTATTATGTTTTGTTCTGTTATACTAATAAATTTATTTATTTAGGCATGGTTATATGAAAGAATACCTTCTCTTGGAGTTGTACGTTCGCTACATACTTTTCCCAGGTTGTTCCGTTGGGGGGAAACTAAGATACCTACCAAACCTGATTTAGCGGAGAGGTTATTGAATTCCATTGACTATAGTAAAGTAAGTTCATATTTTATAGTAGACATACTCAAATATGATGAATTGTAGTGACCTTTTAATTTTAATTGTGAAAAGGTGTTGTCCATTGTACCATTTTCGGATGAAGATATACTGTTTCATCAAAGGCGAGCAAGTTTTTCGGTAATATTATCAATAAATAAGTATTTTGTTAAATGAAGTTGAGAAAATATTTATTTTCTACAAGAATCTTGTAATTTTTTCAGGGCTCAGAATGTGTTAAATGTGGTGGATTGATTGCTGGTACAAGTTGGGCCAATACTGAACCAATGGCAAAAGAGTTTAGTGGTGAGCCACAACCACAGATTGATGATATCAGTGGGTCAGAAGACAACAAGAGAGATGAAGTTAAAGACTCCATTGAAGGTGAAATTGCTGGGTTTGTTGAAGTGCCGGTTGAAAAGAATATTGCATCAGTAGAGCAATTTGTGTCCTCTATTGCAATGACAGTTAGGAGAAGGACAGACAGAATGAAGAAAAAAAAGGCTGAAATATATGTTACCCCGCCGAGTACAACACCTAAACGTAGGAGGAAGGCGGGCAAAGATGTGTTAGCATCAGTTGTAGACCCAATAGTGCTGGAAACGGTAAAATAGAGTTAATTTTATTTATTTGTTGTTAACCGTGTTTCTATTTTATTCTTATGTTCTTAAATCTATCTACATAGGGAGAGACGACTATAGATGTTGCTACAATTGGAAGGGATGCTGTTGCAGATGTGATGAATAAATTTAGAGAAACGAGAAATTTTTGTGGATATGAAGAAGCAACAGATGAAGAGCGAGAGATGGTAACAGAATATCTTTATCGAGATAAGTTAGAGTATGTTAATCTTGTACATGTTTCCTTTTCTAGAATATTAGTCCTTTATAGTGAAATATTATATAAATTTTCAAATTTGCAGTGTTGTTGTGTGGGAGGAAGATAATGTGGTACTTGATGGCTTCCAATTCTGTGAATTCTTATTTCGTAATCCAGTTGAATCCGAAATTATTGATTGTTACATGAGAATAATGAGAAAGCAAAGTGTCAAGAAAGGGTTTGAAATTTTTGGCATGGACATGGGTGTTCAGGTTTGGGGTGTTCTTTGACCTTACAATTGAATTCTTTAATTTTTGTTTACAATGAGAAATATGACTCTATTTCTACATGTAGAGAGAAGTCCTTGATAAATTGGGCATATATCATGATCCTATCTTGTTTTCCTAACCTTCGACTTAACTACAATGGACTTTGCATCAAGATCATGAGAGAGGTATATGTTTCCTAACCTTGTACTCGATTTGCATCAATTTGTACTCGATTTGGGCTGATTTGTACTCGATTTCATCCAATGTGTACTGAAATTGTATCAATTTGTACTCAGAATCCCCATGGCCTTCCCAACTCTTGGATTGTCAAATAATAGGGCATATATCATGATCCTATCTTATTTTCCTAACCTTCGACTCAACTACAATGGACTTTGCATCAAGATCATGAGAGAGGTATAGGTTTCCTAACCTTGTACTCGATTTTCATCAATTTGTACTCAATTTGGGCTGATTTGTACTCGATTTCAGCCAATGTGTACTGAAATTGTATAGTTTTGTACTCAAAATCCCCATGACCTTCCCAACTCTTGGATGTCAAATAATAGGACATATATCATGATCCTATCTTGTTTTCCTAACCTTCGACTCAACTACAATGGACTTTGCATCAAGATCATGAGAGAGGTATAGGTTTCTTAACCTTGTACTCGATTTTCATCAATTTGTACTCAATTTGGGCTGATTTGTACTCGATTTCAGCCAATGTGTACTGAAATTGTATCAATTTGTACTCAAAATCCCCATGACCTTCCCAACTCTTGGATTGTCAAATAATAGGGCATATATCATGATCCTATCTTAGTTTTCCTAACCTTGGACTCTAACTACAATGGACTTTGCATCAAGATCATGAGAGAGGTATAGGTTTCCTAACCTTGTACTCGATTTTCATCAATCTGTACTCAATGTTGGCTGATCTGTACTCAATTTCCGCTGAAATTCTGACAGCATCTCCTTTGTATATCTCACATATGCTATGCACATAAAGAGTACACAAATCATAACAATGAGTTTCATAACTGAACAAACATTTATTTCCATAACTGAACAAACATTCAGGTTCATAACTGAACTAACACAACAACAACAACAAATACTCAAGATTTACAGAAATTGTCTTCTATGAAACACACTCTGCTCGAACACAGCAAGTGAAGAATATATATCAAAAATATTCAGTTTCATAACTGAACTAACATTCATGTTCACAACTGAACTAACACAACAACAACAACAAATACGAGTCATTTACCAAATCTATGAAATACAGATATCACACCAAGCTTAAACATCAACTAGTATCAAGCCCACATTACATAAATAGTTCCCGGTACATAAACATCACTAACTTAACATAATATTAAAGGACCATTACACCAAGAGCACGCCCTGAATAATTGCACTGGTTCAAGTACTCCTTCTCTTAGGTACATCCTTGCTTCTTGCTTGTTCTATCATCCTCTTTTTCCTGTAAATTGGAAAATGTATTAGAGATCAAATATATGAGTACATGCTCATTAAAAAAATTTCAGAATACAATGTTTTACTTGTAAATCAAACAGTTCCATACTATTTTCACAAAATAAAAGTAGAGTTAGTTAATGGCTTCTTTGCAACTGCGTCGGTTATGACCTCGCCCATGACACCGACCACACTTTGTCACACGTTTTTCGACTTGCGAAGGTATCCTTTGAGTTCTTCTTCTGCCTAGTTGGCTTCGAACAATGGGAGCATTGATTACAAATTGCTGCTCGAGATTGTACTCAGACATGTGACATGTAGGGATCGGATTTAGGATTCCTTTGTAGCTTTCACGATACAACTCTATTTTAAAGTACTTGTCACAGAAATCATATACTGATAATGACTTTGACTCTATTGCTGAACATGCATGTTTGCATAGAAACCTATTAATCTGCCATGCTTTGCACGAACAAGTCCGAGCAGACAAATCAACAGCAAATGATTTATTCCCATCCACAACTTCAAAACTGCAATCACATGCCTTGCGCACTATCAAACTACGAGATTCAGCATATATTTTTGCAAGAGCATTCTCCTTTGATGGACTCAATCTTTTAACCATCTCCATTGTTGCTTCACGTCGTCTGTGCATCATATCCATAATTTGAATCCGTATGTGATCGACCATGGCCACGATAGGAAGAAATCGTGCTGCTTTAACCCAATTATTCCAAGACTCAGCTATGTTATTATTCATGACACCCCACCGATTTCCTAGAAAATATGCATTTGCCCAACTTTCTGGACACGAAGATACTATAAAGTCTTTGGCAAGTGGCATTGACCCTACTATCATGTTAACATATTCTTCAAATTCTTGTGTCGATAGGGCATATGCAGCTTTTTTGAAAATAGATGACCAATATTTTTTGTTATGAAGTGGGTACCTTCGCATGACCTACATTCAAATAACAAAAAAATAGTACATAAACTAGTATTATTCAAAAAGCAATGTTCCCTAACACAAATATGCCATTAGCCAAACCTGTTTCACGAAATTGTCTACCAAATGCCTCAAACAGTAGGCATGATGACTATCTGGGAATATTATCTAAATAGCCTTGATTATCCCAGGATGTCTATCAGAAAAAAGGTGAACTCATGGAACCCAATATAGGAATGCGAAAGCAGGGCACTTTTAAGTTGGAAACAGAACCATCCCCAATTATTATCATTTTCAGCATCTACAACTGAATATGCTAATGTGAAAAGATCATCATTAGCATCCTTTGCCACAGCAACCAAAATGCATCCTTTGTATTTATTCTTTATGTGAGTGCCATCTAAGAAAACCAAGGGTTTACATCCATTGATAAAACCAATTGCACATGCATTGAAGCAGATGAATAACCGTTTAAATTTATTACCACAATGACCAATTTCACACTCGACAAAACTTTCAGGATTAGTTTCTTTGATAGCACTACAATACCATCGTAATCTATCATAAGACCCCTCCTCTGCACCATGAATGTCATGCATTGCCAATTCCTTCCCTTTCCAAACTCTGTTGTAATTAAGCTCGACCCCATAATCTCTATGAATATCTTTCAACATTGTGCATGGTCGATACGAGGGCTCTCCCCTCAATCTATCAATCACAACATTGGAAACCCAGGCAGCATCAGCTTTAGGATGTCCTCTACTACGAAGATTATCATCTCCACAAGTATGTATTAGATTGCATTTTCTAATGCCAAAAAGTTTGTCAGCTTTATGTCTTGAAGCATATATTCTCCAAGAACAGTTGTTTTCGCTACAGACAAGAATAACCTTCTTATTATCATTCTTTTTATACAAAAACGATCGTCTCATAGCAACTGCATAATTTTTAGCACATTTTCGAAATTCTGTAGCATCCTTGAATATCTGGCCCTCTCCACAGATGCAATGACTCCAAGCATCTATGGAATTTCTTACCAAACCCACTTCAAGATAGCCATCATTATTAGTCTGTGTCTCTTCTTCAGTTTCAAACCTTATCAATTTAACAATGAGTATAATATCATTGTAAGCATAAAATAATTATAATTAACCTACTATCCATACACCAAAATTAAAGACTTAACCTTTGGGAGAGTACTTTATGTAATATATTAACAAACCTAAACTAAAATTAAAGACTTAACCTTTGGGATGCAATGACTTTACATAATCTCCACGGATGCAATGACTTTACATATGTGCAAGATTCACAAGAAAAAACCACACCCACAATATATTTCCATGATAAATAACTAAACAATCATCAATAATTGTACTCTACAACGACATATCAAGCAAATCAAAAAAATAAATTTTATCATCATTAATATCTACATGCGGAAAAAAATCAAGGTAGAAATTTTTTACCTCTCGAGACTGTGGGCACTCATGTGATCTTTTTCCACCGCTCTCATATTAATTATTGTCAATCTCATAGACGTGTAAAGATGTGTCATAATCCGGACATCATCATCTTCATGCAATGTCACATACATATTTTGATGTGGTGCAAGATATTGCAAAAGCACATTTTGTGGAACAATCTCCTCACATTTTCTTCCAAGATTAACAAACAGCTCCATTAGACTGAAGCCATTAAAAATTGAAATCATATAGAGGTCTTCTTTATACTTGCAACTACCCAAAAATGAAAAATTTGAAGATCCAGATCCAGATTCCATTTCTCTAAGAAACTGATCAAAATCTGTGTCACCTGAGTGATTGAGAAATTGCATTGTAAAAGACTATACAATTTCATAATCAATCATAACACGATATCAATTTAAATAAATTTGACAAATTATATTTAATTTCATAACACAGCATAAATGAGGAATAATATACTCATTGAAATATTATTGGCCTTTATTTATATTCAAATATTAGAAAATTATCTTCAGGAATTCCAACTTCCAAAAGAGGAAGATATGATTAATAAAATGAATTTTTGAGATGGAGGTGGATTCTTTCCTGTAGTAGTTGGAGTTGGAGGAGCAAGCGTAAGCGATCAAGCCTACACGCGCTATCTCAAGATTTCACCTCCATCTCAAAAAATCCGACCAAAAACCAATAATATATAAATAATGAGATATGTGAAAATTCAATCAAACACAATACGACTAATAGATTAAAAAAGACTATAAAAATTAAAAAAATTTACTATTTTTTAAGGTAATTGTGTGTCTTCGACTCTGTCTTCGACGGCGATGCTTACTTCACTTTCCTCGTCGGTCGTTTGCTCTCGGTTGATACTCGCTACTCTCGATCGATGGATCTCGATGGGTATGCTGTTGCTTCAGTCTCCTCCTCGGCGTGGATAGGTAGAGCGATGGATTTCACTGGTTAGGGTTTGTTTAGGATGGACATTGTAACGGGAAGAAATAGAGAAGAGGAAAATGGTCGAGCCATCGATTTCCTTGGTTTGGGTTTCTTTAGGATGGAGAATCTGTAGGGAAGAAATGGAGAAGAGGGAAATGAGGAAGACGAGAATGGTGGGAACGCGCTGGTTAGGGTTTTTGCTTTGGATGCATCGTGAACAAATGGAGGAGAAGATATTGGAGAGAGGGATAACATTTAATAAGGGTAGATTGGTAAATTTATGTATTAGGGAGTTAAAAAAAAAATTTAGGGAGTCAAAACTATTGTTCCCTTGCCAAGGGAGCTGACACAAAGATGATTTTCTAATTAGGGAGTTTTTAATAAGTCTCCCTTAATTAAACACCTGACTTTTTATAAAATTTTCTAAAAAAAGTCAAAAGCAAGTAAATAAAGCTCAGATACCTAAAAGCCTAAAAATAGACTTTTTCAGATCAATAAAAAGCAGGAACTCAAGATAATAAAAAAAGAGTTTTTAATGGGCATTCTTTTTTAATTTATTATTAGAAGGGTGTTCTAAAATTAAACTTTTTTCTTATATATATATATATATACACTAGTCTAACTTATAAAACAATTTCTCAGTACTTAGTAAAAAAATTATAAAAAAGAAATAATCACATTTATAAAAAAAATTGTAATTTTAAAATATTTAACATAATAAAACATAAGATAGACAAAAATTCACATTTAAAATACCTTTTTAATAAAATATATAGAAAAGGGCATCCTTAGTAATTTAAAAAACTAGAAGTGTCCGTTTGATTTTTCTCGTCCGTAAATAATTAATAAACTAGCGAACTATTTCTTTTTAATGCTATAGTTTTATTATAATTGTAGAGACGTTCGAGAAAACGTGTTACAAGTAGGAGTAAATTGGAAATAAAGAAAATAGAGAGTTATTTAGAAAAAACAGTTAAAGTAGAGAGTAAAATGAAAAAAATGCAGCGCCCTCCCTCATTTGTCTCTGCGCTCGACCTGCTTCCCTCAGCAGCTCACGAGGAAGAACCGAAGTTTGCTGCTCGTGATGGCATCCATCGTCTTCTCCTAGTGGAGCGTCATCAGACATTGTTCTCAGTTTTGGTTGATGACACCACGACGAGGTATTGCCCCGGATTTCCTGGCTTCCTTGAGTTTTTCCTCTTGGGTTTGCTTCTAGAGACTGGGAAACCATATGGCGATGGGAATTTGGACATGTGTTTTTCTTCCTTTGGTTTTCAGTAGCAGTGCGAGGGCAAATCGAGGTCTTTTTCCATGCATCCTTCGTCACCTTCTGGATCTTCTTTGTCCGGCGATTATCAGGAGGCCTCGTGCGTGAATGACCTCCCCGCCCAGCAAAGCCTGCTCTTTTCAGACGGCCTCAAGGTGCTTGCTCGAATACCCTCATCCCTGCATCCCCCATTCTGTCGTTGTCTATCCCTTCTAGAGGCAGGGCGGCATAATGCATAGGTTCTCACCTTCTGGATTTAGGTCTAAGTCAAGTAGATCTTTAAAACGAGTGTTATTGTAGATAATTAGGTATTTGAGTTTCTGTTTCCTAATTGTCGCTTCAATTTATGCGATTGATGTTATGAATATTTTGGTCTCCTTATGCCCATGTAGATCGATTATGACATCTTCGTCACCTACAAACGGAAATTTTGGAATTTTTATCATGTTTCTTTGTATATAGTTCCATTCTCCTTAGAGCACATTCACAGTGTATGTTTGGTGTGTGGGGAAGTGTCACTATGCGAGCAATAAATCTAATAAAACTACAGTAATTGTTACACCAATCTTCACTGGAATAGCAAGACAAGGAGTGTTTTACAGTCTTGCTTAGATTATATCTTGCCTTTTGAGCTCATAAATTTGTCATGAAGCTTAAGAGTTTGGGTTAAAATTAAATTATAGGTCATATAAATTTTAATATAATACAAGAAATTAGCTCATAAGCTCGAACATCCTATCTGATATTTCTTCTCCACTCCTCTTTGATTCTTCTCTCTGATTGTCATATTGATTTTGAAGCTTGACTTAGCTTGATTGTTAGGGAGTTTGTTAGATTATACATATTATGAATTAGACCCTTTCCAAACAGATCAATTGTTTGTAGATTTTAGTAGGCTGATGAAATATAACCACTCTCATTGTAATATTGGTTCTCATAATTTGATCATATGTTAGGTAAAGGATTTTGTAGATAATTAGGGCAAAGGAGGTTAATTATACACTTCTGTTTTGGTAATTATTTTCTTCCTCAATTGCTGGAGTAAGCTCTTCACGGTGTGAGACTTAATATGCTAGGCACCTCTGATACTTAATATGCTAGGCGCCTCTGATATACTGTATAAACATAAAATACCTTTGTTTCTTCATCAGGGCTTGAGGACCATGAGATTGCAGTTACACTCAGCAGCTGAATATTTTGAATTATCTTACATTAACGATGACCGGAAAGAAACGTATGTTTGAATCTACTTAATGCCATTCTTACTTTAGGTGAATGAGATTGATTCATATGTTAGACATTCTCATAACTTGGAGCTTTGTCTCGTGTAGAGTTATGAGAGCATTGAAAGAATATGCTATTGAGGCCATTGTTAATGCAGTAGATCATTTAGGTTCAGTGTCATACAAGGTCAATAATCTTCTCAATGAAGAGGCTGATGAGATCTTTCTAGCAGAGTCAGAATTATCTGGTATTGAGCAGGTATAGTTTATTCAATTATCTTTTGTGCAGTGTGCTCATTAGTTATGTGACATCTGATCAGTACTCTAATTTCAGAGACTTCGTACATGCCAAGCACGTATTGACCAAGAAGGAATTTCTCAACAGTGTCTTTTGATTAGACCCCCAAAACATCACAAACACTACATTCTGCCAGGCAAATTACCAATCTTGATCCTATCTATATAACACATCATTTCTGCACCCCACATATCTCTCCACCAGGTTTCTGGTTGTAAGCTTCATTCAATATCTTAATATTTCTGAATTTTGCCTTCTTGCGTTGTTTAGGTGAATCCATGGCTGATTCTGACACACAATCCATCCTGAAATATGAAGGATTCGATTCAGCTAACGAGAGCAACAGAGTACAATATCACCAGACTGGTAAAATCATCCTTACATCCATATATTGTACTAGTAATATTGGACTAGAAGGTAAAAAATTCTATAATAACATTGTGTGTGGTGCTTGATCAGCAGCTAGGCGTAAGCCATCTCCAATGAGGTATGTCACTCTCCAAATAGTAATGCTGAATTCTTGAGTCTGAATCCAGATTGGTCATGATAAATATTTATCTTTGCAGGAATACTCGTTCAACATCTTCTTCACCCCCTCATCCTCCAGTAAGAGAAAGCATGTTGCCCCCACCTCCTAGCATATGTTCAACTCCACCTTTGCCACGCACAGAGAAGATCATTTCTAAAGGTATTCTCTATGGAGTTGGCAACTAATTTAATGGCTTGAGTACAAACAGAAATCTATATGATGGACATTTTGTACTTTGAAAAATAGAAAGAAGAGCAAGTTCACCACTTCGAGGTTCTAGTCCACTTGTACGAGCAAAATCAGTCTCAAACAGACCAACTATTCCCAACTCACCCATGCAGGTAAGACTAATACGTTCTTTCCTTGGGATTGTCCATTCAGTTCAAAGTTAACTAAATCGAACCAAAATTTGTAGTTATATTTTTACAGCTCTATGTGTTTTTTTGCTTTTCCTTTGCAGTCGCAGTGTACTCTGGAGTCTCAAAAGTCACTTCCAACCAGCATTTCTGCCGAACAGACCAATCATAAGCTCGGAAATTCAACAAAGAAGAGAGGATTCCTTAAGAGCTTGCTTTCGCGGAATAGATCATGTACTGATGAATCCTTGTACAGCTACTTGGATGAATATTGATCAAGTTCCCAAAAGTATAACTTAGCTACTATAATAGCCACGACTCACAAGCAGCCATTTTCTTCATCAATTTTTTCCATGTTAAAATGGTATGATTTTTTTGTGTTCTCTGTTATAGGCAGATGAATCATTGTCCAAGGCAGCAAATATAATGCCCAAAGTTTGAGCCATCTTGTGCTTCCTGATCTACCATAAATCTTTATCATTAAATTCTCCGTCGTCTACATTGTCTGCCTTAGATCCTACCTTAGTTTGTAAGCTTCATTGGTTTCACAAGTAGAGGAGTGGATCCTTACACAAGATTATGAGACAAAAAGGACAAAAGGCTATTGCCCTAACTCTATTTCTTCCTTTCTTTTATTTTTGCCCTTTTTTTCCTCCTAAATTACTCTCAACCCACACTCCTCTCCTCTACACATAAAAGTTCAATTTTTTTACTTAGATTTAATTGAGTGCCTTAAAAAAACATTTAACAAAACATGGTGCATTTTATATTTAGGACTTATAGTGTGATTTTTAAAAATCGTTAGTATATTTTAATAACTAAAATTTAGTTAAAATTTAATAAATTGTTGAGAATTTATATATATTATTTTTATTTTGACAATCAGTTAAATCTCAGATAAAAGTGAATGAAATATGCTATGGAGTTAAAGTATATAGGAGTGGGCAATCGGTTCAAAGCTAAATAGATTGAATCAAATAAATTAAAATTGATTAAAGCAATTTTTTTTTCACAAATCAAACTGGTAAAACTTTACTATAAAAATTGAATAAGCTGAATTGATATAAAATCTATTAATTTGGTCCCAATTAATCAAAAAGTTTTTAATTGTTGATCGATTGTTAATGTCATTAATTGATTGATATTGCATAGTTTTACGGTCAAGTTATCCAATTTAAATATATTAGTCAACTAATTATAATATATCAGTTTGACTCGTAATAGTGTTTCTGATTTATAAAATTTAAAATTAAAATCGAATCGAATAAATTAAAATTTGATATTTTTCTAAAATAAAATTTTAAACTAACTAAATCGAATTTTTCAAATTCAATAAATTTGATTAGTTAATTATCTTTTATTCCCCCATAACATTTGTTGATGAAGTATATATGATTAAAAATATATTTTAAAAAGTATTTAGAAAAAGGATTTCTTAAAATAGAAAGTACCATTATAATGGCTTCTAAAATGTATATATCTTTCTAAACAAGGTTAATATTAAAAAAAATGAAATTACCTTAAATACTTTCCATTATAAATTACCCACGACGTGATTGCCGTAATTAATTCAACACTGTCATTTGTGCAGAAGTAATCGTCGCTCTGCGCCATGCGTCGTCGCTACTAAGAAAAACATTTCCCCTTCCTCTTTAGCCGTTCCTTGGACGAACCGCGTGACAAAGAGGCGACCTGCAATCCCTATAAAGGTGCGCGGCCTCCGCTTTCGGGTTGTCGTTGGGATTTCGGCCCTTCTCCTTCGATTCTCGTTCGTTTCCTTTCGATTCTGGCTGAATTTGTAGGGGAATTAGGTCTTGCTTCATGGCCTCGAAACGGATTTTGAAGGAGCTCAAGGATCTCCAGAAGGATCCTCCCACTTCCTGCAGCGCAGGTAACCTCGCCTGGATCTGAAAAGTTCTGCTTTCTTTTCTGTTTCCCAGCAATCGGTTCCTTCGAGTTTCGGGGACATGGATCTGAACTTTTAGGGAGGGATGGAGAGGTTTCCGTGATTCGGATGAGTAGATCTCATGTTGTCGATATTAACTATGTGTTTGTTGTTTCCTGGTATTGTAGTTAGAACACTTTCGTAATAATTTTGGGATCTATTTGATGGGAAATCATAATCATTATCATCATTCTTCACGTTTTCTGGTAGAGGGGATAGAAGTTTTCACAGATTTGCATCTGCCCTGTCTAGAGGAGTTTTTGACATATTTTTTAATGTCGTGTGTCAATCTATGAGTTGAATGTTACACGCCACAGCAGGTATGCAACTTTCGCGATGCTATTGGCTCGGCCAGGAGGAAGTATCGAATGAACCCATCCAGATTTAAAATTAAACACGATGAAGCAATTTAGAAAATTGTTACTGATTCAAGATATAATCAATATCTATAAAATATCATTGATGTTATCTGCCTCGGGTGACTGCCACCATAAACAAGGGTCCACCTATGCCTTCTTTAACACACCAGTGCTCTCTTGTTCCAATCCATGGCTGATGCTTGCTGCTGCCCTCCTAGTCATGGCTGCTGCTCTGCCAGCCTGTCCATGTCGTTGTTCTGCTCATGCCTCATGGAGATGCCACAAACCTTGCACCTCCTATTGCAAGTGGTGGCCTCCATCTCAGGGTCCAAGCACTCATAGGCTTCTGGTTTGTGGTCCCAGTGGAATCCGACCCTCGTTTTTTGATGTGTAAACCTCACACAAGCTGCCCACACTCGAGGCTTAAGGATTGCCCCCATCCATTCCCATGATGGCTCCTCAACTCTTGAACCTGGCATAAATATCCCTCAGCCTGAGATTGAAGGGAACCACAAGGAGAAGACAATGAGTTCTCACAAAGGAAATCCTTTGGGCATCTATCATCAATGCTCTTGGACCTGATCTTGTACCCAAGCCTGTAACAATATCTCTTGGTTAATATTTTCTAGAGCGAGTGAGTTGAGACCAACATTTTCATAAATGATTACCATATAGACAAGATATGATGTCATAGGGTTGGTTGTTCAATTTAGACAATTTATAATAGATACTTTTCTTTTAGAATCTTGGTATGCAATATCTGTGCTGGCTGATCTTTTATTTTGGTCGATACCCAAATTTCCGAACATGATATTTGGGATTTTCTATTTTCTCTTCTCGATAGTATTTCGATAATTTTTCAACCTTTTTGGTCAAAGTTTTCATGTTAAAATTTTCATTGATGGTGTATTCTATCTTAATAAACAATTATTTATTTGATAATAGAATTAGTACTATCTATGGACGAAGCCAGAATATTTCATAAGGTTGAAAAATTGGGACTCTGAGGTACCTAACTGATATAAGAGTTGGTAAAAAAAAGAGGAAATAAGGAAA
>JAGFNQ010005907.1:55503-186716 GCA_024364735.1 Boesenbergia rotunda
GGCTATTACAGATGGCTAACAGCTTGCTCATTGCACCAATATCAGGGAAAAGAAAAAAGGAAAAAAAAAAAGGAACAGCATCTAGTTTGATTATCTCTGCAGTGTGATTCCATGAAGTGTCGGACACAGTTTATTTTAAAAATAAGTATGATATGAATTCTTGAGCATCATGCCTTGTTTATGCAGGTTGCATTCAGGACCAAGGTCTTCCATCCAAACATTAACAGCAACGGTAGCATTTGCCTTGACATTTTGAAGGAGCAATGGAGTCCTGCACTGACCATTTCCAAGGTTACAATTTTCATAGTCGCTTGTTGCTGTAGATAAAAATAAATATTGTTTAGCCCTTGACCTCAAACACAAACTTGTCCCATAAAAACATTTTATTCCTACTTTTATCAAGCTTTAAGCAGGATCTGAGGTTGAATTGTTAAAATATTTACACTGCCACGATTTGGAAGTTGTGTTGATATCATGTAGGAATTCAGCTGAAGCTCAAAAGCTTCATTCTTGAACCTAATTTTAAATTAAAAATCTATCAATAAAATGCTACATAATCATATTCGATGAGCCTGTGGCTGTGAAAGCTTCATCGTTTATCACAATCACCAAGATTATAAATGAACATGTTATTAGTTAGTTAATCATTCTGTTCACGAGCTTATAAATTAGCACATCTATCAACATTATATAAGAATTTGTTGCAAGTATTTATTAGCTTGTTCATGAGTCTGTCATTAAGATCCAATGAGCTCGTTCATGAGCTTAATAAAATCTTATGTATATTTTTAGCTTCATTTGTGTAGCTAAGCTGTTGTGGCAGAGTTTGGACGAGCCTTATTTGAGTTAGCCTCAGAGCCACTGGCCAGCTGCATAGCTCATTTTCAGCTCCAGCTATATACGTAAACTTTAGACTGTCTGACTTTATATCAATTTGCTATTGATTGTTCCAGGTGCTGCTATCCATCTGTTCTCTGCTGACAGATCCAAACCCGGATGATCCGTTGGTCCCAGAGATTGCCCACATGTACAAGACTGATCGGAACAAGTACGAGACGACTGCAAGAAGCTGGACCCAAAAGTATGCTATGGGCTAGTAACTTTGTTAAGGCTGACTTGGACATGAAAGTCACTCTTATTCACTAGAATGAAATTGTTGTGTATGTAATCGTGTGTGTTATTTCCTCAAGGAGGATCTCAAATCGGCTATCTATGAACGGGGGTTTGATTAAAAAGAACTTATTGCTCCATGTGATTTGAACTTCTTGCCATAACATGTGTCCTTTGAAATGTTAGTGATGCCAAAATTCCTACAAGTACTACTACTATAAGATCTGTGCAACATTTTACGATGTCTTGCTGCCCTTCTGAAAATTTTGCATGTCCAAAGCAAGCAGTTTAGACAGGCTTTTGCAGCTAGTAATCTATTTATAGCTCTTGCTTAGGGTAAATTGAAAAGCGCAATATACATTCCGACGGACAATCCAATATCAAATAATTTAAACTTCATGCGTTTTGGGTAAAAGTCGAACGCTCATTATTTATGAAGTTTGTTTACCGTTTACTATTACACCATCGTCTCGGCAGTGAGATGAACTTTTTAAACATCACAGTTTGACCTATAATTTCTTAGGTTTGAGTTTGAGATAAATAAATATCGATTAATGGCCCACCAAACTCGCACTTTGAATATTTTGTAAGAAATTATCCTAACCTAATGGTTATCTTTATTAGAGAATTTATTTAGATGAAGAATGAATGATAGAACATATTGGTGTTGAATGATAATATATTTAATTTAGAATTTTAATATACGATTAAGATTAAATTTAGATTAATTATAATGTAACTAATTATGTCAAGTTTATAGATGCAAGATACTTGACAAGTATTAAAGTTTTAGTTGTAAGCTAGATAATATATAAATCCTAGTGGATTTAGGTATCTAAAATCTTGATTGGGAATCAAGCATGCGCTAAATCTTGGTTGGAAACCAAGCGACAAATTTCTAGCTGGGAGCTAGATGAATCAAGTCCAAGTGACTAAGGCTTGATAGACAAATTCCTAGCTAGAGCCAAGGTGAATCAAATTCAAGTAATTAAGGCTTGGCAGTTCCTAACTAGAGGTTAGATGAATCAAGTCCAAGTGATTAAGACTTGACAGACAAATTCTTAATTGGAAGCTATGTGAATCAAGTCCAAGTAATTAAGGTTTGATAGATAAATTCCTAGTTAGGTGCTAAGTGAATCAAGCCTAGGTGGAGTTAACTGGGAGTTGAAGGCTTGGCAAACCATGTTTGGACATGTATGAGTCAGGGAGGGAAGTGAATAGCTCGCTTCTTTAATCTTGAATGGCAGCGGAAAACTCAAAGTAAAACTCCAATCGCTAACACTCTCAATTTTACTTGGTATCTATCTCTTTGAGGTACCTAATCCAAAGGTTTACTTCTCACTCACAGCTCCACTATGAAAACCTCCTTACCAAAGGTGAAGAAGACTTGCATAAGCTCAAAGACGAGAATACAAGCAAGAAAATATAAACAAGATTACACAAGAAATCAAGAACGACTTTACAAAAATAAACCTTGCTTTGTTTGCTTTTTGCTTATTTTGGTTATTCTCTTGATGCTTGGAAAGTGCAGTAACACTTGTCACCAAAATCTCAAGAACTAGCTACTTCAAATGTTCACGAACTCCTCTTTTTTAGGATTCTCGACAGCGGGAAAACGCCTCTCAACCAATTGTTTTGACCCCAATCGATTGTCACATCAACTCCGATCGTTCAAAACCTACAAAACAACTCTTTTTCAAATTAATGCCCAATTGATTGGTAAGCTATACCAATCGATTCAACAACTTCTAATGGATTGTCCCAATTGCTTCAGAAACTTTCTGTTCTTGCAACAACTACTCCAATCGATTTCAGCATTTTCTATGCTTTTGCGAGAAAGCTCCCAATAAATTAACCTAATCGATTGACTTAGCCTTAATCAATTACCCCAATCGATTCCATGGCTTTCCGTATTTTTCTAAGAAGGCTCCCAATCGATTGGTGAAGCTCGAATCGATTGCCCCAATCGATTCCAAGCCTTCCCAACCCTAAACCCTAAACATGAGTTTAGGGTTCATTTGCCTAACCTTAGAGTCATCTGTGATTCGTTGGGACTTCCTATTGCCCAACATCCAGTCAACCTTAATCTATCAGGGTTTCTTCACTAAGTGTCTGGTCAATCTTTGACCAACTTGGACTTTCTCTTGCTTAGCTCCACTAGGACTTCCATTGCCTAGTTCCTAACTAGGTCTGTTACTACCTAACATTGCTAAGACTTTCGTTGCCTGGTTCCTAACTAGGTTTTCCACTGTCTAGTCTCACTAGAACTTTCCATATGCCTAATCTACAGATAGGGTTTTCCATTTGCCTAACCTCCAATTAAGATTTCCCGTTGCCTAATCTCCAATTAGGATTTTTCATTTACCTAACCTCCAGTTAGAACTTCTCGTTGCCTAACCTTCAGTTAAGATTTTCACTGCCTAGCCCATTGAGACTTTCCTAGTTAAGTATCCGACCCTTCCTTGACATACTTGACTTCTCTCTCATATATTATCAAATATAAAAACTCAAGCTCAAGTCCATTTGAACTTAGTCAACTTGGTTAATTTTAACCTGAGGACGATTGCACCTACAAAAGTCTAAGTAGAAAAGCTGAGAGCTATAACTTAACTCAATCTAGATGAGTCAACTAGAGGTTGAACGTCTAGATCCAACATATGTGTGAGTAATTTTACATTTTTGTATTATACTTATTGCATGTAACCACTGAATGGAAGCATGTCTGACAGTTTCAGGCAACCTGAAGGGAGTCTGAGAGCGATTGACTGGTAATAACTTTCAAAGAAGGAAGTTTGGAGGGTCCAAGCGACCGAAGCAGCTTCCAGGCGACCGAGAAGCATCATTCTTTTCAATCCGAGTGAGTTGGGTCAAGATGAGATTTGACCCTTCTCTAAATGACCAGAGAGTTTAAGGGCGATCAAAGAGCTTCGTTAACGTTATCTCATGGATAAAAATTATAGCCATGTTAGCACTGATACAAGCGACTGGAGTAGTCCTATATATGAAGTTTCGAGATAGAACTTGAAAATTACACATCTATATAGAATTTACTGTTATTCTCGTGCTCTAAAAACTCCTTCGCCTTCTTTGTTATTATACCTTATAACTTACGCTTTATTTCTAATTAGTAATGTCTAAAGCAACATGTTTATTTATTTTTGTGTCACCTCTAATTTGTTTTATTGTACTTGAATTGTTTAGATTCTTTTCTATAAGATTTCACCGCCTAAGAGATGTTTATAAATAAAAAATTATATTTTATAATTGTTGTGTATTATACTTCTAGTTTTATTGATTAATTGTTTGTATGCTTATATTTTGTTATTTGATTGAATCAATCTAATTAAATTTTATTTTCGTTGTGCTAACTTTGTTGGATTCAACTACTTTTATTTACTATTTACTATTTTTAAAAAAAAATCAGAATGCTATTCACCCCTTTTTCCTCTAACGTCCAATTCGATTATACATGACAGAAATACTTGTAAAGAAATTTAAAATTGTATTATAATTATTTTGTATTTTGTACAATAAGAGTTTTTTTTTACATAATCACGTGATAATAATGTTACCATGACACTGTATAGTTATGTAGTTCTTAGAAATACAGTGAGCGGTAATATACTGAAATAAATAAAAAGATCAAAATTTAAATTTTAATAAGGACGAAAATCCTAAAGATGTTAAAAAGATCAAAATTTAAATTTTAATAAGGACGAAAATCCTAAAGATTAACATCTGAGTGTGAATATTAAAACAAATATAATTAATTTCTCTCTACATCCGACGGTTACAATAATGACTTACAATGCCAACTTGTTCTTCTCTCAATGTTTGTGTAAAAGATTATATATATATATATATATATATATATATATATATATATATATATATATATATATATATATATATATATAATAAGAAGTTTTATGCTGTGGATGAGTCCTGTAAATTTTTCATAGAGTTTACATGGTCCCTAGCATAGTAAACTCATTCATCGTGAAGTTGCATGATCACGTACGATGACTATAAAATATTCTCGAACAACAACATAAACGGAAATTTACCAAAAGACGTACCTAAGAATTAGAAATTACCAATTCCGTATCATAATTTCTATTTTATCAAAGGGCGCATACTTTTTTTGTGAACTTCCTTTTATACCCCTCCTTCTAACTGCTGTCTTTCTCATTCTCTCTCTCAGCAACAAATTTCGAGACGGTAGCACGCGACTTTTATTTTAAAATAATATATTATGAAATCGACTCTAACAACGAAAGATAAAAATTAAAAAATATTTCAGTTAAAAATAACTCATCCCACGTGATTTAAAAATATAGATAAATAATTTTTATATTTGATTAATAAAAATTAATATATTAAATAATATTTAATAAATATATTAATATATATAAAAAATTCAAAAAATCGTAGGCTGCAGCAATAAAAAACGTAAAAAAATTCAAAAAAAACGAATTCAGAATAAAAAAAACGTAAAAAAATTCAAAAAAACGAATTCAGAAAACGTAAAAAAATTCAAAAAAAAAACGAATTCAGAAATTAAAAAAACGTTGCTGCAGAAATTAAAAAAAAAACTGGGCCTGATATATTTTATTTCAGGCCCACGCTGGGCCTGAAATAAAATATTTCAGGCCCACGTTGGGCCTGATAACTTTTGATTCAGGCCCGACGTGGAATCAAATTTTTTTTTATTTTAAAAAAATATTAATATATAAAAAAACCTATCAAAATACTTAATTTGAAATTAAAATGCAGGGTCTGAAGTCACGCTAGGAGGGCCTGAACATAGATGTGATGTCCATCAGTGAATTTTGGTCAAAACCCACTGATATTTCTAAACTACTCCTATTTGATTTGTGATATCTAATATATAGATGTTTGGACACCTAAAACATCATCTCCTACATCTACCCTCTCTATTCATATGGAGTTTTCAGAAATCCAGATATGGGAGGTCCATCAGTGAGTTTTGGTCAAAACTAACTGATATTTCTAAACTACTCCTATTTGATTGATGATATCTAATATATAGATGTTTGGACACCTAAAACATCATCTCCTACCTCTACCCTCTCTATTCATATGGAGTTTTCAGAAATCCAGATATGGGAGGTCCATCAGTGAGTTTTGGTCAAAACTCACTGATATTTCTAAACTACTCCTATTTGATTGGTGATATCTAATATATAGATGTTTGGACACCTAAAACATCATCTCCTACCTCTACCCTCTCTATTCATATGGAGTTTTCAGAAATCCAGATATGGGAGGTCCATCAGTGAGTTTTGGTCAAAACTCACTGATATTTCTAAACTACTCCTATTTGATTAGTGATATCTAATATATAGATGTTTGGACACCTAAAACATCATCTCCTACCTCTACCCTCTCTATTCATATGGAGTTTTCAGAAATCCAGATATGGGAGGTCCATCAGTGAGTTTTGGTCAAAACTCACTGATATTTCTAAACTACTCCTATTTGATTAGTGATATCTAATATATAGATGTTTGGACACCTAAAACATCATCTCCTACCTCTACCCTCTCTATTCATATGGAGTTTTCAGAAATCCAGATATGGGAGGTCCATCAGTGAGTTTTGGTCAAAACTCACTGATATTTCTAAACTACTCCTATTTGATTAGTGATATCTAATATATAGATGTTTGGACACCTAAAACATCATCTCCTACCTCTACCCTCTCTATTCATATGGAGTTTTCAGAAATCCAGATATGAGAGGTCCATTAGTGAGTTTTGCTCAAAACTCACTGATATACCTAAATCACTCCTATAGCAACGGTGAAACAGCAAGATTAGAGGTTTCGGCACCCAAAATCTCATCTCCTAGCTCAACCCTGTCTACTGATATATGTTTTCAGAATTCCAAATATGGTAGGTACATCAGTGAGTTGTTTTCAAAACTCACTGATATACCTAAATCACTCCTATAGCATTGGTGAAACAGCAAGATTTGAGGTTTCGACACCCAAAATCTCATCTCTTAGCTCAACCCTGTCTACTGATATAGGGTTTTCAGAATTCCAAATATGGGAGGTCCATCAGTGAGTTTTGCTCAAAACTCACTGATATACCTAAACCACTCCTATAGCAATGGTGAAACAGCAAGATTAGAGGTTTCGGCACCCAAAATCTCATCTCCTAGCTCAACCCTGTCTACTGATATAGGGTTTTCAGAATTCCAAATATGGTAGGTCCATCAGTGAGTTTTGCTCAAAACTCACTGATATACCTAAACCACTCCTATAGCATTGGTGATACAGCAAGATTAGAGGTTTCGGCACCCAAAATCTCATCTCCTAGACCACTTCTATTAGATGTTTCGGCACTTAAACTCACTGATATACCTAAACTACTCCTATATAATATGTAATTATATATTAAACATTTTTATAGAAAATGTTTTTATATCAATGATGGAGGGCCTGAAGTCGAATGACTTCAGGCCCCAGGGCACTGAAAAGTTTTTAATTTTAAAAATATTTTTTTATATTTAATTGTTATTTATTAAATTAATTATTTATAAGATCTGAAGTTATTTGACTTCGGACCCTCTTGGGATGACTTCAGGCCCTGTGTTTGAATCTGAAATTAAGTGTTTTGATACGTTTTTTTATATATTAATATATTTTTAAAATAGAAAAAACAATTTGGATCCACGTCGGGCCTGAATCAAAAGATTTCAGGCCCAACGTGGGCCTGAAATAAAAATATTTCAGGCCCAGCGTGGGTCTGAAATCTGTTGATTTCAGGCCCAGCGTGGGCCTGAAATCAACAGATTTCAGGCCCACGTCCAATTTTTTCATCAGATTGACAGCAGAATGGTTTCGAGCTTTTATCTGAAAACCAAAGGGATCCCTTTTATGTTTATTCTGTTTTCTGTTTCATGTTAAACACGCGTGAATTATTTCACGAGAAACAAGTAACGTGCAGTTCAATCTTGATTTTGGAAACTTTTGATATATCTTAGCAAAATCTTGAACTGATGTTCTTTTTCCTTGCTTATAATTTTGGAGTGAAAAGCTAAAGAGAGGCAATAGATGTTGAAATCTCATCTTTGAATTTGATTATGCTTCTGTTGTTCAAATACTTCCACCAATGGATTTTTTTCTTGCTTCTCTTAATTTTGTCTCCTATAAAATAAAAACGCCGCCCAATGTTTGAATTACAGTGGACCCTGCATTTTAATTTCAAATTAAGTGTTTTGATAGGTTTTTTTATATATTAATATTTTTTTAAAATAAAACAAAATTGATTTCACGTCGGGCCTGAATCAAAAGATATCAGGCCCAACGTGAGCCTGAAATATTTTATTTCAGGCCCAGCGTGGGCCTGAAATAAAATATATCAGGCCCAGTTTTTTTTTTAATTTCTGCAGCAACGTTTTTTTTAATTTCTGAATTAATTTTTTTTGAATTTTTTTTACGTTTTCTGAATTTGTTTTTTTTTTGAATTTTTTTACGTTTTTTTTATTCTGAATTCGTTTTTTTTGAATTTTTTTACGTTTTTTATTGCCGCAGCCTACGTTTTTTTGAATTTTTTATATATATTAATATATTTATTAAATATTATTTAATATATTAATTTTTATTAATCAAATATAAAAATTATTTATTTATATTTTTAAATCATGTTGGATGAGTTATTTTTAACTGAAATATTTTTTTAATTTTTATCTTTCATTTTTAGCGTCGATTTCATAATATATTATTTTAAAATAAAAGTCACGTGCTACCGTCTCGAAATTTGTTGCTGAGAGAGAATTAGAAAGACAACAGTTAGAAGGAGTGGTATAAAAGGAAGTTCACAAAAAAGGCATGCGCCCTTTGGTAAAATAGAAACTATGATACGGAATTGGTAATTTCCAATTCTTAGATACGCCTTTTGATAAATTACCGCAACATAAATAATGATGAAATTTAATTAAGTCATTAATTTAGTAATCAATATATTATTTTGATTGTCAAATAATGACAAAATTAAATTTCATCACTATTTAATCACCAAATTATAGTTCGGTCTTTATATTAGTTATCAAAATATACATCGATCAATAATTTAGGGACCGAACTATAATTCAATGACTAATATTAGCCCTAAAATCTAAAAAAAATCAATTTCTATCCTTCACACAATTACCCTAATTAAGGATCTTGTTAAGTACCAATTGATACTTCTTCCAAACTTAACCCTTAATGTCGCAAGCTATTCACATTACATAAAAAAGCATTTCATCTAGTAAAATATAACATCAAATTCCATTGGTAAAAGATAGTTGTCCTTCAAGTTGAGGTCAGGAAATATGAGAGAAGAAAATTCTAAGACAATATTAAGCAACAATGCAAGAGAAGCAACTTTATGCAAAAATGCATCATGCACACAAAATTTACTTCCTGATAATAGCGCTAGTTCGGTTGGGTTTCATTTGTCTTAGAGAAAAATTATCTCAGGTACAAGTACCTTATCGATCAGCCCAAAATCTCTGGCTCCATACCCTTCTGGATGAGCTTCTGTGTGTGCCTGTAGAAGAGCTTATTTAGGCTCTCCCTTAGTTTAATAATCTACAATCTCCATTTGAGCAGCAGAGTTGGAGGTCAAGCTTGATGGTTGATAGACCTTAATTTTACCCTAGAATGAAGGAGGGCACACCGGACTTCCATGGTTCCCAATCATCAAAAGTAGTGAGGCTATGGAAGCAGCCTTCCCAACGCATAGGGTGGTGTTTAGGAAGCATATCTGCTGTATCAGATCATTAATGTCGACTTCTATTGTGATATCACCCCAAGGGAGTTAATCAGATACTGATCGACTCGACGGGCTTGTAGTAAGAATCAAGATGTAGCTGTTGCCCAATGACAGAAGAGTCCGTTCATTTGAAATTTCACCGTCGATGAAGATGATGCAATCCTCAAAGAGTCGAGGAATACTTCAGAGGCGATAATGTCATAGGAACGACAACCAGCCTATGCATGCAATTTCCACCGAAGAACATATTCGGAGATGGTGCGCCAACACATTGCACTAGCAGAGTGCTCGACAGAGACAAGGAGGCAGCTAACTCAGGTTTGATTTCAATAACTCTTAACTAGGGATGATTGAAAGAGGAACTATTGGGTATAATATTCTCCCTACTAATAAAAATTTAATCTCAAATTTAAATACCTTATGTGAAAGGATGAAATCCATCACTCTAGCACCCAATCCAAACCTACCGAATTAATCACACCGAACTGAATTAATTTTTTTCGAACTAACTAAACCGATTAAATTTTTTAATAAAATTCGAATAAATCAAATTGATAAAATATCGATTAAATAAAAATTGAATTAATAAAAGACTTCTAATTAAGATCTAAAAAATTAATTCACTCTAATAAAATTTGATTTCAGTTTAAAAATTAGAATCTAAACATTTGATTCCTTCCAAAAAATTTAGTTTAATAGAATAAAAAAAATTTCAAAATCGAATCATAAATCAAATCAAATTTTAAAATTCGATTAGTTCAATCGACTTAATTAATTTAACTAAAATTTTATTTATCCTTAATTACAAATAAGGACCGGTCTGTTACTTGAGCTGGGGAAGGAGTTGACTAGGTAAAAAAATATACAAAATAAATCTATATATATATATATATATATATATATATATATATATATATATATATATATATATATATATGTATATATAAAATAAAAAATTTGGGACCGTTATCAGTCTATTGTAATATTTAGGATAGTGAAGAGAGGTTTCGAGATGATAATGGCGTGACAATACCAAAATCAATATATATTGATAGGGTTGAATAGTCCGTGTCCGGTACGAGGATGAAGAAGCCGCGATGCGTGACATGACGGATCGAAGTGACCTTCCTTCCCGGGCACCCCTCAGGAGACGCGCCCGGGAAGGTTAGCCCGAATACCCCTCTCAGGAGCACCCCAGGAGATTAGGCCCCGAGAGCACCTTGGGAGTTATAGCGCCCGAAGACCCCGAGCTCACTTCGGGAGGTGGAGTCCCCGCAATGACCGACCTCGGGTACTGACCCCCCCTCTCGGTGCGGATAGTCATCCCCGTTAGACAAGGTCTGCACGACCCTTAAATGTCGCAACGGGTGAAAGCGTGATAACGACGCAGACCGTTTCAAAGGATATCCAGTCACCGCCGAAAGAGGGGGATGTGGCTTAAGTATCGGAGACGTGGCACCGATCGAGGGGGCACGTCGAGTCTGTCGACGTCAGTATAAAAGGTAGTCCAACCCCTCCGGTAAACGGGTTACGCTCTCTCAACCCTACATACATTCTTTACTTTTCGCTACATTTACTTTTTGGACGGACACTGACTTGAGCATTGGAGTGGACTCCGCCGGACTCCTGCCGGCGTGTCCCCTAACTCTCGTGTTAACCTTACAGAACCCTAAGTTCCTCCCCGCCGCAGTAACTTCCACAGGGGCAGAACTCCAGTGCCTGGCCATCATTGTCGCCTCTTTCCGGAACAAATTTATCGCCGTCTGTGGAAAACTAACAAAGCACCTGAAGGAGCACCGATGGCAGGATCGGAAGGACAACCCCTTGCCCTCACAAGAGAAGAATTTGACCGTCTAGTGGCTAACACCATCAAGGAAGCGCTGGAGCAACACCAAGTTGAACAGACTGTCCCGTGGCAAGGGGATCCGACGAGGGAGGAGATCCCCAGAGTCTCTGTCTCGCATTCACGGAGATCCGTTACTCCTGTGGGGCGACGGGACGGAGCAGCCCCGGGCCCCCAGAGCCCCCAGAGGGAATCCCCCGGAGACATTGAGAGGGCCCACTCGGTGGCCTCCAGCGCCCAAAGGCACGAAGAAGGACAGGGGAAGAGAGATGAACCCATGACGTCTCATATGGTCCCCTCTACACCTTTCTCATCCGAGATTGTTGAAGACCCCATGCCCAAGCAGTTCCGCGGGCCGGGATCCCTGATTGTGATGGGAAGACAAATCCAGAGGATCACATCTGTAAATTCGAGAATGCGGCACTTCTGCACCAATATACTGACGGTGTGAAGTGTCGGGTGTTCTTGAACACCCTGTCCGGAGCAGCTCAGCGGTGGTTCCAGAGGTTGCCACAAGGTTCCATCAATTCCTTCGCGGAGTTCAAGACAATCTTCCTCCACCATTTCTCGAGCAGCCGTTGCTACTAGAAGACGACACTTAACCTGTTCGTCCTCAAGCAGAAGCCTAAGGAACCACTCAAGGAGTACATCCAGAGGTTCAACTGGGTGGCGCAGGACGTGCCTAGTGCAACATTAGAGATTGTCACGCCCCGAGGAGCTGCCCGTCCGATACTGACCGGACTGCTTCTCCCTCGACCCGGCGGACAATCCGAAAACACAACCTTTACGACTCTCTCA
Source organism: Boesenbergia rotunda (assembly GCA_024364735.1). Lineage (NCBI taxonomy): Eukaryota > Viridiplantae > Streptophyta > Magnoliopsida > Zingiberales > Zingiberaceae > Boesenbergia > Boesenbergia rotunda. The sequence goes on from JAGFNQ010005907.1 coordinate 68,044, forward strand.
GCCCGCCTGTACCACAGTCTATAGGACTTGAACAAGCCAATGAATGTAAAGCAACCGAAGAAGACGATAAAAAAATTGCGTACCAGTACAACTTGCGACAAAACCAAAAGAGAACACAAAAGCCTCCATGGCACACAAAAAAATACAACTATACTGCCGTACAAAAATAATACCACAGAAGTTGACACAGCGAAAGCAAATGAAAAATACTGTATAACCACAAATACAACACAAACCAAGACACGAGTCGCTTCCGAAATAGAGGGACTGGGACAGGCTGCCGGGCTCTCCAGACGATCAACCTGAAATGAAAAATAAGGCTGACGGTGTGAGTCCAAGAACTCAGCGAATACATCTATCTGGTATGCATAGTAAGCTATACTAGCAGTAAGAGTCAAACTGGCAACAGTAACAGTAATAACAGTAGGAAATGCTAAAACTAGAATACTGATAGAGGATACATAACAGAGCCAAACCTGAAGCTGTGAAAGTCCAAGTATCACACAAGTAAAGTAGGGTCACCAGAGCCATACAAACCTGAGGATGTAATGGTCCCAATATCACACGGGAAGATAAGGTCACCAGAGCCATACAAACCTGAAGATGTAACGGTCCCAATATCACACGGGTAAGATAAGGTCACCAGACCCTATGTACACATACCTCCTGAAGGTGCAGATCAAACACATATACTATAACCAGATATAGCAAATACGAGCAAACGCAATAATGCAAATAACAACCAGCAATGCAATGATGCATCATGTGCACATGATATCTGTACGCACTCCAGCTACCCCTACATTGGGTGGCTGAGTGTACAGGATGTCAGGGAGCCAACTGCTCCAACAACCATAACCCTAACACCAGGCATGAGAGGAGCCAACTGCTCGCGGGTTACACAATCCATCATGACATGTACCCGTACGCCAACAAAGGGGGAGCCAACTGCTCGCGGGTCACACAACTCATCATGACATGTACTCAAAGCCGGAAAGGGGAAGCCAACTGATCTCTATACCAACTCTGCCTGCTACCACGCACCAGCATCACTACCCATGAGTGACCGGGCGGAGACACGACAGAACAATTGCACACACCCGGAGGGGTCCCTGACTGCTACGATGCACCGGACTCACTCCTCGGGAGTGACCGTGCAGAGTCTCGAAAGGGCAACTATACGCACCCTCCAATAGTTACTACTCACTAGTAACAATGTGCACAGATCATGATCACCGCATATCACTAGTGTCTGCTACCATGCTCCAACAACACTACTCACGAGTGATCGAGTGGGGATACGACAAACCACTGCCCACACCCGGAGGGGTCCCTGACTGCTACGATGCACTGGACTCACTCCTCAGGAGTGACCGTGTAGAGTCTCGAAAGGGCAACTGTGAGCACCCTCCGATAGCCACTACTCGCGTATGACAATGTGTGCAGATCATGACCGTCATAACAGATGACGAGTCTCAACCACATGACTGGGAGCCCTATGCTACCAGCCTGTGCGCATGCAAGAACGAAGCATGGCCATATCATACACCACACCTACCTAGCTAGTCTACCAATCATCAACATGATATGCAGAGGTCCAAATAGCCGGTATGCACCATATCCTAACCCTAATGCTGGGTATAAGGTATCCTATCTCTAATCACAATATACATCACATGTGACAATAAAGTGTAAAGAGGTCCAACCTCGAAGCAGTACAGAAATAAATCTATCGTCTAAACATACAACTGATATCAAGGGTAGAAATATGAAAGCAGGAGATAAGTAGAACTCTACTGCTATTTATAACTAACTATGCATAGAATCTGTGACAATATCTAAAATAGATAAGTCAGAAATACCCGCCTCGATATGAAGGAGTCTGAGCGACGAGAACCCCTCTGTCCAAATAATATCTGTGACGCGTGATCTACATCAATGCCCTGCGTCAAAAATATTACTCAGCTAATTATACAATTAGGAAATTAGCTAAGCTGCAAGCTACGTAAAATTGGAACTAATCCCTAATACGCACTCGGGTTAATCCAATATTAGAAACTTAAATTCGAACCTAAATCCGAACAGATCTAACTCCACCAAATATAGCTCACACAGACCCATGGGTGGCTCACGACAATTACCAATCAAATATCCCATACCCTAGCTCCAAGAATAGAACAGAACCAATAGAATCCAAGAACACCGATACCACCTCCTTCGACCACCACTGATCAAGAACAATAGCTCATCCAACCTACAAACAAGCTCACAACAGAAATCTTAAACCACCAAAACAAAACCCTACACAGATCATCCCTATCACAAGATCACAACTAGCCCGCCATCCACCAATTAAACTCACGAAAACAAGGTGAACATCAAAACCAAACAACATATACATTTGCAACAGCTTCCATTCGAGATCAACCTTCCCAGCAATCCAAGAACAGAAATAAATTCTAAACTTACAGCCACAACCAAAATCTCATTCACTGCCCTCAGCTACCGAATCGAGAACACCTCAACCCAATCATATACAGAAATCGCAAAGAAAATCTCACAACACAGTAGAAGGAAGCAATCACCAATCAATAGAACAGGATACCATACAAGAACACAGATCAAAATCCCAAAACTCTGATCAAATAAAACAATCCCAAAAATAGATCATTCACAGAATGAAAGAAAGAGAACCATGGAGGAACCCTAGATCTATGCCAACGACATCAACCATTCGAGTATAATCCGAATCCAATCTTACATGCGTTGTGCCAAGGCGCAACCCAGCAATCCCAACGATCCCCTCGGCCCTCCAAGAACCCTAGATCCACGAGAATGGACGGATCATCAAACCACGATCACGATCGGGAATAAATTGCAACCACGAAACACCTCTCACTCACCTTCGATTCGACGGGAATAGAGATTGATCTGAGCTCGAGTGGATGGACGCACCCGTCGACGACCGCGCACTTTGTGATGAGAGTGTCTTCGCCCGATCAACTCCGCCGGAAGGGAACAAAGGAAAGCATCGGGTGGAAAAAGGACAGGAAAAGAATTTAATATCATACCATTTTGCTAATAACCCCCTGCCATTCTAGCTATTATCACCCGAGCCTTTAAATTAAGGTTAACTTGCATTTCGGTCCTCCAAGTTTTTGAAATGCTAACAGAGATACTCGTCAGTGCTTGCACCCAAGGGCTCGCTGAAGGAGACTTCTTCCAATCCCTGGTAAGGAAGCCCTCCGTCAGTTTCGATGATTTGCTGGGACGCTCCGTCAAGCATGCCAATGTGGAAGAAGTGCAGTACGCCCGTCGCAAGGATCCTGTTGGAGCCGCCCTCCGGCGGTTCCCCAATCAGACAGGAGGGAGCCCCCGACCCTGGCCCGGGGAAAGGAACTTCACCCCGGGAAGGACCAGTGGGCTGGTAGGCGCCGGATAGTGGAGACGGTAGACACCGAGCAACCAGAGCCATCACCAAGGTATTGTGGTTACCATGGCAGCTCGACACATTCCACTGAAGAGTGTCACGCCTTGAAGAAGAAGTTCAGCGAGGAGGCAGACACCAAACCTCGAAGAAGGTGGAATAAGTCAGGGTACCGCAGAAGGTCTCCAAGGCGAAGTTTCTCTCCTCGGCGATAGCATATCAGGGAAAACGAGGCCCGACCTCTGTCTCGATCACGATCGCGAGGTAAGAGTCGGGGGCTTGCACCCCGAAGATCCCTCTCCTTAGAGAGAGACCCCTAGAAGGGCAAGGCCCCTATGCGGGGTCCGCCCTCGAGTCATGTGGGGGTCATCTCCGGAGGGCCTTCGGGAGGGGACTCCAACCGGGTCAGGAAGTCTTATACCCGGTGGTTGGAAAACTACTCCATCGGGATGAGCCGGAGCCATGAGCCGGGCCCTACAATATCTTTTGGGTCATCCAACCTTGAGGAAGTAGAAGCTCCCCATGAAGATGCCATAGTGATCGTAGCCCGTACTGCTAACTATGAGGTTAAGCGCATTTTTGTGGACACATGGAGTTCCGTGAACATCCTATACAAGGCGGCTTGGGATCAGATGCAGATAGATAAGGAGGAACTGCTCCCGGTCTCCACTCTGCTATTTGGTTTCACATGGAATCGAGTACAGCCGATAGGGCAAATCACCTTGTCACTCTCATTGGGCAGTGACAGGCTCGAAAGAACCCGGAGGACTCCTTTCTTGATCGTGGACGCGCCCTCCTCCTACAATGCCATCCTGGGCCGCCCTGCGCTCATCACTTTCCAGGCGGTGGTCTCTGTTTACCACCAAAAGATAAAACTCCCGGTAGGCGACCGGGTGGTTGAAGTCCGAGGAGACTAGCTGGTGTCTCGGCGGTGCTACAGCAGAGAGGTCAGAACAAAGTCTCGGAAGAACCCGAGGGGCCTGGAAGACTAGCTAGAGTAGAAAGAAAAAAACTCAGGAGGTCCAGGCCCGGCCGAGGTCTCGGACCCTTCTGGTCTTGGTAAGATTCGTGTTTTCATTTAGAGTGTCTGTCTGTGTATCTCTGTGCCCTAGCAAAAAAATCAAATAATAAAGAGAGATGTTTTCCCCCAAGATAACAACGCACTACCGAGGAATTGAAAACCCTAATACCTCGTGGTGCAGCTGATGCCCAGGGTACTTAGGCTTGGTCTGGGACATATGCGCCCGACCAAGTATCCAAAACCCTAATACCTCGCGGTGCAGCCGATGCCCGGGTTACTTAAGCTTGGTCTGGGACATACGCGCCCGACCAAGTATCCAAACCCCTAATACCTCGCGTGCAGCCAATGCCCGGGGTACTTAGGCTTGGTCTGGGACATACACGCTCGACCAAGTATCCAAAACCCTAATACCTCGCGGTGCAGCCGATGCCCGGGGTACTTAGGCTTGGTTTGGGACATACGTGCCCGACCAAGTATTCAAAATTCTAATACCTCGCGGTGCAGCCGATGCCCGGGGTACTTAGGCTTGGTCTGGGACATACACGCCCGACCAAGTATCCAAGACCCTAATACCTCGCGGTGCAGCCAATGCCTGGGGTACTTAGGCTTGGTCTGGGACATACGCGCCCGACCAAGTATCCAAAACCCTAATACCTCGTGGTGGAGCCGATACCCGGGATACTTAGGCTTGGTCTGGGACATACGCGCTTAACCAAGTAGCCAAAACCCTAATACCTAGCGGTGCAGCCGATGCCCGGGGTACTTAGGCTTGGCCTGGGACATACACGCTCGACCAAGTATCCAAAACCCTAATACCTCGCGGTGCAGTCGATGCCCGGGGTACTTAGGCTTGGTTTGGGACATACACGCCCGACCAAGTATCTAAAACCCTAATACCTCGCGGTGCAGCCGATGCCCGGGTACTTAGGATTGGTCTGTGACATACGCGCCCGACCAAGTATCCAAAACCCTAATACCTCGCGGTGCAGCCGATGCCCGGGGTACTTAGGCTTGGTCTGTGACATACGTGCCCGACCAAGTATGCAAAACCCTAATACCTCACGGTGCAGGCGATGCCCGGGATACTTAGGCTTGGTCTGGGACATACGCGCCCGACCAATTATGCAAAACCCTAATACCTCATGGTGTAATCGATGCCCGGGGTACTTAGGCTTGGTCTGGGACATAAGCACCTGACCAAGATCTAAGACCCTAATACCTCGCGGTGCAGCCGATGTTCGGGGTACTTTGGCTTGGTCTGGGACATACGCGCCCGACCACATGTCCCAAAACCCTAATACCTCGTGGTGCAGCTGACACCCTGGGTACTTAGGCTTGGTCCGGGTTGTTCCAAACCCTCCATCAAAGACACAGACCAAGGTACCTCATAATCTCCCGAGCGCCCAGGATAAGTGGAGGCTACGGAAGCAATGATAAAGTAGCATGCCCGACCCAGGGAACCTAAGTAAAACATTGAAAAGAATCATCTAGGCATACACATACACAGGGTAAGAAAAATATTGTTTTATTTATATGAAAAATATAGGGAGCACAACATCTTAGAGAATTATCAAGATACAATTGGATGAGAGAAAACACTCTTCTACTTGGGTCTCTCTCCTCTACAGCTCCATTCCTGTAGGGTCGCTAGGCTCGGAAACACCTTCTGAGCACGCAAGGCCTGGAAGCCCGTCGACAGGGTCCTTGAATCTTTTTAACCTTCCGAGTACTCCATCCGAGTAGTCAGCAACAGATGAGGACGCCTGAGGTAACACATGGGTAGCGTGACCCCATCCGAAGACCCCCTCTTCGCAAAGATACGACTGAGTACAACATTCAAAAAGCAGAAAAAAGAGGAGGGGAAATAGCAACTATAATTTCTCTCCGGAGTGTGTAAAGACTCAGAGAAGAATTGCCTAAACAGAGGAGGGGGAACAGCAACCGCAATTTCTCAACGAAAAGAAGAAAGTGAAAGAGAAAAGCCAGCGGTTGTTGCCCCTCCCCTCTTGGTGACGATGCATCCCACAAACACCTTCATCTGCACGAAACTCGGGGAAAACGAGGATTCAGAAGAAGATGGCGCGCGGGGTACACCGCCACGGGCCAACCAGGGTTTAGTGATCAGCAGAATGAGTCATCTCCTCCATGCCCCCCTGGCGGACCACATAAGGTCTTTTCTGGACTCCTCAGACAGCCCGAGAGTCCCCCATCCTCCAGGATCTTGAGCGAAACCCTAGACCTCATCTCCACCATGCTCCCCGGTGAGGGTAACGATACAAAAGACTCTACCTCGGAGGAGTCCCTCAGCCAAGAGCACTACTACCTCTTCGGTATTAGGCCGCTGGGACACCGACGAAGATGAAGGGAAGAGAAGTGGCATCACGCCACAAAGAAGCAAGCAGACAAAAGGGATGAAGGAGACGACACACCCCTCTCCCCCTATTTATAGTGATGGCTGTCTCTCCGTGCAGTTAATGCAGGGAGAACGCAAAAACAGCAACAGGCATCGAAGCGTCATTTCGACTAACGTGCCCTTGCTGCACCTAGGAACCCGTGACTCTTTATGAGTCCATTCAATAAGATTGCGAATATTGTAGAGGCGATGGTTCGGGAGTCGCTCATACAATCCAGAAGGAAATGTCGAAGGCCCCCCCCCCCCCCCCCCCCCCCCCCCATGGACATGAATGCAGGCGTGGAGCTTCGACCTGTAGAATTGTCAAGGGTTCCACACTCCGAATCAGCTTCGAAACAAACAAGTACCTTTCCATTCGTTAAAATCCGTAAAGCGAAGACATGAGACACATTGGGAAAAAGCACATACACCAAGAATAGTAAAAGTGATTGCATTAACCCAAAATTGCTACAATAAGGCTCGATCCCCCGATGAATGTGGGGTTCCGTCAGCTCGGGCCTTCGGGAAAAGACCTCTCTCTCTAACTTGGGGGACACTCACAATCGCGGGTCGGCATCAGAAGGTAAGTGGTGATCCTCCTTCAACTTATCGATAGCCCCATGGAAGCCCTGCTATAGGCGCTGCATTACCTGATCGGCTACAAGGGTAAGGAACTCAGCCGACTCCAGAAACTTCGCCTTGAAGGTCGCCTCAGCCTCCTCGGAGCTAGAAGCTTTAGTAGCTCGAAGGGAAAGGAGTTCGGCCTCAGCAGCCTCAAAGGAACGCCTCAACCACCCTAGCTCAGCAGACATCTCGCCTTGCTCAGCTAAGGCCTCCTTGAGCCTCTCCGACGCGGCCCGCTCATCCGTCCGAGCCTGAGCCAGGTCATCCTCCAGGACGGACGCACGGTCGGTGGCCATCAAGAGATCAAACTCCTTCTGGCTGAGCTGTTGCGCCTGATCCTGACTACGCAAGTTCAGGCCTTCAGCCGAGGCTACCATGAGCTGGATGTTGCCTAACAACTCCTTCTCTCTCGGCTGGAGCTGGTCTCTCTCCTGCGTCGTCTGGAGCAGGTCCTTGGTAACACTCACAACTTTCTCGGACGACAGGCGTTCTCTGTGCCGGGAATTTTGAAGAGCCTGCTCCTTGTCTTGCAAGAGGTTCATTAGGTGATCGACCTTCGCCCGGAGAGCCCTGTTGACCCCCTCCTGCATCAATCCTGCCCGACGCTCGTGGTCAGCTGCAGCCTCCACCCTCAATGCCCGGCGGAGCAAGGCTTCAACCCGGGGCCAGGAATATATATCCCGGCCGGCTGTCACACAATCCTTAGTGGCCTGCCATTGCACCAGGAGGTCAGGTAATGGGCAGGAGAATATCTAATGCAACAGTAATTTGTACCTTCAAGAGAGTCTCCCGAAGATGGTTAAGGGGCCCGCCGAAACTCGTACAACCGCCCCTCCAGAGGTACTCCCTTGCCCCTCAGGCCGCGGCGAACCCGGACGGGGAGGAAGTCGCTCGATGGTGGGGGCTTCAGGTGGCATACTGGAGGGGCCGGAATCGTCTTCGTTGGAGCTAGAAGTCCCCTCGGACACGACCCCCTTGGCTGGAACCTCCTTGAACTGCACCGGGGGGAAAGATTGCATGGAGGCCTCCAACGCTGCATCCAACTTCTTCCTTAGTCGGTCCAATATCATCCGGTATTGGGTATGCAACACCTCCTTACCCTTGGAAGACGTAGCCAGATCAATGGAACAGGATGGAGGTGTTGGAACTTGGATGGCTAGAGAAGGGGGGGGGGTGAATATAGCCAGACACCAAAATCGCTTTCACTTAGGAGATTTCTGCACTTAGGGTTAGTGGCACACAACAGAAGCAAATACAAAGCAGAGTAATGCAGAAACTAAACCCTAGTCTAAGCACATTCACAAAATGCTAACAAAGAGGATTTACAAGGTTCGGGGATAACTTGCCCCTACTCCTTGGCGTGCCTGTGAGGTGGGCGATCCATTGATCGTCGGCAGATCAAGCCCCGGAAAATCCGGATAGAAAGCAACCTCCTTCTCGGTGGAGTAACCTCTCCACAGCGTTTCAAGATGGATGAAGTATTAAGTACAGGAAACACAAGAAGGAATCTTACTGAGCACTAAGAACCGCAAGAACACAAGCGAACTCCTCACCCAGCTCCACTCAGCACAGATCTCACGCAAGAACTCCCTTCTTCGTGTCTTCTCGCTGATGGACTCGCCAAGCTCCTTGTTTCTTCCCAAGTGCTCAAGTAACAGATGGTTGCTCAAGAATCACAGCTGCTTGCTCAAGAGATGGATCAAAGTTGTCGCAAGAACACAAGTGTTGTCACCAAAGAATTGAACTGATCAAAGAATTGTTGAGACTTCTTAGCCACCAAGCCCTTAAGTCTCTGCTCACTGATCCCAGGTCCCAGGCGCGCCTCTGCAGCTCCCAGCTGCTCACCAGCTTCTCTGCAACAGCCTCAGCTATCCTGACAACCTCTGGACTCACTGAACTCTCCAGCCAAGCCTAGGTCAGCTCGTCAGCTTCCTGCCGTTGCAAGCCCGCGCCATCCATCGTGACCTGAGAAGGAGAAACAAACAAACCTGCTCCAAGGAAAGACTTCCATTGACCCTCCTTGAGTGTTTGAATCCATCCCTGTCATCTGCACACTTAATCAGAGGTTTAGCAAATGAAATCAAAGTTACATCAGTGATAGTAGAGAAAATCAGAACGAAATCGGAACGCAATCAGACGTCTGACACCGCTTTTGAAATAAAGCTGTCAGCTACTGATCGGTCACCGGACCGATCAGGGTGACTCCTGATCGGTCACCAGATCGATCAGGATGGGCTCAGACCGATCAGGCTCCAACCTGATCGGTCCCTAACGTGTAATCAGAAATCGCAACTTCTTCGTGATCGGTCACCAGACCGTTCCCAAGTCGTGGATCGGTCACCAAACCGATCCACCCCTTTGCAGGGTGATTTCCAAGCTTCGCAGTCCAAACCTCCTGATCAGTCTCCAGACCGATCAGACCACCCTCCGACCGATCAGGCTCTAACCTGATCGGTTATAGTGAGAAGTCCGCGACGTTTGATCGTTCACCAGAATGATCCGAACAGTATCTCTGATCGGTCACCAGACCGATCAGGAGCCAAGCAGTAAGGTTCCCAAACTCACTGTATGCTCCCTGATCGGTCACCAGACCGATCAGGAGCCAAGCAGTAAGTGAACTGTATGCTCCCTGATCGGTCACCAGACCGATCAGGAGTCGAGCAGTAAGGTTGCCAAACTCACTGTATGCTCCCTGATCGGTCACCAGACCGATCAGACATAGCTGGATCGGTCACCAGACCGATCCACGAAGGAACTCCGTGCCAACTTCCCTGATCGGTCACCAGATCGATCCAGGCAAGGCCAAATCCACTCTAAGTCAAGAGAACAAGCCTCCAACCCTTCTCTGACTCGTGCTTGGTCCCTCGGACCAAGACTCCATGCCCAGTCTCACTCACCAGGACTTCAACCTAGCCCTCCAAGCTAGGACCTGACCCTCCAAGCCAGGGTTTCATCCACCTAGCCCTCCAGGCTAGGACCTGACCCTCCAAGCCAGGATTTCATCCACCTAGCCCTCCAGGCTAGGACCTGACCCTCCAAGCCAGGATTTCATCCACCTAGCCCTCCAGGCTAGGACCCGACCTTCCAAGACAGGACTTTTCACACATAACCCTCCAAGTTAGGACTTTTCACACCTAGCCCTCCAAGCTAGGACTTTTCACACCTAACCCTCCAAGTTAGGACTTTTCACACCTAGCCCTCCAGGCTAGGACTTTTCACACCTAGCCCTCCAGGCTAGGACTTTTCACACCTAACCCTCCAAGTTAGAACTTTTTCATCCAACTCCGTGCCCAGTCCCCGACTAGGACTTAATCTCAATCATCTCATCAACCTAAACTAAAATCGGTGTTAACACCAAATCAACAATCAGGGTCAGGCTGCATCAACAGGAGGCGTTGGGACAACCACCTTCGGAGCAGGGATCGGGGGAACAGGTACAGAGGCTACTACCTCAGCAGGTAGAGCCGTTTCCTCGGGCACCGAGGGTAGAGTAGAGGAACGTGGAGAACGCAGCTTTTTCCATGTAGAGCCCAAGCCCTTGGGGAGCCGTCTCTTCTGTCGCCCAGTAGACCGGATTGCTGATGAAACAATAGGAGGGGAGGTCCCCTTGCTGATTCCTTCTGGACGGACAGTCCTCGGCGAAGAGCCACCCCCAGAGGAAAGATCCGCCACATGGTCAAACTGTTGGTCGGAAGGCCCTCGGCTAGCGACCTGCGGGGATGTAACAGTAGCCTCGACCCTCTCGGGTGAAGCGACCCCACGGGACGAGAGAGTAGACCCCTCAGGGGACTCGGCGGGAGCAGGTGGAGCGTCAGGAGCGACAAGAGGAGGATTCAATGCCTCCTTATTTGCCTCTTCCCATCTGATGAGCCTGCCCATCACCTTGGCTAACATGACTTCCTCTGTAATGGCCAGCCAGAGAGGATATCAGTCAGAACCAATGGGCATTGAAGAAAAAAGATGAACATACCTAGGGAGGTGCTGATTCGTGACACTTTAGGGCTGAGGCCCGCCTGGTACATAAGCTCTTCACTCTGCACCAGTCCCGGGCCGCTGAACTCCATACTAGAGAGTACCTCCTTAGTACGCTGGTACACCGGACTGTGGAGAAAGTTCCCTAGAATAGGAGGAGTCGACAAATCCTCTATCTAACACAGGGGACTGAAGGGTAAGGACGACAGCCTAATGAAGAAGAATTTCTCCTTCCACCCTTTATGCGAGGAAGGAAACCCCCCTAAAACCTATGGCCCGGTCGGGCTGCGAAACTAAAGACCCCTCTAGACCTTATCGGGACGAAGAAAGAATGAAAGAGATGAGGGGTTAGAGGAAGATCAAAAAGCTTGAAGATGATATACGCCCCTCCCATCTGAGCGAAGGCATTAGGAGCCATCTGGTGAAGGGGGATATCAAAATAGGAGGCTATATTCGTGAAAAAAGGGGGGATAGGGAAGCGGAGTCCTAACTCCATCTGCCCTAAGAAGAAGGTCAACATGCCTGCAGGAGGCTCCACGGGCGTCTGACCCACTTTGGGATGACCATTGCCATCTCGGCCGGGATGCCATAGGCCTCGGTGGCCGCCTGCAAGGCTTCCGGCCTCACTCTCGAGGAGGCGGACTCATACCACTTCGCGCGATAGATTTCCATGATCCCTAAGAAAGAAGACAAGAAGGAGACAAACTACTCACACGCAAAAGAGGCTTTTATGAGAGAAGATGATGAAGTGCACCCAGCCGCTGAGTCGGAAGTAGGCTTAACACCTGCACCTTCCCCTCTTATACTCAGGTGGGCGCTTGTCTGGACGCAAGGGGGAAGAGACACGTGGAAAGCGAGAAACCGTCACGCATAGGCAATCGCTTGTCGCGAGCTGGCCAAGGCGGCGCATGAACTTGTGGAAATGGCCGTTGGGACGCGTGGCAATAAGACATTCTCTAGGGTACCCTGCGCCTTTATAACGAAGGGACAGATGTCATTATAATACCTCAAGAGTCGGGATATCCTTTTTTGAAAAGGATGAGACCGTTAAGAAGGATTTCTCGGAACTCGGGATAAGGATTATAATCCAAAGACCCCTTATAACTACAGGGGAAGTAAGGAAGGCGAAGGCCAGCAGTTTCTTCATCTTGGCACTAGTCCGATCAGTCAGCCACACTTTCTTCAATCAAACTTGAAGGGAGAGACTTGTGATAGGGTTGAATAGTCCATGCTCGGCATGGGGATGAAGAAGCCGCGGTGTGCGACATGACGGATTGAAGCGATCTTCCTTCCCGAGCCCCGGGGCCCCCCTCAGGAGACGTGCCCGGGAAGGTTAGCCCGAGGACCCCTCTCAGGAGCACCCCGGAAGGTTAGGCCCCGAGAGCACTCGGGAGTTATAGCGCCCGAAGACCCCGAGCTCACCTCGAGAGGTGGAGTCCCCGCAATGACCGACCTCGGGTACTGACCCCCCCCTCTCGGTGCGGATAGTCATCCCCGTTAGACAAATTCTGCACGACCCTTAAATGTCGCAACGGGTGGAAACGTGATAACGGCGCAAACCGTTTCAAAGGATAACCAGTCACCACCGAAAGAGGGGGGGCGTGGCTTAAGTATTGGAGACGTGACACCGATCGAGGGGGCACGTCTAGTCTGTCGACGTCAGTATAAAAGGTAGTTCAACCCCTCCGGTAAAGGGGTTACGCTCTCTCAACCCTACATACATTCTTTACTTTTCGCTACCTTTACTTTTCGGACGGACACTGACTTGAGCGTCAGAGTGGACTCCGTCGGACCCCTGCCGACGTGTCCCCTAACGATCGTGTTAACCTTGCAGAACCCTAAGTTCCTCCCCACCACAGCAACTTCCACAGGAGTAGAACTTTAGTGTCTGACCATCGTTGTCGTCTCTTTCCGGAACATATATAAAAGGAGATATTTTGTTAATATTAAAATTTTAAGTATTTAAAAAGGTACATAAACCTCGGAGGTTTTTTAAATTTAAATTTAGATTCATCTACCTATATAAATATTTTTTTTAATTTTCAATTAATTATAATATAAACAAAAACAATCTTAAATTGCATATTTTTAAAAAAATAATAAAATATAGACATTAATAAGATTTTAAATCAATTTAAAATTTTAAAATATTCAAAAGTCTAAATGTATTGATTTTATTGAATTTAACTTTTATAATAATTTAATAATTATTATCTAATAATTCAAAAGTTACTTATTATATACTAATTTAGAATTAGCTTTAAAGTATTTTAAATTTAAATTTAAATGACTCAATCATTTGAACTACATAATACTAAGGCCAAATCAATCCCATGATATTTCTCACTTCTCACATTGAGTTGTGTATATGAGTATAAGCAATACCCACAAACACACCAAGACATGTAAACGTAAATGAGAAAGAGAGATTGGAAAGAAAAATAAAAATAAAAATAAAATTAATAAAAACAAAAATAAATAAAATATGAGCAAAAATCAAAAGGATGTTTTTTTTTTCAAAGTAATCACAAGGATGTATTTTTTATTAACAGGGCATTCTCCCCATGATTCATCTTATAAAATAATATGTGTTCTTTATTATATTATTCTCATTATTATCTTCGATCTATATTTTTCGTCTAAATCTTGAATTGGAAGAGCATTGTAACAGTTACAATTTACAATTATAACAACTAGAGTTTCGTAACTACTATAATTGAGCTATGATATAGTTATTACTTCTACAATGCGAATAGTAAGAGAAGAGAAGTGAATAATCCACATTGTCGATTAAGATTTGCTATGCATATTAAAGTAATATTTTCCTATATATTTTGCATCCAAACAAATACACCATCATAATATATATAACAACTACAATTTTGTAGCTGTTACAAAGTACCTAATCGATTTAGAAATTAACGATTAGAAATTAAATGGAAGATTTAAACTAGAGATATAATAATATTGAATAATAATGGAGGATAATTAAATAATTATAACTAGCTGAACAATATAATTAGACGTTTTTTATTAAAAAAAACTTAAGAGATTTTTGCCCCTAAAAAATACCTTGGATTTTCTTTCTGTAAAGGCTGCAAGCAGAGCGGGGAGAGTATTTTAGATGGAAAAATATAAATAAAGTGTTATTTTTATAATTTTTAAAAAAAGAGTATTTTTTTAATGACATGAATAAAGAATGGTATCTTAGGCTTATAGAGCTGTTCGTAGGCATAAATAAATACTTAAAATTTAAATTTTATAAACAAAATAAGATAAAATAATTAAATCTTGTGTTATGAATCTTGCATAAATTTTGTATGAAATAGAGGCGGACACAAACCCATTCATTAATGATTTTTAAAAAAACAAAATACTTGAATTGAATATTGTTTTACAATAATTATATACAAAACTACAAAGTTTAAATTTAAAATATATTTTACTACATCTATTGAAATGCTTCAACCAAAGGATCTAAGTAGGACTCTCCTGAACTCTAATCCAACCCCCCCCCCCCCCCCCCCCCATCTATTGAAATGCTTCAACCAAAGGATCTAAGTAGACTCTCCTGAACTCTAATCCTGAAATGCTTCAACCAAAGGATCTAAGTAGGACTCTCCTGAACTCTAATCCAAACCCCCCCCCAAAGTTTATATAATCATTTTGTAGCCTAGAACTTTGTGAACTCTAATCCAATCAGGGGCGAAGCCTATTAAGGCCCAGTGTGGGCAGTTGCCCACACTGGACCCTACAACAAAATTTTAGTAGTAACAAAAAATTAAAAAAAAAAAGAAAAGGTGAACACGACAACAAATTAAAAAAAGAGAAAAAATAAAAAAAATAAACATTGAAAGTTTCATCAAGACATGAAGATTAAAAAAATAAAAACAGATTAAAAAAAAAGAAACATTGTTTTATTTTCGTTCGTAACTCAGACACCACCCTCGCCGACTCGCCATAGACGGTAGATCACACTCGTCGCCTCGCCGCCCCGACACTCCATGGGAGTCAAATTTTCTAATATTTATACTTAATACTCTACAAGATTGCATAAAAGTGAAACGGCTAAAGGTAACCACCTAACCCTAATTACTAAATCCCTATTTATTTTTTCCTTGTCAATTAATCTAGTTTACATGTGACTAATGATTTTTTTTATTTATTTTCATTAGGAAATTATTTTATCGACAATGCATAGATTTTTTAAAAAAACATTCAGAATTAGATGAACAAAATATTGAAGAGAACCAAGATGTTAGAGTTGAAGAATTTGATTTTTCACAATTACTGGCAGATCCTGGACTAAGAATTTTAATTTGTGATTATAATGCTAACATTAGGGATCAAGTTCGAAGGATATATTTGCAAAGGGGTCCATGTCAACCTTCAAGATATGTATTCCCAAAATGAAAATTTGGAGTAAGTCAATTTAGATGGTCCAATCCTTCTTGGTTTAAGGAATTTGGTGATTGGTTGGAATGTAATATAGAGAAAGATGTTGCATATTGCTTGTATTGCTATCTCTTTAAGACAACAAAGGGAAAACAAGCAGGAGAAGAAACTTTTGTTAGAGAAGGCATTACAAATTGGAAGAGTAAAGATAGGTTACATATTTATGTTGGACAACATGATAGTGAACATCATAAAACTCGAATGAATTGTGAAGTTTTGATGAATCAAGATGAGCACATTCAATCAATTCTGCACAAACAGTCAAAGTAAATGTAGAATAATTATCGTATCTGTCTCAATGCTTCAATTGATTGTATCAGAGTTTTGTTGCGATAAGGAAATTCATTTCGAGGTCACGATGAAATTGAAGGTTCTCTTAATCCTGGAAACTTTCTTATTCAATTAGAGTTTTTATGTGCTCATAATAAAGAGATTAATGATGTGATATTGAAAATTGCTCCTAAAAATTGCAAGTTAACATCACCTGATATTCAGAAGGATATAGTGAGTGCTTGTGCAACTGAAACAATTAATATTATTATCAGAAATATTGATGATTCATTGTTCTCTATTTTAGTTGATGAATCTCGTGATGTGTCAGCAAAGGAGCAAATGTTAGTTGTTTTGCATTATGTGGATAGCAGTGGGCATGTAAATGAGTATTTTATCGGAATTGAATATGTTATTAGTACTACAACACTCTCAAGTTGAGAGGACAAGGTTACAATGGAGCAAGTAATATGCAAGGTAAATTTAATGGTCTAAAAACACTTATTTTAAAGGAGAACCCATGTGTATTTTACATTCATTGTTTTGCTCATCCACTTCAACTAGATCTTATTGTCGCGTCAAAGAAAAATCTTCCGATTTCTAATTTCTTTCGTGTTGTTGGTGATGTGATAAATGTTGTTGGATCATCCTGCAAACGATTTGATCTTCTTAAGGACAAATATTCAGATTTTATTATTGAGACATTGGAGAGGGATGAAATTTCTACTGGTCGGGGACTCAATCAAGAAACTTCCCTTCAACGTGTTGAGGATACACATTGGGGGTCACATTATAATTCTTTGATCAGATTGATTTCTATGTACTCTGCTGTCAGTGATGTACTTGAAATGATTTCAGAAGATAATTCTAGTTCTCCTGATCAAAAAACTGAGGCTTTTAATTTATTGGAGTCAATACTTTCTGTGGGGACCGGTGTCGTCGATAGAGGGGGGGGTGAATATTTACTCGTTAAAACTTTACAGAAACTCGTGTCTTTCGAACGTTCTAGATATAGAGTTAGTGCACAGCAGAAAATATAATGAACGAAAAGAAAGAGACTTGTACACATGGGATTTACTTGGTTCCCAACCCCCCAGGGTCAGTACATCCAAGGCCTAAGCACTGGAAACACCCGTCCACTAATGGTCTCCTTTCCGGAGGCGGAGAAACCCGTCTTATAGTGTACGATTTACAATAAAAAATATACAAAAATTAAGTACAGAAAATAAATCAAACCAAACAGAAAGAGTCGAAGACTCGGCCGATCTGGAACTCCGAAGTGCCGCGCACTTCTTCCCGAAGCTTCCTTGGTCGCAGAGCTTCGTCGTTAGCGCTTTGTTGTCACTTGGAAGGCTCAGGATGATTTTCGAATGTTGTTCTGAGTTGAGGGGTCGAAGCCCCTTTTATAGTCTTGTCTGGGGCGCCTATGATGAAGGAGGCGCCTCACAAGGCTTGGTCAAAGCTTATCGTCGCTCTGAACTCGCAGCAACAGATAATCCTTTGATCCAGGGCGCCTGTGTTGAAGGAGGCGCCTGATTCATTCAGGCGCCTGACCTATTGAGGTGCCTGTTTCATTAGGGCGCCCTGGTTAATAGGGGCGCCTAACATCCAGGTTTCCAGCCCTATTGTATGTTTGTTTGCCTGCTTTGTCTTCAATTTTAGGTACTTGCTGTTGGATCGAGAAATGCGAGAGAGGGGGGGGGTGAATGTCGCAAATCGTTCGGATTTAAAAAGAGTAAGTGCGCAGCGGAATAAAACAGAGCAAAACAACGCTAACTCGGTCGTTTTACTTGGTTCGGAGCCTGGGTCGACTCCTACTCCAAGGCCCACGGTCGTTGACCGTTTTCTGCGGGCAATTCTATAAGTTCGTAAAAGTTTACAAGAAGGATAATAACAAGAACAGTTTAGTAAACTTTAAATACAGCTCTTCGTTACCGACGTCCGGTGTAGATCGAAGTTTCGGAGCAGCGGGACGTCGTCAGCTCGAGTTGGAAGATTTCTGGAGCGTGTCGCGGAAGCAGAAGAGCGCAGAAGTGTTGCAGTGATTGATGATCTGAAGAAGGAGGTCGAGGGCCCTTTATATAGGGCCTGGGGGCGCCCTGGTCGACGGGGGCGCCCCCCCACGTGGCAGCAGATCCACACAAAGCGCAGTCAACCACTTATCCCTTGAACCTCGGGATAAGGTCTTGACTGGGGCGCCCTGTACGCTGGGGGCGCCCTGGTTGACTCGGCCAACTCTTATCCGCAGCGCTGAGTCTTCTTTGGTAAATCTGGCTAGGGGCGCCCGGGACAGCGGGGGCGCCCTGGGCGTGTAGCGCAGACGCGGCAGAGTTGTTTTGCAATGGGGGCGCCCGGGACAGCGGGGGCGCCCTGGGTATGTACTGTCGAAGTCTTTCTTGTCTTGTTGTGTTTTGTGTTCACCATGGGGGCGCCCGGGACACTCCGGGCGCCCTGGTCAGCTGTTGCCTCACTCCTTTGAGGCACTCTGAGCTGCAGACACTCGTTCCTTCGGTCCTGCATCCAGGGTTAGTCCAAAACACAATAAAACAATAAGATAATAGGTTATACAGCCTCAGCTGTCTTGGTTCTGACTTTGGTCTCCAAAATGGAGACATAGGTCGAACCGACGCCTAATGTTCCCTCAAGGGGAACGCGTCCTCACCTACTCCTCTCGGGAGAATTTACCTGGTGCCAACCGGCTCCTCCAGTTGGACTTTTGCCCGGCAGTCCTTCGCCAGGTCTTAAGTTGCCAAGCTGCCCTTCGCTTGGTGCCTAGCAGCCCTTCGCTAGGTCTTTACTTCTGGCAGTCCTTCGCCAGTGCCTAGCATTCCTTCGCTAGGGCTTTGTCCATTCTGGCAGTCCTTCGCCAGTGCCTAGCATTCCTTCGCTAGGGCTTTTCCTGTACACTCAAGAAACTTGTTAGACACCAATTAACCCTTAACTTTTGAACCCTTTTGCCAATATCAAAACACATGTTTGACTTGGGTGCAATCTGCACCAACAATCTCCCCCTTTTTGATATATGGCAACCTAGTTCAAAAGGTTAAGGAAAAAAATGCTGAAATTGAAATCCTAAGTTAGATTCCCTCCCCCTGGAAGTAATCTCCCCCTAGGTTTTTCAAAAGTAGGTGGTTTTAGTTTAAATACTTTTTATTATAGAAAGACTTTTTAAGTATTGGCTGAGTTTTTCAAAAAAAATGTTCTAAGTTTGAGGAAGTTTTCAAATTTTGAGTTTAGGAAAACTTTTTTAAACTTAGACTTTTTCAGTTTTTGAAAACTCTTGTTTTTAAGCACAAAAAAAATTCAGGCTTTAAAAAGTCATACTTAGAAAAATTCGAGACTTGGAAAACTTTTTCAGACTTAGAAAACTTTTCAGGATTAGAAAAAATTTCAGACATTAGAAAAAGCTTTTCAGAGAATATTTTAAGCAAAAATTAATAGCAATTCAGAGCAAAAAGAAAATAAATTAAGCTTTCAGAGTTAGAAATTTTGGAAAAACATTTTTGTTCCCTGTTTCCTTTTCAACTCTCCCCCTTTGACATATATAAAAAAAATGCACAAAAAGATATTTGCAATAATTAAATAAAGTATTTGCTGTACTGAATCGAGCTAGCACCTAAGTCTGGTTAAATCTTTTAGGGACCTGTCTAACCCATTTAGCTACTTACTAACTGTTATAAACAGTAGCTTTTGCTAGGGTTAGTCAAGTTAAGTGTTTTTGTTCAAGTTAGATTTTCTAATCTTGATACTTAACTTGATTGCTGTTCAGTTTGTATTTAGTGCCCCAACTGCTGCAGATGCACTGACTTAAAACATCTTGAGTTAAGGCAAAGACCTAAGCATCTCAACCCTTTCTAGGTTATCAATCAAAGTACCCTAAGGTGCTTGTGAGATGCTGGCTTCTAGATCTATAGGTGCATGCAGTTCTAGGGTTAGAGCCTAGGCTAAGTCCATTTCGAAGAAAACCCTAGTTTTAAAGGGGGTAGTTTTTGAAATAAAACTAAGTAAAAAAAATTTTAAAATCAAAGTAAAACATTTTTAACAATGAAAACATTTTAAAATCAATTAAGACATTTTCAATTAAAGCAGAAACCAAAAAGAATGATTCTATTCTACTAAGCATAATCCTAACTTAATCAATTCAGAAATAAACAAGCCAAGCTAGGATAAGCATAAGTCAAACAGAAGTCTAGTACAAGTCCACAGAAGTCAACCCTACTCAGTAGGGATAGTCAAACAGGTACACGTCCAAGTCATCTAGGAAGAGGGACCACGCTGATCAGGGGAGCCTGGATGCCAGGATCTAAGCATGGTCATCATCTCCTCATACTGGGCGTTTCTTTCGTCCATCTCTGCTGCAAACGCGCTCATATACTCGGTATAGTAGCCCTGATTAGTTTCCAACTGCTCAAGGTGGTAAGCCTCTGATTCCTCCCGGAGTGACTGAACCTGTGTCTCGAGGAGGGATACTCGCTCGTAGAGTGTCGGAGGATCGGGCTGAGCTAACTCTGCTGCTAAGTCGGCAACGTCGACCTCCTTGTCTGCAATGTCCTGTGCGGCTGGTCGGCGTCTCCAAGTCAGAACACCGGTGCCCGAGACATCTATACCGGCTAAGGAAAAGTTCCTATATCCTATCTCGTCGAAGTCGGTCATCGTGGTAATCTCGCCGTCAGTGATGTTTCGGCCGTGATGGTGGAGGATCCAGGTGATGACATGGCAGAAGGGGGTGCGGACTCGTCCCTGAGTGGACACACTAGAGGCATGCAGGATACAGTGAAAGATGTGAAGGCCTATATCTATGTCCAGATGGTGGATAAGGGCATAGAGGAGAAAGGTGTGAAAGGGTCTCATGGTGGCTATGTCCCTGGTGGACAGAGGAAGGATGCAACGGACAATCACTCTATAGATAGCGTAGTCCTGAATCGGGAGTCGAGTGGAGTGGAACTGCCCTCCTGCAGGGTCCATGGCTTCCCCAAAGAAATAGTTGTATAAGGTGTTCAGGTCAATATGAGAGTAGGGGGCATCGAAAGGCAGGTTCCTTGGAGGGTAGCAACAGAAGATGGACTGAGATGGTCGGAGTCCCAGAAATCGGTTCAGTAGGGTAGGAGTGATGTTCAAGGGCATTCCTTGAACGGTAGTGACGAAGCTCAAGTGGTCTTGCCTAATTATGTTGTTATAGAATTCTGCACATAGGGTGTTGTTGATCGAATGTGTGCAGAATACGAGGTTATCCAGTTGATAGAAGTTAATTACGGACATTGCGACTGGACAGGATTGGGAAAAGAAATGACGGTTAAGGTAACTTGTCTTAATCGGAACGTAGGTGGTTCGAGCGAATTTGTTACAAAGTTCTAGGTTTGGAAACCTAGGGTCGGGACTGGGCTCGTTACCGGGGTTCGACCTAAGGTTGGGACTGGGCTCGTTACCGGGGTTCGACTGAACTGCTCGGCGTTTTCTAGTTGAGAAGAAAGTAAGCAAATTGAGAATAAGAACTTAGATTATAGGAAGAGGCATGATTGACATAGAATTTGCAATTAAGGGAAAAAAATAACAAAAATTAAGTACCCAAAGTAAATTTCATACCTTGGAGGCATGGTTGAGGCAAGGGAAGCTTTAGGGTTCACTTGATCCACAAGAATGAGGCAAGGGGAAGAAGAAGTGTGAGATGTGGTGTGGGAGGAGAAGGAACCTCGGGTCCCTTTTATAGGGGTTTTATGGGGGGCGCCCGGGAGGTTCCGGGCGCCCTCAACAGGTCACGGGCTGCCTAGGGCAGTGAAAAAGTTCTGTGGGCGCCCGAGAGGTCACAGGCGCCCTGATCAAGGCAGGTCAACTGCAGCTTTTGCTGCTTTGACTGGCGTGGATGACAGGTTTGTCGATTGGGGCGCCCGACAGGTCACGGGCGCCCTGGTCAAAGTAGTTGAATGCAGCCTTTTGGCTGCTTTAATCAGCGTGAGGGACAGAAGTGCATAGGGGCGCCCGACAGGTCACTGGCGCCCTTGACAATTCAGTCAATACAGCTTTGGCTGCTTTGACTGGGTCTGGTATGTTGTCAGTGTTGTCGGGGGCGCCCGGGACGGTCAGGGCGCCCTAGGTAGCAGCCTTTTGAATGTTTTGACCAGGTTTGACTGTTTGACTTCGTTTGACTGTGTTTGACCATGTTTGACTATGTTAATCATAGTTTGACTATGTTAACCACAGTTTGACCATGATTATAAAGGCGCAAGCAAGGTGGTTTGAGCTTAATTTTCTTGTCTCACTGAATCTAGGGTTTTCAAACACGTTAACCTTAAGGTTTTTGTGAGACAGGTTTGAGGGTAAAAATTAATTTTGAAAATAAATTTTAATTTATTTTGAAAATGTTATTTTAGTTTTGAAAACAGATTTGAAAACAAATAAGTTTAGAAATTTTGAAAAATAGATTAAGTGATTTTTGAAAAAGAAATAAGTTTAAGAAGTAGAAATTTTGAAAACAGATTAGAATCTATAATTATTTGAAGTTTGAGTTAGATTCGAATTTGATAAAAGATAATTTGAATTTGAATTTCAGAAATTGGCTTCCAGGTCTTGGCGAGGCACAAGGCCTTCTTTGGCCGTAGCCTTATGGGATCATCCACCCTTTCCTAGACAAAGCCTTTTAATGAAATTTCATTTTCAAATTAAATTAGGTCATTTTCTGGTCTAACTAGCTTGGGTCTTGGATCGGTAGCTTCGGCTGGTTTCACCAGTCTAAAGAGACCAAGTAGACTTGATCTTATTAGAGTTGGTTTCCCCAACGTACTATCATCTCACCTCCTCCCAATACTATGTTTTCAAATTTCAAGTAATCTTGTCCTTAAGTCTAACCATTCCTAATTTTAAGCATGGCAACTTGCAGAAATTTAAATAAACAAACAATCAATCAATTAAAAAATTATCTAAGTATAAAAATTGTTTTGATTTGGGCTCCCCCTGGACTAAAGCCTCTGTATGGGTTAGGCAAGATGTGAATCTTGTCCTTGGGGATCCAAAATTGATTTGAACCAGTTGGTTTAGTCAGGCATAGTTTTGGCACCCACGCCTGAACCTTAGGTCTTGACTGGTTCAGTACAGCAAAGTAAGATCTTTGCCGAGATTTGGTTTTATAGCCAAGTCCGGATCGGTTTAGAACAGACTTCTGTTTTCCCAGAATCAGATCAAGATTCTTGGAACCAGAAGTGAATCGTTCTAAAGCTGTTCTTAAGTCCTTAACTTGAGTTTTCAGGGAGGAATTCTCTGATTCAAGTTTTTCAACTTGATCAGGGGTTCCTTCCTGAAGTTTCTCAGTTAAGGATTTAGAATCAGCTCCCTCTTTCAGGAGTTTTACTTCCTGTCGGAGGGACTCGATTCGGAGTTTGGCTTTCGCCAAATCTCGGGATAGATAGGAAATAAGCGAATTCAATTGTAATTTCGAAAAACCCGTTACCCTTATTTCGCCGTCGTCGGAGAATGTCAGCTTGCCGTCGTCCCGGTCTGAGTCTGAGTCAGTCTCGATTTGATCCGAAGCGGTCAGGGCTAGAAGATTGGACTGGGGTGCTTCTTCTTCTTCTTCTGAGGAAGACTCGTCCCAGGTTGCTTGGAGTGCCTTATTCTTTCTGGTCTTTTTGGACTCCTTTAGACTTGGACACTCAGTCTTGTAGTGGCCCTTCTTCTTGCATTCGTAGCAGGTTACGTTGGGCTTGTGTTTGTCAGTTGCTGGTTCAGTTGGTTCATCCTTTCTTCGGCTTGTTCTTCGTGTGTTGGTTTGGTTCTTCAACTTTTTGTAGTAGCTTCGAGCTAGCCGGACCAGTTCAGATTGATCTTCTTCTTGATCTTCTGTTTCTGAATCTGAGGTAGACTCGGGTTCAACTTGCGTTTTCTTCTTAGTCATTCTTCCTGTTTTCCCTGCAAAGAAAGCTATACTTTTCTCGGCCAAATTGCAGTTAGTTTGTTCATGCAGTTCAAGTTCAGAGAATAACTCATCTAACTTAATTTTTGAAAGATCTCTAGAGACCTTGTATGCATCTACCATAGATGCCCACAAGGTGGTCCTAGGGAACGCGTTTAGGGCATACCTTATAAGATCACGGTTTTGAACCTGGTGACCTATTGCGTGAAGACCGTTCATCAATTCCTGGATTCTGGCATGGAGCTGGGTTGCTGTCTCGTTATCTGCCATTTTGATGGTGAAGAGCTTGTTCAGTAGCAGGTCCCGTTTGCTGATCCTCGTATCTGAAGTTCCTTCGTGGAGCTCGATCAGTTTAGCCCATAGCTCCTTTGCACTGTTGAAGGGGCCTACGCGGTTCAGCTCCTCTTTTGTCAGTCCGCATTGAAGAGTCTGAGTTGCTTTGGCGTCAGCTTCAATCTTACGTTTGAGGGCAGTGTCCCACTCTGAGTAGTTCTGCGGTACGCCTTCAGCATTTGTGGGAATCATCAGTCCAGACTGGATGATTATCCACATATCCACCTGAGTTTTCAGGTGGACCTCCATTCGACTTTTCCAGTAAGGAAAGTCTTCTCCACTGAAAAGTGGAGGTCTGACGGTGCTAAAGCCTTCTTGGATGGCCATTCGTTCTGAAATTGCACACAACAACAAAAAAACAAGAATATTCCAAGACTTGGTCTTGGATTAGTAGTGCGGGAAGAAAAGAAATAAAAACAATTTCAAGGGGTGTTGCACCAACCTTGAAAAAAATTCGAACGAAAATTTACAAAAAAAATGAGAGAGAAAAACGAAAGAAATCCGAAAAATTTTCAAACTGGTGGTTGCACCAAGTTTGAATTCCCCGCTCTGATACCACTTGTTGGATCGAGAAATGCGAGAGAGGGGGGGGGGTGAATGTCGCAAATCGTTCGGATTTAAAAAGAGTAAGTGCGCAGCGGAATAAAATAGAGCAAAACAACGCTAACACGGTCGTTTTACTTGGTTCGGAGCCTGGGTCGACTCCTACTCCAAGGCCCACGGTCGTTGACCGTTTTCTGCGGGCAATTCTATAAGTTCGTAAAAGTTTACAAGAAGGATAATAACAAGAACAGTTTAGTAAACTTTAAATACAGCTCTTCGTTACCGACGTCCGGTGTAGATCGAAGTTTCGGAGCAGCGGGACGTCGTCAGCTCGAGTTGGAAGATTTCTGGAGCGTGTCGCGGAAGCAGAAGAGCGCAGAAGTGTTGCAGTGATTGATGATCTGAAGAAGGAGGTCGAGGGCCCTTTATATAGGGCCTGGGGGCGCCCTGGTCGACGGGGGCGCCCCCCACGTGGCAGCAGATCCACACAAAGCGCAGTCAACCACTTATCCCTTGAACCTCGGGATAAGGTCTTGACTGGGGCGCCCTGTACGCTGGGGGCGCCCTGGTTGACTCGGCCAACTCTTATCCGCAGCGCTGAGTCTTCTTTGGTAAATCTGGCTGGGGGCGCCCGGGACAGCGGGGGCGCCCTGGGCGTGTAGCGCAGACGCGGCAGAGTTGTTTTGCAATGGGGGCGCCCGGGACAGCGGGGGCGCCCTGGGTATGTACTGTCGAAGTCTTTCTTGTTTTGTTGTGTTTTGTGTTCACCATGGGGGCGCCCGGGACACTCCGGGCGCCCTGGTCAGCTGTTGCCTCACTCCTTTGAGGCACTCTGAGCTGCAGATACTCGTTCCTTCGGTCCTGCATCCAGGGTTAGTCCAAAACACAATAAAACAATAAGATAATAGGTTATACAGCCTCAGCTGTCTTGGTTCTGACTTTGGTCTCCAAAATGGAGACATAGGTCGAACCGACGCCTAATGTTCCCTCAAGGGGAACGCATCCTCACCTACTCCTCTCGGGAGAATTTACCTGGTGCCAACCGGCTCCTCCAGTTGGACTTTTGCCCGGCAGTCCTTCGCCAGGTCTTAAGTTGCCAAGCTGCCCTTCGCTTGGTGCCTAGCAGCCCTTCGCTAGGTCTTTACTTCTGGCAGTCCTTCGCCAGTGCCTAGCATTCCTTCGCTAGGGCTTTGTCCATTCTGGCAGTCCTTCGCCAGTGCCTAGCATTCCTTCGCTAGGGCTTTTTCTGTACACTCAAGAAACTTGTTAGACACCAATTAACCCTTAACTTTTGAACCCTTTTGCCAATATCAAAACACAGGTTTGACTTGGGTGCAATCTGCACCAACACTTGCAAGATACATAAATACACGGCAAACACATGTATATCCATAGCATTGAGGGCTTGGTTCTGATTTCGGATTTCAGCGAAATCCTAGGTCGAACCAACGCCTAAGTTCCCATCCTGAGGAACGCGCCTTTCATCTACTCCTCTCAGGAGACAGTTGCCACCCGACCCATCCGGTTGGACTTTTGTCCAGCTTTACTCACCAGGACTTTTTCCCAATCCTACGACTAGGACTTATTGCCCAATTCCTCGAACTAGGACTTAGTGCCCAACCCTTGGTCAGGTCTTAGGTGCCCAGCCCTCGGCCAGGACTTAGTGCACAATTCCACGAACCAAGACTTAGTGCCCAACCGTCGGTTAAGTCTTAGGTGCCCAGCCCTCGGCCAGGACTTAGTGCTTAGGTTAACTAGGACTTTTCATCACTTTGGTCCAGTTTTCTTGACTACCTTTCCCTTGTTCAATGTATCATTGACTTAAGCATATTGTCAAACATTGAAACACTTAGAGGAGGACATCACTGATGCATCTTGCACCAACAATCTACCCCTTTTTGATGTTTGACAATATCTTAAGTTAGATTGGATGAAAGGGCTAAACTATAATTCTTGGGATAAAAAAATGATCTAAGTTTTGAAAATACATTTTGATCTATTGGGAAAGCTCTCTATCCTTTGGGAGAAGGAAAAAATTTCTTACTTAAGCTCACTCTCCCCCTTTTTTAAAAAAACATTTTGATTTTCATTTTTCTCCTTTGGGAAGAAGACAAAAAAAAATTCTAACTTAAGCTCACTCTCCCCCTTTGTCATACATCAAAAATGACAAAAACAGTCTTGCACCAACAATGAAAAATTAAAAAACATCTTTTGAAAGTGCTTGGTTTAATTCTTTTGAAAGCATAGCAACTCACTAGTTAAAAAAACTAGGTACTTAAATTGCACAAAAAAACTCCAGTTTTGAAAAGTATTGTGCAATTTGGAAAAATATTTTGAACTTTGAAAATTGTCCACTTATAAAAAAAATATTGCTTTAGAAGAATTTTTTTTAAAAAAAACTTGCACTCATAAAAGATGTTTAAAAGAAACTATGCACTTTAGAGGAAAAATTTCACTTAGAGAAACACAGTGCATTTGTGCTTTTAAAAAGAAATTTGCTCTTAGAAAAACCATGTCTTGCACAAAAATTTGTATCTTGGAAAATATGGTGCACTTTAGAAAAATATTAGCATTTTTGAAAAATACAAGTATTTTTGAAAAATATATTGAGCATTTTGAAAAATGCAAGTTTGAAAAATATAAGTACTTTTGAAAAATATTATGCAATTTTTAAAAAGTATAAGTACTTTTGAAAAATACTAGTACTTTACTTGACTTAGTTACTTTTCCAGTCTCACACAATCCTAGGAAACCTTGTTAACTACAAGGACATTTTCCTAAGTGTCCTAGAAAATTCTCCAAATTCAAGTAAGTATTATTTCCAAAAGTATTCCAGAAAAACAAAAAAAAATTTGAAAGTGGAAAAAAGTTATAGTATTTTGAAAAAAAATTACTTATGTTTTTAAAAGGATTTTAAAAATACAGTGCATGAAAATATATTATTTTGTTATTAAATGATTCTTTTAATTTGACCTCCCCCTGAACTTGACCCAGTCCTAGGAAGCTTGTTGACTACAAGCGATCTTCTTCTGAGTCTTAAGGTTTGATTCAAATTATAAGAACTATCTAATAATTTTGAAAAATTATTTGTTAGAAATAATTTCTTTTTGATTTAGAATCCCCCTAAATTTAACACATCCTAGTAGTCCTTGTAGATCATGAAGTAGACCTCCTTTGTGTCTTTAGGGTTTATCAAAAACAAAAGAGTGTACAACATTTTGAATGTGGTAATTCTCAAGGAGATAATTTTCGAAAATACAATTAGAATGATGATAATTTTAAAGGATACACCTTTTTTGAAAAACCTAAGTGATAATAATTTTTCAAGCACGGTTTTCGAAAAACAAACAAATCTTTTAAAAGAATAAGACACTCCCCCTGTATCCAACACTGTTTGACTCTATCTAAGTGCCTTAAGGGACTTTAGTATTGACCTAAGAGGCTTGTGTCTAATTGTGTAGGTCAAATAATTTTTCAAAGAGATATAATTTTGAAAATGTCTAATATATAAGCACTCAGACAAGTATGAAATCCATAAAAATATTATTATGTTAAAGCACTATTTTGAAAATATATTTTTAGAAAAATATTCTAAGAATTTTGAAAACAATTTTGAAAAATATTTTTTTCAATTTATTAGTCCTTAACATCTCACCCATTTTAAATGTCTCAGTACAAGCAAGCATGGTTGTCTTATGGGTGTATTGTGAGATGCTTAAATAATTTTTCTTTGAATTTAAATCTAAGACTTAATTAAAACTTGTGTTAGATTCAAATTTATCAAATAGTTAATTGAATTTGAGTTTCGATAATCGTCTTCCAGGTCTTGGCGAGGCACAGAGACCTTCTTTAGCCGTAACCTTATTGGAGCACAACCCTTTCCTTGACAAAGCCTTTTATCGAAAATTTATTTTCAAATTACTTCTTGAAAATGTTTGGTCTAACTAGCTTAGGTTTTGGATCGGTAGCTTTGACTAGTTCCACCAGACTAAACAGACCAAGTAGGGTACGCCTTACCTTACTTGACCTTATTAGAAGGGCTTCCCTAATGTACTATCATCTCACCTCCACCTAATACTAGGTTGTTCAAGTTTCAATTAGTCTTTTTCTTATAACCGTTCTAAATCATGTATAAAATTAAACATGAATTACATGACATATATTTTAAAAAAATAGCAGATGCATGGCAAGACAATTATGCATGAGTCAAACAATTAATAACATTTTACTTAAGTTTCTACTAATGTATCAAATTCCCGATTTGATACATGTCGTGTGAACCCGCGAATATATCAACCCACTTTAACATATTTAATATTATTAAATTAATTGTTACAGTTTGGGTAAGATTTTATTTAATTCAAGTTTATGTTATTAAGATTTAAAGTTTATTTAGGAATTAATTGGAATTAAATTGATTAAGAATTAAATTAAGGTAAAAATAATTATGATTAAATTAACTCAGAATTAATTAAGATGAAATTAATTAATGATTAATTAATTAAGGTTTAATTAATGAAATTAATTAAGGATTAATTAAATTAATTAAGAATTAAATTAAAATTAAATTAATAAAGAATTAAATTAAAATTAAATTAATTACAAATTAATTAAGGATTAATAAAATTAACTTAATTTTGAATTTATTAAGAATTAAATTAAAATTAAATTAGGCTAATTGAAGATTAATTGAATTTAATGTTAAATAAAGGATTAAATTAAGGTTAAAAATTAATTAATGTTTTTAAGATTTAACTTGATTTAAGTTTCAAAATCTCTGGGTTAATTAAAAGTTGTGGGTTTAATTTCATCATTTTCATGATTTCAAAAATTTCTGACTTATTTACTATTTCTTCTTTATTTAATTTTTCAAGTTTTTCTAATAATTCTGATTTGTTTGAATTTTTATAAATTTTATTAACTGTAGCCTTGATCTTAGAAAATTCGCCTTCCTTCTCATTCTCATTATCAAGATTATATCCTTCTACATCTTCATAATAGGTGGAGTAATTTTCTGGGCTACTAGTTAATGTTTCATAATTATCTTCAGGATTATCCAAAAAATTAATAATTAAATTATTATCTAAATAGATTTCATCTCTACCATTTTCAGAAATATCATCATTATCCTCAGAAATATTTTCAGAAAAATTATCCTTATTCTCAGAAATTTCTTCAATATTTTCATATTTATTTTCAATATTTTCAGATTTAATTTCTAAATTTTTAGGGTTAATTTCAGAATTATCATTAAAATTTTCAGATCTAATATTAAAACTTTCGGATCTAATTTCAGGATTATCATTAAAATTTTCAGATCTAATTTCAGGATTATCATTAAAATTTTCAGATCTAATTTCATCAGATCTAATGTTATCAGAATTGACTTCAATATTATCAGAATTAATTTTAAAAATTATTGAATTAATATTAAGGATTAAAAAGTTAATTTATGATATTTTAACATTATCTATATTTTGTAATTGGTCATGCAAAATAATGATTTGACTATTCACAAAGTTTAGTTTTTAGGACAAATTATCTAAATTATCTACATACGATAGTGCAGGAATTTCAAAATCTTTTCGAATGTAAATTTTTTGTACCTTTGCCGGACACTGATTCTTATAGTGTTCGTACCTTTCACATTTGAAGCATTTGATGTGACTTTTGTCCGACTGGATTCCGGGTGCTGGTACTTCCTTTGTTGCCGGTGATGAAGTTTGAGTCTTACGAGTAAGACACTGATTTTTATAGTGTCCTCTCTCCCTACACTTAAAGCATGTGATATGAAATTTAAAAATTGACATTTAAAAAAAAATGTACCTGATTCACCCCTGGGCTCCCCCTCAACTCCTGGCGTCTTTGCTCCGTCGGCTGTTAGTCCGGTGAAGAGCGACCAGGCTCTGATACCACTTGTGGGGACTGGTGCCGTCGATAGAGGGGGGGGGGGTGAATATCGACTCGTTAAAACTTTGCGGAAACTCGTGTCTTTCGAACGTTCTAGATATAGAGTTAGTGCGCAGTGGAAAATATAATGAACGAAAAGAAAGAGACTTGTACACACGAGATTTAGTTGGTTCTCAACCCCCCAGGGTCAGTACATCCAAGGCCTAAGCATGGGAAATGCCCGTCCAATAATGGTCTCCTTTTCGGACTTTTTGGAGGTGCTTACAGTGTACGATTTACAATAAAAAATATACGAAAATTAAGTACGGAAAGTAAATCAAACCAAACAGAAAGAGTCGAAGACTCGGCCGATCTGGAACTCCGAAGTGCAGCGCACTTCCTCCCGGAGCTTCCTAGGTCGCAGAGCTTCGTCGTTAGCGCTTTGTCGTCACTTGGAAGGCTCAGAATGATTTTTGAATGTTATTCTGAGTTGAGAGGTCAAAGCCCCTTTTATAGTCTTGTCTGGGGCGCCTGTGATGAAGGAGGCGCCTCACAAAGCTTGGTCAAAGCTTATCTTCGCTCCGAACTCGCAGCAGCAGATAACCCTTTGATCCAGGGCGCCTGTGTTAAAGGAGGCGCCTGACCCATTGAGGCGCCTGTTTCATTAGGGCGCCTAGCAGCCAGGTTTCCAGCCCTGTTATGTATTTGTTTGCCTTCTTTATCTTCAATTTTAGGTACCTGCAAGATACATAAATACACGGCAAACACATGTATATCCTTAGCCTTAAGGGCTTGGTTCTGACTTCGGATTTCCGCGAAACCCTAGGTCAAACCGATGCCTAAGTTCCCATCCTGGGGAACACGCCTTTCACATACTCCTCTCAGGAGACGGTTGCCACCCAACCCATCCGGTTGGACTTTTGCCCAGCTTTACTCACCAGGACTTTTTCCCAATCCTACGACCAGGACTTATTGCCCAATTCTACGAACCATGACTTAGTGCCCAACCCTCGGTCAGGTCTTAGGTGTCTAGCCCTCGGCCAGGACTTAGTGCCCAATTCCACGAACCAGGACTTAGTGCCCAACCCTCGGCCAGGACTTAGTGCCCAATTCCATGAACCAGGACTTAGTGTCCAACCCTCGGTCAGGTCTTAGGTGCCCAGCCCTCGGCCAGGACTTAGTGCCCAATTCCATGAACTAGGACTTAGTGCCTAGGTTAACTAGGACTTTTCATCACTTTGGTTCAGTTTGCTTGACTACCCTTCCCTTGTTCAATGTATCACTGTCTTAAGCATATTGTCAAACATTGAAACACTTAGAGGAGGACATCACTGATGCATCTTGCACTAACACTTTCATTTGATTTTGCATTCAATCTACACTTGATGAAACACGTCTTAGGGATTTCAAGTGAATTGTCAATGTCATTACAAAAAAAAAGATTAGAATATTGTGAATGCAATAGATTTGGTACAAGTATGCAAACACCGAATTCAAAGAATGAGAGATGATGGTTGGGATTCATTTTTAGAAAAGGTTCATTGTTTTTGTCAACAACATTACATTGATGTTCTCAAAATGGATGATATGTTCACATGTTGGGCACCACGTGGTCATCCCCATCGTAATCCACCAGAATTGACAAATTTAGATCACTATTATGTTCTTAAAATGGAAACACAAAGATTGATATTGAGGATGACATGATCTATGCTTCATTGGTCAATCTAGATATCGAGGATAGAAGAACAAAGTCATACATTGTTATAGTCACAAAGGTTAAGTCGGATCTCGACTTTCTCGTCACTTGAGTAGCAATGATGCATTACTAGATGTCGCTCATTGCTTATGTGTCTAAAGTGGTTTAGACACATTGCCAACATTACGAGAACCTATTGGGCCACATACTAAGAACACGATGCTTCAGAGATTAATTGATCTTAGTTTGACTAAGATTTAATCCAAATTAGATAAATTAAGTTAGACTCAAGTGAATTCAATTGGATTATGGGTTGAGTCTAATTTGAGTTAAACTCATTTAAATTAGACTCAATCACATTTGAATGATATATTAATTCATTAAAATATTTAATAAATTAATAATAAAGGAAGATGAATAGTTTTCTCTTCGTTGGTTGAAGAGAAGGTGAATAGTCAAAAATGTGAAACATGTGTTTCATTTGTTTTATTGGCTTTTATTGGCTTTAATGTGGGGATGCTAAAGAGACAAAAACTCTTCATATGCTTGAGATGAATATAAAAGAGTTCTTCTTGTATTTTGGATTAGACTTAATCATTTTTCTTCCTCTCTTCCTCCTCTTCTCCCTCTTTGGCAGAAACCCATCTTTAAGGTTCTTGTATTTTTGTGAACTACCTCAAGTTGCTAGCACAACTATGGTAGTTTTTCTCCAAAGTTAAGATATCGTGTTTGTGTGGATACACATAGAGGAACGAACACTTGAATGTGCAAGAGATCCGGCATACCTTGGTTGAGCAGGATAAGCAAAGGGCACGCTCCAAAGGTATATTCTTTAGATATATTTATTAGATAGATGAACTTCGCACGAGTTTTCTTTCACATGGATCACTCGAGGGATCCTTTTTCCACTGTGAATTTTATTTTCATGTCACATAGGATCTCCTACATGTTGTTGTTGGGATTAGGTTGTATTGGCGTGTTCCATTGGGTGTGGTAGTGCTCTTACCGAGAGCTACTTTGTGGGATGGGACCTTTGTTTTGGTTTAGATACTGATTGGGAAGTGTGGTTGGACTTGGACTAGGATTAAGGATTAAACCCAACCTCTATGTTAGGTTTTAAATTTGAGATTGATCATTAGGATTAGGATGATCCTAATGGGGCTGTGTTATATTAGTTGTTTTTGGTATTTGTGTGAAGATCTAATTAATTATGATTTTTGATACAGAATATTGATTGGTTTCGGATATCAGGATGTGAAGCTTCTTTCCGATTTAGACTACACTTTGGAGGCGGGTACTTCTAACTTATCTATTTAGATATTGTCATAGATTTTATGCATAGTTAGTTATAGATAGCAATAGAGTTATATTTATTTTCTGCTTCCATATATTTACACTTGATACTAGCTGTTTGATTAAATGATAATTTTATTTCTGTACTGCTTTGAAGTTGGACCTCCTTATCCTTTATTGTCGTATATGTTGTGTATTGTGATTAGAGATAGGATACCTTATACCCAACACTAGAGCTAGGATATAATGCATGATTATTCTTGGACCTCTGTATATCATGTTGATGATTGGAAGACTAGTTAGGTAGGTGTTGTGTATGATAGTGTCATGCATTGTTCTTGCATGCACACGAACTAGCGGCACATGGCTCCCAGTCATGTGGTTGAGACATGTCGTCTGTTATACCGTGATCATGATATGAGCACATTGTCATACGCTAGTAGTGTCTATTGGAGGATGCACATAGTTGCCCTGTCGAGACTCTGCACGGTCACTCATGTGCAATGATTTCAATGCATCGTAGCAGTCAGAGGCCCCTCCTCGTGTGTGTAGTTATGCTATCGTGTCTCTGCTCGGTCACTCATGGATAGTGATGTCGGAGCATGGTAGCAGGCAGCA
The DNA here is from genome assembly GCA_024364735.1 of Boesenbergia rotunda. Lineage (NCBI taxonomy): Eukaryota > Viridiplantae > Streptophyta > Magnoliopsida > Zingiberales > Zingiberaceae > Boesenbergia > Boesenbergia rotunda. The sequence continues at coordinate 102,483 of JAGFNQ010005907.1, forward strand.
GTGGTATAGAGAGCAGTTGGCTCTCCCTTTCTGGCTCTAGGTACATGTCATGATGACTTGTGTGACCTGCGAGCAGTTGGCTCCCCATTGTTGGCGCAGGGGTATATGTCATGATGGATTGTGTGCCGCGAGTAGTTGGCTCCCCTCTTGCCTAGTTTTGGAGTTATGGTTGTTGGAGCGGTTGACTCCCTGACATCTTGTTCACTCAGCCACCCAATGTAAGGGTAGCTGGAGTGCGTACAAACATCATGTGCACATGATGCATCATTGCATGGTTGTTGTTATCTGCATTATTGTATTTGCTTGTACTTGCTGCATTTGATTACAATATATATATTTGACCTGCACTTTTAGGAGGTATGTTTACATAGGGTCTAGTAACCCTACATTACTCGTATAGTATTTGGACTTTTATATCTTCATGTTAGTCTGACTCTAATATGTATCGTTTATTCAGTATTCTAGTTTAGCCTTTTCTACTTCCGCACTTGCGATTACTGTCAGCTTGACTCTTACTGCTAGTATAACTTACTATGCATATCAGGTATATGTATTCGCTGAGTTCTTGGACTCACACTGTTAGCCTTGTTTTTATTTCAGGATGATCGTTTAGAGTGCCCGGCAGCCTGCCCCAGTCTGCCTGTCTCGAGACGATTCATATTTGGGTTGTATTATATTTGTTGTGATACTGTATTTCCATTTGTGTATATTTCATTTTGATTTTCGCTGTGTCGTGGATTGTACTGTTGTGGGCCATGGAGGCATATTTTGTTGCATATTTATCATAAGTTGTACCGACATGTGACTTTTGTGTGTATGATATCATGTTTTTTCTTTTATGTTTATATTTTCAGGCGTGTTGGCTGATGGGTTGTAGCGGTCGTGCAGGCTTTGTACTCATGCCTCAAGTGTCCGTCGTACAAGGGAGCTGTTGTCCGATTCTATATTGGGCTAGCGGCTCTTCTGGGGGTGTGACACCAACATTGGAAGGCCCGAGATCACCCAAGAAGACCCGCTAGAAGACTGGTCAACAAAATGTTGACCAAGTCAACTCAGGTGCTCGAACATGGGGGTGCCCGGGCATAGGGGCACCCGGTTAAACTTGGACTCCCGTGTTCTTGGGTGCCCGAATCAACTTAGGCACCCGTGAGTCCAAACTTCATCCAAAATTAGTCGTTAATGGCCATTGGACTAGGATAAGCCTGGAACCACGTGTCAAATGCCCATGTGCACTCAGGCGCCCGTGTAGGGCTACGTTGGCAACTGGATAGATTTTCACTGGGGCTATAAATAAACCCCAGAATTTAGTTACTTTCATTCAATCAATTGCACATGAAATTTTACGTTAATTTTCTCTTCTGTTTTCTGAGTTCTAAATTTGTAAAAAGGCTTCTTCGCCCTACGGAGTTAATTAGAAGATCGAATTTCACTTTATCTTTGATTAGTAACCTTCTTGGTTGCAAACTAAATAAATTGTCCGCATCTCTATTTCTTTTGCTTATTAGTTCTAATGTTTGCTTTTTGAATTAATATTTATCTTTGTTTAAGCAAAATAAAAGATAGTTTTATATCTTTCAGGGGCAATTCACCCCCGCCCCCCTCTTGTTCACTGCATGATCCCCAACAAAAATGATAGTCCTCAGAAAAAATTTCAAAACGAATTAAAGTAAGAGCGAAAAATATTTTTCTGAGTTCAGGCAAGCAATCTCAGCAAATATAGCTAAGTAAGGAAAAGTAACTTTGAGCCAAATTTACAAGGAACAGACTTTAGCCACCTATTTGAGTCCAAACATGTTTTAAAGTAAACAATCAATTTTAAATAAATAACTTAAAAATAATCAATTTCCTTGGCTACCTGTCTAACCCATTTGCTACTTATTAACTGTTATGATACAACAATATTCACTTGGGCTAGTCAAATTAAGTAATAAAATCAAGTTAGATTTACTAAGAAAAATTACTTAAATTGATTGTTATGTAATTGTATTTATCGCCCTAAACTTGTGTCTATGCACTGACGTAAAACATCTTAAGTTCAAGGTATAGTCCTAAGCAACTCAACTCTTTCTAAGTTATTAAGCAAAGTAACTTTAATGTTCTTGTGAGATGCTGGCTTCTAAATCTATAGGAGCATGCATACTACGGTTTAAGCTAAGTCCATAACGAAGAAAACCTTAGTTTTGAGGAGGGATAAATTTTGGAAAACTAAATCACGAAAAAATTCAAAACTTAGATTTTTGAAAAGATAGTTTTGAAAACTACAAATATTTTTTTTTAAAAAACTCATGTTTTAAAAACTAAGTAATAATTTATAAACTAGGGATTTTGAAATGAAGTAAAAAAGAAAAACATATAAAAATCTATTCTACTCAGCATATTTAAATTTAACTAAGAAAAGAAAAGGTAATAGATTCACTAAGTGAAATGATAGGAATGCAAGAGTCAAAGACAAAAGTCAAAAATAAGTCACACACAAGTCAACATAAAAAAAAGTCAAGTCTATGATGAGGGACCGAGATGTAAAGAACGGAGCATCTCCAACAACTCCTCATGTTGGGTCTCCGCCTCCTCTCGAAATGTATAGACGTAATGGCTCAGTGTAGATATCTCCTAAATCATATCCAGGCGGAATCTGGTCATAGTCTCCTCTAAGGTAGTCAATTGCTGCTCGATTGTCGGAGGAGGTGAAGGTGGCGGTGAAGGTGGTATCTGTAGGATCGAAAATGTCCGCTAGAGGGGGGGTGAATAGCGTTTCTCGAACCCGTTTCTTCCTACACGGTTAGTTTGCACAGCGGAAATAATAATAAACAATATAAACAATACTAACCAATGCTAACACGGAAGATTTACTTGGTATCCACCCCGGACGGGTGACTAATCCAAGAATCCGTCGATGGATCAAACCCCGGATAACCTCCGGCTAGTTCTCGTCGCTCCTTGTGGGTGGAGAAACCTCGCCACAAACTCAAACAAAGTACTGAGCATAAAGACTACTATCTTGCCTTTAACCAAGACAAGATTCATCGAAAATCTCAGCCACCACGAAGTCCTCTTTAAATAGGACTCGGGCTGAAACCCTCGCTACCAGTCGACTGCCCTAGGGGCAGTCGACTGGTGCCACTAAAATTCGACCATTGCACCCCAACGTTCGAATTCTCAGCCTACTCACCAGCCACCTACCAGTCGACTGCCCCCAGGGCAGTCGACTGGTCCCAGGCTGAGACCCTTCTGTGAGTCCCATGCTCTCCCTTAATCTCAACTCCCCCTAAACCTAGGGTTTTTAGCAAAGACAAGTTTGGTTTCCCAACAACTTAAACCCAAACTTCTTCCCCTTTGCCATACATTAAAAAGACCCCAATAATATCACAATTATCGGTTCTTTTAATCCCTAATGACCATAAACAATGTGTACTAGCCCCCCATACACTTGTTTTGCATCATTTGGACACATACCCAGCTGTTGAAACTTAATTCAGCCTTTACCAGTCGACTGCCCCAAATGACAGTCGACTGATACTCTGAAAATCAGAATTTCAGCCTTTCTTATGAAATTCAGAAATGTGCCAGAAATTCCACAAATCTCCAAAAATTCTCAAATTTTGTGAAGACATTTGTGGTACCCATACCTACTTGGAAAAAATACATTCCAAAATGTATCTATCACCATTCCCAAGTTTGACACAAAACCCAAAACTAGCTAAAAAGTTCAATAGAATCTTGACATAAAGTCCTAGTTTTGGTTTCCTCTTGATGTCTCTGCCCATGCCAATCCACAATGCATTCCTAGCATTGATTTACATGACATTTATACATGAAAAACCAACCTTCATGCTATATGACCCCAATGACATATTTCCATGCATGAAACACATAATCCATGTGCCAAAACCCAAAAGTTGAGACTCAAGCCCGTCTCCAACTTTTTTGGCACATCCCATGGTCCATCTAGACCTCTAGGAGCACCTCTCCTAGGGTCCATTCACCATATATCCCAAAGGCTCCTAGAGCTCCCCCTTGAGCTCTTAGCCCTAGCCACCTCCCTAGGTGACTCAAGAAATACTAGACCTCACCGGTATTTCCCCGGTGACTCTTGGCCTACAAAATTGACCTTCTTAACCTTGGACATCTTGTTCTTGGTTAAGTCACTCTTTTTACCTTTGGATGACATTCCCTTGCCATCCTTGGACTTTCCCTCCTTACCATGATTGTATGTCTCCCCAGCACACTTCTTTTTGTTGGCCTTAGAGGTCTTAGACCGGTATCCCAATCTCGATCTATCATAGTTGGGTTTCAAACTACCCAACACTATATCTAGACCTTTAGATCCAACCTTGAATCTTTCTAAGGTATTTTCCAATTTATCAAGCCTTGTCCTCAAGGCTTGATTTTCCCTTTCTAGATCTTTAGCCTTAGAGTCCATAGGTCCACTTTGGACATTTCTAGACCTAACCTCCTTTCTAGGCACATTCCTTCCCTTCTTGGGATTAGTGTCATGATCCTTAGATACAAAGGTCCTAGATCTATCATGATGCATGTTTTTCTTAGATTTTTGGTCCACCTTATTACTCCTAGTCCTATCATTGTATCTAAATCCAAAATTATGCACCATTAAGCATTTTTCACTAAAACTAGCATGCATGGAGGGATGAGTAACATGATTTTTAATATGCAAGGAGGAACTTGGAATTGAATTACATTTTAATCTAGGGTTAGGAATTACCTCCCTTACTCTTGAAGCTCCCCCTTGATGTGAGTTCCTTTTTCTTTCTTCTTTCTCCCATCTTCTAAGGTGCTCCATCTTTTTCAACTCTCCATTCCTTGGGTATTTTGTATGGTAATGCCCTAGCTCCCCACATGTAAAGCATCTAATCTTCTTCTTTTTAGCTTGGGCTTCTTCACTCCTACACTTTATGTTAGATTTAAAAAGAATTGAACTTGGTTTAGATTTTACCTCCATTTTACCTTTCGGACACTTATCCTTGTAGTGTCCCTTTTCATTGCAACCAAAACATGTTATGTGCTCTTTCGATTTAGCTTTGGTGGAGGTAGAAGCTTCTTCTTGTTCTTGTATGATTGAGGGTCTCTCCTCCCCCTCAATCCTTGAAGTCGATGCTTCCTCTTCTTCTTTTGAGGTGGATGCCCTTTCACACTCTTCTTCGTTACTTGAGGATGTGGACGTTTCTTCCTCTTCGGATGTTGACACTTCCGTTCCTTTTTCTTGGTCCATTGACTCCATTTCTTTGGGTTCTTCCATTAGTTGAGCCCGAGTAGGGGTTTTATGAAATTCTTCTACTTTGATCCACAATTCATGTGCATTTTTGTACAACCCTACACCACTCAAAACATTAGTAGGCAAAACATTAATCAATATAATGGTTACCTTTTCGTTTGCCTTGGATTGATCTTGTTGTTCGTGATTCCAATATCTAGGCCTAAGCCTCTTCCCGTGCTTATCCTTTGGAATCTCGAACGGCTCTTCTATGATCATCCTACACGTCCAATCCATGCTAAGCCACATCTTCATTCTATCTCTCCAATATGCAAAATCTTCATGGTCATATATTGGTGGTGAGTTTATATCGTCCCTAAATTTTCCTCCATTGTTCTTCTTCCTCTAGCGTGTGCTCCCTCGGCGGTTAGTCTGATCAAGAGCGGTCCTTCGCTCTGATACCAACTGTAGGATCGAATATGTCCGCTAGAGGGGGGGGGTGAATAGCGTTTCGTCGTTCGTTTCTCTACAAAGTCGTTAGCGCAGCGGAAATAATAATAAACAATATAAACAATACTAACCAATGCTAACAAGGAATATTTACTTGGTATCCACCCCGGACGGGTGACTAATCCAAGAATCCGTCGGTGGATCAAACCCCGGATAACCTCCGGCTAGTCCTCGTCACTCCTTGTGGGTGGAGAAACCTCGCCACAACACCTTGACACGATCTGGACTCAAGAGACTACTAACAAGCCTTAACCAATCTTGTTTCGTCAAGAATCTCAGCCACCACGAAGTCCGCTTTAAATAGGACTCAGCCTTTTTCAATTTTGAATTCTTATTTTTTCACCATAAGTTGGAATTGTTAAAACAACCAACTTTTGAAAATTTATCACAAAACTTTTTTATTATTATTTTAATATTATTTTTTCTCGAAATTCGTGCTAAGCAAACTTTTTCCCAAACAGTAAATTCTTACCTTTTCATCATTAATCAGAATTAATAAAGTCAACTTTTTCAAAAATTAGTCATAATTTTCTTTCCCTTTTTTTAATTATTATTTTACCTCGAAATTCGTGCAAACTCCTTTTTGAGCTAGTATTTTTTTTCTCCTCCCGCACTACTAATCCAAGACTAAGTCTTGGTACATTTTTTGTTATTTCTTGTGTGTACGAGGTTTAGAGTTAATGGCCAACCAAGAGTGGAACAGTGTCCGTCCACCGCTATTCTCCGGCGATAACTTCAAATCTTGGAGAAATCAAATGGAGTCCCTTCTGAAGGCCCACATGGACTTATGGCGGATCATCCAAACGGGGTTCACATTTCCCACAGAAGAAGGAACATCGATCACTTGGGACAAAATGGATGAACCAACACTGAGGAAGATCGAGACTGATGCCAGGGTAACAGCAATTTTACAATGTGGCCTAACCAATGAAGAATTGAAGCGGGTCGGATCCTTCAGATGTGCTAGAGAAATCTGGGAAAAACTGATTGACCTTCATCAAGAAATCTCAGATGAAGAAGAAGATCAGGTAAGTTATCTTGCCCTTTCGGTTCAAGAACAAGCAGCTGAGATTGACTCGACACCCGACATCGAAATCGAACCAGAGTCAAACGATGAATTGACTGAGACAAAAAGGGTAACCAATTTCGAATCATTTTCTGAATTAAAATTAAATATTCAAGCTAATACTGCAATGGTCGAGGAAAGTATAATTTTTATTGCAGGAAAAACTCCAAGAGAACCACCAAAGAAGAAGATTCAACCTGTACCTGAGTCCAACTCAGACTCAGAATTTGACGACAAAGAAGGAGATCGAACCAAACCGGTCCGGTCAGCTCGTGATCACTACAAGATGCTAAAGGCACAAAAAGGAAAGACGACAAGTATAAAGGGGGAGATTCCCAACCGGGAATCAAAAGGTAAATTTACAGTATTTAAAAATCCATTATTTATCTCAAACAACGTAATTAATTCATATAAATTTAATATGTTAGAAAATTTAATTCATAATCTTGCTAATTTTGAAAATCCGGAGTATTACTCCAATGGTGACCTTACTTAGTTAATTATTTGCTTTAATTGTATGTTTCTTTTTATGTTTATTTTTTTGCTTAAAATTAGGATCGATTAGTTTAAGGACTAAAAGTTTAACTGAAATTTGAACAACATAGTATTGGGTGGAGGTGAGATGATAGTACGTTAGGGAAACCAATTCTAATAAGATCAAGTTTACTTGATCTCTTTAGACTGGTGAAACTAGCCGAAGCTACCGATCCAAAACTCAAACTAGTTAGACCAGAACTTTTCAAAGATTAATTTTGAAAATGGAATTTCATTAAATGGCTTTGTCAAGGAAAGGATTGATGATCCAATAAGGCTACGACCAAAGAAGGCCTAGTGCCTCGCCAAGACCTGGAAGCCAATTTTTGAATTTCAAATTCAAATTACTTTTTGTCAAATTCGAATCTAACACAAATTTTCAGTTAATCTTAGATTCAAATATTCCTTTTCAAATTACTTGTTTTCAAAATTAATCTAACTTTTCAAAATTAACCATGTTTTCAAAATTAAAATATTTGTCTCACAAAACCCATAAGGTTAACATGTTTGATCACATAGAACTGGGTGAGATATCTAGGACCTAAGAATATATGTCACTATCCTTTTAAATAAAACTCAAAGTGCTTTCAAAAATTATTCAAAATTATCTCTAGTTTTTCAAAATATTGAATGTTAAAATAGACTCATTTTAAATAGAATTTAGGGTTTGATTAATTTAGTTATTTGATTGGTCAAACATAGTTCACTGAGTCAAACCTGGTCAACATAGTCAACCCTAGTCAACATAGTCAAACATGGACATTAGATTAAGTTAAACGGTACAGGGGGAGTGGTTTATTCTTTTCTTTCAAAGTATTTTTGAAAAATTATTACCATTTCAAAAGGGTTTTTTTTTATCATACCAGATTGTATTTTCAAAAATCTATCTCCTTAAAAATGATCATACTCAAAAGGCATGTTCAAAATTGTTCCTTTAAGTTTGACAAACCCTAAGACTAAGAGGAGGATTAACTTGTGGTCAACAAGCCTCCTAGGACTATGTCAGATTCAGGGGGAGCTCAAATTAAAAGAAGAAGTTTAAAAATACTATATTTTCCAATAATCACGATATTTTTTTTTGTGCTTTACAAAAACCATTATTATTTCAAAATGTTTTTCGAAAACAGGGTTTCTGCTCAAATTGAATTTACTAAAAATTATATTACCCTTCTAGTATTCAAAACTACTCTTTTGATTTTAGTAAACCCTAAAGACACAAAGGAAGGTCTACTTAATGATCTACAAGGACTCCTAGGATGTGTCAAATTTAGGGGGAGTCTAAACCAAAAGAAATTATTTCTAACAAGTATTTTCCTTGGCATTTATCTTTGAAATTATTAAATAATTCTTTTGATATGAACTGAACCCTAAGAACTCAGAGGAAGAATACTTGTGGTCAACAAGCTTCCAAGGACTGTATCAAGTTTAGGGGGAGGTCAAATTAAAAGAGTTATTAAACATTTCTAAATAATATGTTTTCATACACTATATTTTCAAAATTGTGTCGAAAACATTTGTCTTACAAAAAAATATTATTTTAAAATGTTTTGTTTAAAATATCTTTTGAAATAATATTTACTTGGGTTGAAAAATTTCCAGGACACTTAGGAAAATGTCCTTGTAGTTAACAAGGTTTCCTAGGATTGTGTCAGACTGGAAAAGAAATCAAATCAAGTATTCAAAATATTAATTTTTTTTTTGCATAATCTTCAAAAGTACTTCTATTTTTCAAAGTATAATGTTTTGAAAAGTACTAATACTTGTAAAGGCAATAGTGTTCTAAGTACATGAAGTTTCTAAAAGACTTGCCTAAAAATACAAAATCCTTTTTCAAAATTGCACAATATCCTTCAAAGCGGAGTCTTTTTTAGTGCAATTTAATTTGTGTGCTTTCAAAATTATACTAAGTATTTTTATTTTCAAAACTCATAAGCTCTGCTACACACAATTTTTCCTTAAATCTTTTTTTCAAAAAGTTCCTTACTGATATATGACCAAGAGAGAGAAAATTTCAAATTTTATCTTGTTTTCACTAAGTACTTTTAAGTGCTTTAAAATTGGTCTAAGCATCATCAAAGTACTTTCAAAACCTCTAAAGCACGAAGTGCAGTTATTTTTGAAAATATATCTTAGTAAACAAAGTTTGTCTGAGCAAAACCTTTGAAAATTTTTGACAAATGTTTCTAAGTAAGGTTTTCTTAGTAAACAGATCTATGTTTCAGCAAAAACTTGTCTATTTAAAGGTTTTCCAAGTAAAAATGATTTTTAATGCACAAAATATGTTCCAAGGAAATTTCTCTATAAGTGCAAAAGTTGAAACTTTTTAAGGAAAACTTGTTTTCAAAATGTTGGCTAAGTAAGTTACTGTTAAGTTTTTCTTGAAAACTATGTTACAAGTTTTTGCAAGCTTTTTCTAAAATATAAGTAGAAGAGTTATCACATTAAGGGGGAGCTTCATGTATTTTCAAAACATTCATTACTTTGAAAATTATGAAATCCATTACTTAAAGTTTCTTTTGAAAACTATGCTTTTGAACTCCTTTACTTAAATTTATTTTGGTAAAACTCAAACCTCCCTATTAGATACCTTGTTCACCCATGTTTATTTTTGATATATGTCAAAGGGGGAGGAAAGGTCAAAGTTAAGTATTATAACACAAGTACTCAGGGTTTTAGGGGGAGTATAAGAAATAAAGGTTTTTATGAGAAATAAAAGTGTTTTTTTTTAACTCTTACCTTGTGTTAGTAAATGTTATAAAGTTTTTACTTAACATTGAATTGTGTAAAATTGCTATACTTCATTTTTACATTATGTTCTTAAACAGTTATAAAGTTTTTTTACTTAATTTTGAATTGTGTTTCCATAATCAAAAAGGGGGAGATTGTTGGTGCAGGAAGTACCATATCGAACCTGGTTTTGATATTGGCAAAGGATTCAAAGTTAAGTTTATTTGTGATCTAACGTTGTTACTCAAGTGTGCAGAAAAAGCCCTAGCGAAGGACTGCTAGGCACCTGGCGAAGGACTGCCAGTATCCAAGCCCTAGCGAAGGACTGCTAGGCACCTGGCGAAGGACTGCCAGTGTCCAAGCCCTAGCGAAGGACTGCTAGGCAACTGGCGAAGGACTGCCAGCATCCAAGCCCTAACGAAGGACTGCTAGGCAACTGGCGAAGGACTGCCAGTATCCAAAACCCTAGCGAAGGACTGCTAGGTAACTGGCGAAGGACTGCCAGTATCTAAAACCCTAGCGAAGGACTGCTAGGCGCCAGGCGAAGGACAGCTTGGGACTAAAGCCCTAGCGAAAGAATGCTAGGCACCGAGCGAAGGGCAGCTCGGCATCCAAGACCTGACAAAGGACCGTCAGGCAAAAGTCCAACCAAAGGAGCGGTTGGCATCAGGTAAATTCTCCCGAGAGGAGTAGGTGAGGACGCGTTCCCCGTCGAGGGAACAGTAGGCGTCGGTTCGACCTAGGGCTCCATTTTGGAGACCAAAGTCAGAACTAAGACAGCTAAGGCTGTATAAAATAATAATAGAATTGCTATTTGGACTAACCTTGGATGCAGGATCGAAGGACTGAGTATCTGCAGCTCAGAGAGCCTCAAAGGAGTGAGGCAGAAGCTGAGCAGGGCGCCCCGGATGATCCGGGCGCCCCCAAGGTCAACCCAAGTCTGCAAGAAGTGAAAACACATCTCAACGCGCCTCGACAGCTACATTCGGGGCGCCCCGGATGCTCCGGGTGCCCCGCCTGTCGCGGGCACCCCGCGTGTCACGGGCGCCCCCACTGCCAGCTGCCGAAGCGCGCCCTTGCGAAGCCGAGAAGATAAAGCTTTGACCGGTCAATGCGGGCACCCCGAGCGCTCCGGGCGCCCCGGTCAAAGCGGATCCAGAGAATCAGACGCGACCGAGAGCTCTGCTGATCAGAGGCCACGTGGGGGGCGCCCCCGACGTCCCCAGGCCCCATATAAAGGGCCCTCGACCAAGGTTTCAGGACAACAATTCTCTCAATGCCTCAAAGCTCTTCTACGCTCGTGCCTTGCTCCGGAAATACTCCAACTCGAGCCGACGACGTCCCGCTGTCCCGAAAAAGTCAATACAATCCAGACGTCGGTAACAAAGAGCGCAATTCTTTATTATTATTTTCGTGCACTTACTTTGTAACTAAATTCTGTAACTATTATTGCGCTTCATATAGAATTGCCCAAAGTAAACGGTCAACGACTGTGGGCCTTGGAGTAGGAGTCGACACAGGCTCCGAACCAAGTAAAATCGACTGTGTCTCTGTGTTGTGTTTATTTTTACTTCCGCTGTGCAATTGCTCTTTACGAAATTCCGAACGATTTTCGATATTCACCCCCCCCTCTATCGGTTTTCTCGATCCAACACAAATAGGGTATGTTTTATCCTACATGACTCTTTAGACAGACTTTCCTAACATACTATCAACTCGCCCCACCCCTGGTTCTAGGTTATGTAAGTTTCAATCAAGTCTAAGCCCTTAACTAACAATTTCTAATCCTTACGTATGACAATTAATAGAAATTAAATAAACATGCAATCAAGCAATCAGGGAAACATGCAAAGTTTATCTAATAATAAAAATGATCTTTCTACTGCCCCCCTGGGTCAATACCTCAATATGGACTATCTAGGTAGTAAATTCAATCCTTGATGATCCAATAGTGGTTTGGTCTAGCTTAATTAGTCTAGCTCAGTTTTGGGACCCATGCTTGGACTCAGGTGCTAGTATGGTTCACAATTGAATAGTACGATATATATCGCGAGTTAGTTTTAAATCCATGTCCAAATCGATTAAGAACGACTTTTTAATTTCCAAGAATCATATCAAGATTCTTAAAACCCAATGTAAACCATTCTAAGGTTACTCTGAGTTCCTTGACTTGAGTTTTCAGAGAGGAATTCTCTTCCTCTAGTTGTTGGATTTGAGTTGAGATTCCTCCTTAAATTGGCTCAATCAAGAGACTTTAGTTAGCCTCCTTAAGGGCTTTAACCTCCTTGTGGAGGGACTTAACCCAGATGTTGGACTTAGCCAACTTGCGAGATAGGTAAGAAATTAAGTCATACAATTCGAGCTCGAAATAACCACTTACAGTGAGTTGGCCTTTTCGGAGAGGGAGATTGATCCGTTGCTTTGTTCTGCTTCTGCTTTTGACTCGAACTCAGTGTCGAATTCATCTTGCACTGCCAGTGCAACGAGGTTTGAGTGGCCCAGTTCTTCCGTCATTGCTTCTTTGCCTCTTTCAAATTGGGGCTTTCTGATTTGAAATGTCCCTTCTTGTTGCACCCATAATAGGTGATGTTTGCCTTGTTCTTCTAGCTCGTACTTGGTTCAGTCGGATCATCCTTTGACTAAACCACCTTTTTCTTCTTCTAAACTTTGTGCTTTTTATACATCTTCCGAACTAGATTTACTAGTTCGGTGTAGTCGATGTCCTATTCGTCGGAATTTGAGTCGGAGTCAGACTCGGGTTTAGGTTATGGCTTCTTCTTCTTGAGTTTACCTGCAACCAAAGCGATATCTTTCTTGGCCCAAGTTGTATTAGTTGCTCATGAAGTTTAAATTCAGAAAATATTTCATCTAACTTGATTAATGAAAGATCCTTGGAAACCTTGTAAACATCTACCATAAATGCCCACAAGGTATTCCTTGGAAAAGAGTTCAGTAAGTACCTTACAATATCGTGATTCTCCATTTTATGGTTGATCGCATGGAGGGCATTCATCAATTCCTAGATGCGAGCGTGTAGTTGACCAGCAGTCTCTCCTTCTTTCATTTTCATGTACAATTTGTTTAGTACAAATCATGCTTGCTTATCATTGTGTAGGAGGTTCCTTAGTGGAGTTCGATCAGTTTTCTCCAGAACTCCTTTGCGTTGTTGTAGGGGTTGACGCAGTTGAGCTCTTCTTTGGTGAGACCACACTAGAAGGTTTGGGTTGCCTTGGCGTCCGCTTCTATCTTCTTCTTTAAGGCAGAGTCATAGTTGGTGTAACCCAAAAGCTCACCTTGTGTATTTTATGGAATGTCGAGGCCAACTTGGATGATGATCCACATACCCACTTGAGTTCTCAGGTAGACCTCCATATTGCTATTCCAGTAGCCAAAGTCCTCTCCAGAGAATAGAGGAGGATCGACAGTACTGTAACCTTCTTGTTGGGCCATCGAGAGAGAAAAAAGGAGAATCTTGCAAAACACAAACAAGGAAAACTGGTACCAAAACTTGGTCTTGGATTAGTAGTGTGGGAAGAAATAAAATAAATAATCTCGAGTGGCGTTGCACCAACATCGAGAAACAAAAAACTTATGAATGAGGAAAATATCAGAAAGAGGTAACAATACCATTTCTGATTAGTTTGAAAAATACAAATCAAAAAAAAATGACTCAAATGGTGGTTTCACCAAATCTGAGCAAACCCCACTTTGATATCAATTGTAGGATCATAGAGAGCGATAGAGGTGGGGAGGGGGGGGGGTGAACATCGCTTTCAAAAAAACTTTTCAGATTCGTAAGAACACAAGCAAGTATGCAACAAAAAGTAAAGCAAAAACTCAGCTAACACCTTTTGTTTTTACTTGGTTCGGAGTCTATGACGGGTCCTACTCCAAGGCCCATGATTCGTGACTGTTTACTTTGGTCAATTTTATAATTCGTAAATGAATACAAGATTTAAGTAAAATGCAAGAGTATTTATAACAGAAATATATACGGACAATACAAATGAAAAGAGATTGAAGCACATCATTGTCAGAGTAGCATTTCATCATCTCCGGATTGTTTCGGCTAGCACATGAGAGCACATGTAATGAGAGAATTGATACCGAAGCCTCTAGTGTTGGTGCAGGAAGCACCAGATCGAACCTTGTTTTGATATTGGCAAAAGATTCAAAGTTAAGGGTTATTTGTTGTCTAACAATGCTGCTTGAGAGTGCAGGAAACAAAGTCCTGGCGAAGGGCTGCTGGGCAAAACCCAAGTCCTGGCGAAGGGTTGCTGGGCGAAAACCAAATCCTGGTGAAGGGCTGCTAGGCGAAAACCAAGTCCTGGCGAAGGGCTGCTGGGCGAAACTCAAGACCTGGCGAAGGGCTGCTGGGCAAAAACCAAGTCCTGGCGAAGGGTTGCTGGGCGAAAACCAAGTCCTGGCGAAGGGCTGCTAGGCGAAAACCAAGTCCTGGCGAAGGGCTGCTGGGCGAAACTCAAGACCTGGCGAAGGGCTGCTGGGCAAAAACCAAGTCCTGGCGAAGGGCTGCTGGGCGAAACTCAAGACCTGGCGAAGGGCTGCCGGGCAAAAGTCCAACTGGAGGAGCCGGTTGGCACCAGGTAAATTCTCCCAAGAGGAGTAGGTGAGGACGCGTTCCCCTTGAGGGAACATTAGGCGTCGGTTCGACCTAGGGCTCCATTTTGGAGACCAAAGTCAGAACCAAGACAGCTGAAGCTGTAGAAATTAAATTAAATATTTGTTTTATTGTGTTTTGGACTAACCCTGGAAGCAGGACCGAAGGAACGTGTGTCTGTAGCTCAGAATGCCTCAAAGGAAAGAGGCAACTGCTGACCAGGGCGCCCGGAGTGTCCCGGGCGCCCCCAAGGTGAACACAAAACACAAAGAAAGCAAATGAACCTCGACAGTACATTCTGAGGGCGCCCCCGCTGTCCCGGGCGCCCCCATGGCAAACCAACTGAAGAGTTAAGCTGCTGCCGCGTCTGCACTGCGCACCCAGGGCGCCCCCGCTGTCCCGGGCGCCCCCAGCGCACAGGGCGGCCCCAGCCTTACCAAGGAGAGCTCAGCGCTGCGGATAAGGTTTGGCCGGGTCAACCAGGGCGCCCCCAGCGTCCAGGGCGCCCCAGTCAAGGCCTTATCCCGAGGATTAAGGGCTAAGACCTTGACCGCGCCTCTTGCGGATCAAAAGCCACGTGGGGGGGGGGGGCGCCCCCGTCGACCAGGGCGCCCCCAGGCACTATAAAAAGGGCCCTCGACCCTCTTCTTCAACACACTGCTTTCATTCAACGCATCCAAACACTCTGACGACCGCGCTCTGCTCCGGAAACTTCCCGACTCAAGAACGAAGCGCCGTCAACCTCCCACTGCACCGAAACTCGATCTACACCGGGAGTTGGTAAAACAAAGTGTATATTTCTATTTACAGTAATTTTGTAATCTCACTTTGTAACCATTTTGCGCACTATAGAATTGCCCAAAGTAAACGGTCAACGACCGTGGGCCTTGGAGTAGGAGTCGACCCAGGCTCCGAACCAAGTAAAACCTTGGTGTTTGCGTTGTTTGTCTTTATTCCGCCGCGCACTTACTCTTTCTTTTAAATCCGAACATTTTCCGATATTCACCCCCCCTCTATCGGTCTTTCTCGATCCAACAAGTGGTATCAGAGCGGGGAATTCAAACTTGGTGCAACCACCAGTTTGAAAATTTTATTTTCGGATTTTTTTTTCGCTTTATTTTTTTTTCAAATAAATAATATCTGTAGGTGTATTTAAAATATCAGGCGGGGATTTTTTTTGCCTTTTTCAATTCTGAATTCTCATTTTTTTTACCTAAGTCAGAATCGATAAAACGATCAATTTTCAAAAATTTTGTCATAAATTGTTTTTTTTAATTTTATTTAATTCGCCTCGAAATTCGTGCAATATTTGTTTTGGACAATTTTTTTCCTTCTCCCGCACTACTAATCCAAGACCAAGTCTTGGTACATTTCGGTTAATTCTGTTGTGTGCAAGGGTTTTTAAATGGCCAATCGAGAATGGAACAACGTTCGTCCACCTCTCTTCTCCGGTGAAAACTTCAATTCTTGGAGAAGTCAAATGGAGTTCCATCTAAAGACCCATATGGACATATGGATGATCATTCAAACAGGGTTCCACCCCCCTACAGAAGATGGACTATCAATTGCATGGGACAAACTGGATGAACCAACCCTCAACCAAATTGAGACTGATGCAAGAGTAACTGCAATTCTTCAATGCGGTCTAACCAACGAACAACTCAAGCTAGTCGGTTCATTTGGATGTGCTAGAGAAATTTGGGAGAAATTGATCAATCTTCATCAAGAAATCTCAGATGAAGAAGAAGATCAGATAAGTTATCTCGCACTCTCGGTCCAAGCACAGACAGCCGAGTCAGAGTCTGAACCTGAACCCAGAGTCGAAATCGAACCAGCAGAATTAGACTCAGAATCTGACGACAAAGAAAGGTATCCTCGGAAACTTGTCCGGTTAGCTCGCGACCACTACAAAATACTGAGGAAACAATCAAGCAAAGGGAAGATGGCTAAAATCAAGGGGGAGACCTCCAAAAGGGAATCAAATGGTAAATTTACAGTATTTAATAATCCATTATTTACTATGAACAACATGATTAATTCATATGAAAATGTAATTCATAACATTGCTTATTGCGAAAATCTAGAATATTATTACCATTTTGAAATGACTTAAATAATTTTTTATTAAATTGCATGTTTGATTGATTGATTGTTTATTTAATTTCTGCAATTTACCATGCTTAGACTTAGGTTTAGTTAGCTTAAGGACTTAACCAATTACTTGAAATTTGAAAACATAGTATTGGGAGGAGGTGAGATGATAGTACGTTGGGGAAACCAACTCTAATAAGATCAAGTCTACTTGGTCTCTTTAGACTGGTGAAACCAGCCGAAGCTACCGATCCAAGACCCAAGCTAGTTAGACCAGAAAATGACCTAATTTAATTTGAAAATGAAATTTCATTAAAAGGCTTTGTCAAGGAAAGGGTGGATGATCCCATAAGGCTACGGCCAAAGAAGGCCTAGTGCCTCGCCAAGACCTGGAAGCCAATTTCTGAAATTCAAATTCAAATTATCTTTTGTCAAATTCGAATCTAACACAAATTTCAAATAATTATAGATTCTAATCTGTTTTCAAAATTTCTATTTTTCAAACTTATTCTGTTTCAAAAATCACTTAATCAGTGTTCAAAATTTCTGCTTTCTAAACTTATTTTTTTTATCAAATCTGTTTTCAAAATTAAATAACTTTTTTCAAAATAAATGAAAATTCCTTTTCAAAATTAATTTTTACCTTCAAACCTGTCTCACAAGAACTTTTAAGGCTAACTGTTTGAAAACCCTAGATTGGGTGAGACAGGAAAATTAAGTTCAAATTAAAATTTCTTTTATGTTGTGTTTTAATTCAGAGGATAATTCCAACATAGTCAAACCATGATTAACATAGTCAAACCTTAGTTAACTGAGTCAAACATGGTCAAACCTAGTCAACACTAAGGTCTTAGATAAAGTCAGTCTATGTCGGATACAGGGGGAGTTCTTCTTAATGTTTTTTAGATTTCTCAAAATCCTTATCCTTTAAAACTTATTTTCATCTCAAAATAAGGCTTTCAAAATTTGATTCAAAAACCTTAATATATTACTATCGCTTAGGAAAAATTATTATCATTTTAAATTTTTTAAACTGTGTTATTATTCCAAATTGAGGTGTCAAAAATTTATCTCCTTGAAAGTTATCATACTCAGAAGATTGTTCAAAAGTGCTTCTTTTGATCTTGACAAACCCTAAAGACACAGAGGAAAGGTCCACTTCATGATCTTCAAGGACTCCTAGGATGTGTCAAATTAAGGGGGAGTCTAAGTCAAAAGAAAAACTTCAGAAAAAGTTTCTTTTTACTTATGTCTTTGTTAAACAGTTCTTTCTAATCTGACTCAAACCTTAAGACTCAAAGGAAGAGTACTTGTGGTCAACAAGCTTCCCAGGACTGAGTCAAGTTTAGGGAAGGTCAAAATTAAAGGAATTATTTAATAACATGCTTTATTTCAAACTCTTGCAAAAATCTAAGTTTTTCAAAATACTATTTGTTAGAATTTGTGTGACTTATGAAGTTGTTTTCGAAATAACATTTACTTAGGTTGGAAAATTTCCAGGACACTTAGGAAATGTCCTTGTAGTCAACAAGGTTTCCTAGGATGGTGTCAGACTGGAAAATGAACCAAGTTAAGTAAAACATTGAACCTTCAAAAGTTCACACACTTTTTAGCATATATTTTTAAGTACTATCATTTTTTTAAAAATTTACTTGAGGTTGAAAATTTCCAGGACACTTAGGAAATGTCCTTGTAGTTAACAAGGTTTCCTAGGATTGTGTCAGACTGGAAAAGAAACCTAGTCAAGTGAAATATTTTGTTTTAAAAAAAAAACTAATACTTTTCTAAAAGTACGTATGTATTTCAAATCATAATTTATCTCAAAAGTACTTGAAAAATCTTTTCAAAACTCTTTTTCGAATTTTTTTTCAAATACAAAATATTTTTTTTGCATAATACTCTTCAAAATGGACTTAATCTGGAAATTTAAGCTTTTGCTATGCTTTTAAGAGTTATACCAAGTATTTTTATGTTTTCAAAACTCATAAGCTCTGATACACAATTTATTCTCAAAACTTCTTTCAAAACATATTTCAAAACACAATTTCTTGAAAATTTTCTTAATTTTCAAATTCTTCTAAAAAGTACTTGCTCCAAAGTTTAAAAACTTGTTAAGCCTGAAAAATCCTTTTCTTGAAAATTTTCTAAGCGTGAAAAATTTCTTGAAAAAATTTGTAAGTAAAGTTTCCTTTTCTAAAAGTTAAAATTTTTTTGGAAACTTGGAAATTTTGCCTAAGTAAATTTTTTTTGCCTTATAAAAAGTTGTAAATTTTTTTTAAGCCTGAAATTTTTTCATAATGGTAAATTATCTAAGTGTAAAAAGTTTTGAAAATGCTTTTACTCGATTCTTGAAAAATACTTTGTCAAAAACATAAAGCACTTAGAAAAACTCATAAATCCGTGTTAGATACCTTGTTCACCCATGCTTGTTTTTGATATATGTCAAAGGGGGAGGAAAGGTCAAAGTTAAGAGTTAAGTTAATTATTCAGGGGGAGAATGAGCATGAGAAATTTTTTTTCTCTCTCTCTTTTCACTGTTCAAATTACATTTGGATTTAGACTGTTACGAATTGATATGTTTTATTAGTCTTAACCTTTATGCTTAAACTGCTATCTTTTTACTTAACTTTGAATTGTGTTGCCATAATAAAAAAGGGGGAGATTGTTGGTGCAGGAAGCACCAGATTGAACATTGTTTTGATATTGGTAAAAGATTCAAAGTTAAGGGTTATTTGTTGTCTAACAATGCTGCTTGAGAGTGCAGGAAACAAAGTCCTGGCGAAGGGCTGCTGGGCGAAACCCAAGTCCTGGCGAAGGGTTGCTGGGCGAAAACCAAGTCCTGGCGAACGACTGCTAGGCGAAAACCAAGTCCTGGCGAAGGGCTGCTGGGCGAAACTCAAGACCTGGCGAAGGGCTGCTGGGCAAAAACCAAGTCCTGGCGAAGGGTTGCTGGGCGAAAACCAAGTCCTGGCGAAGGGCTGCTAGGCGAAAACCAAGTCCTGGCGAAGGGCTGCTGGGCGAAACTCAAGACTTGGCGAAGGGCTGCTGGGCAAAAACCAAGTCCTGGCGAAGGGCTGCTAGGCGAAAACCAAGTCCTGGCGAAGGGCTGCTGGGCGAAACTCAAGACCTGGCGAAGGGCTGCTGGGCAAAAACCAAGTCCTGGCGAAGGGCTGCTGGGCGAAACTCAAGACCTGGCGAAGGGCTGCCGGGCAAAAGTCCAACTGGAGGAGCCGGTTGGCACCAGGTAAATTCTCCCGAGAGGAGTAGGTGAGGACGCGTTCCCCTTGAGGGAACATTAGGCGTCGGTTCGACCTAGGGCTCCATTTTGGAGACCAAAGTCAGAACCAAGACAGCTGAAGCTGTAGAAATTAAATTAAATATTTATTTTATTGTGTTTTGGACTAACCCTGGAAGCAGGACCGAAGGAACGTGTGTCTGCAGCTCAGAATGCCTCAAAGGAAAGAGGCAACTGCTGACCAGGGCGCCCGGAGTGTCCCGGGCGCCCCCAAGGTGAACACAAAACACAAAGAAAGCAAATGAACCTCGACAGTACATTCTGAGGGCGCCCCCGCTGTCCCGGGCGCCCCCATGGCAAACCAACTGAAGAGTTAAGCTACTGCCGCGTCTGCACTGCGCACCCAGGGCGCCCCCGCTGTCCCGGGCGCCCCCAGCGCACAGGGAGCCCCCAGCCTTACCAAGGAGAGCTCAGCGCTGCGGATAAGGTTTGGCCGGGTCAACCAGGGCGCCCCCAGCGTCCAGGGCGCCCCAGTCAAGGCCTTATCCCGAGGATTAAGGGCTAAGACCTTGACCGCGCCTCTTGCGGATCAAAAGCCACGTGGGGGGGCGCCCCCGTCGACCAGGGCGCCCCCAGGTACTATAAAAAGGGCCCTCGACCCTCTTCTTCAACACACTACTTTCATTCAACGCATCCAAACACTCTGACGACCGCGCTCTGCTCCGGAAACTTCCCGACTCAAGAACGAAGCGCCGTCAACCTCCCACTGCACCGAAACTCGATCTACACCGGGAGTTGGTAAAACAAAGTGTATATTTCTATTTACAGTAATTTTGTAATCTCACTTTGTAACCGTTTTGCGCACTATAGAATTGCCCAAAGTAAACGGTCAACGACCGTGGGCCTTGGAGTAGGAGTCGACCCAGGCTCCGAACCAAGTAAAACCTTGGTGTTTGCGTTGTTTGTCTTTATTCCGCCGCGCACTTACTCTTTCTTTTAAATCCGAACATTTTCCGATATTCACCCCCCTCTATCGGTCTTTCTTGATCCAACATCTAGTGGAAGAACCCTTATATAGGGTCACACGGGCACCTGTATAGGCTTCACGGGCGCCCTGTGTTATTGTGATATGGCTGTTGCCTTATCCCTACTCGGTCCAAGCCTCATCCGTACTCGGGCGCCTGACTGCTCTCGAGCGCCTGTATTGCTAAGGTGGAGCCTCCATTCAGGGTGCGCCAACTCAGTCGAGCCTTGGCTGAGTCATAGGATCACGGGCGCCCGAGCCCCTCTCGGGCGCCTGTGTTGTTAGGCACTCGAGTCTCTCTAGCGCATGTGTTGTCAGGCGCCCGAGTCCCTCTCGAGCGCTTGAGTGTCGCCTTACAACATAGGGTTAGTACAACAGATAATATTCAAAGGAAAATACATGCAATAACAGCTCGCGCTATCTAATCCTGACTTTCAGGTTTTGATCAAAACCCTAGGTTGGACCGACTCCTACTGTTCCCTCTTCCGGGGAACGCGTCCTCACCTACTCCACTCAGGAGAAGTTACATGTTGCCAACTGGTACCTCCGGTTGGACTTTTGCTCGGCCTTCGATGACTCCAAAACTCGTGAAATCCATACCTCAACTCGTCGCGACTCCTGCTCGTTATCCTCTCTCGGCTAAGTCTTCTGCCTAGTCCTCGACCAGGACTTCGGTGCCCAATCCCCAGTCAGGTCTTTGGTGCTTAGTCGTCGACCAAGACTTTGTGCCCAACTCTGCTGATTAAGACTTCATGCTTAGTTGCACTAGGACTTTCCTACACACTTAGTGAAACACATTAGATCACAAAACACACTTAACTATGAACCCTTTGCCAATATCAAAATAAGGTTTGATCTAATGCTTCCAACACTAACAGAATCTTCTCCTTTTTGGATACCTTCCAGAGGCGGAGAAGCTTCGTACAACCATATTCTTACAAGAACACAACAAGAAAGTAGATACAATAGCAAATGAAAGTAAAACAAATTTTATATGTGAAATCTTTGCTTTGGAAGCTTTCTTATTGCTTTAGATAGCCTCTTAATGGTTGGAAATACAGTAGCACTTCGCCTCTAATCCCTCAAGATTCGGCCCCTTTAAACTTCTTCAAAATCACCTTTCAAAGGTCACTACTCAAGCTATTTTTGTTAGTCGACTAATCTGATGAATTCAATTGTTGAAACCTATAGAATGACTCTTTTGACCTGTTTGACTATATTAGTTGATTGATTTCTCAAATCAATTGAATTAATTTGCTTCTTCTTTTGTTTACTTCTGGATCAACTCAATTCGATTGATTTTCTTAATCAGTTAAATCAATTTACTTCTGGTTCATTATCAGTCGACTAATTTTCTCAACCAATCGAATCAATCCTAGATATCAACCCAATTAGGAGCTCGCTTGAGTATTAGTCAGCTGATACTTTTGTATCAATTGATTTATCTCTAAATTTGGTTATCTAATGACCAAATTCACCTAAACTTCTCTACCACCTTTGCATCCGTCCAACAATTGGTTCGGGCTTAAACCTCTCATCAAGAATTTGGTCATCAGCCTTCTTGGGCTTTCCTTCCCTTACATCTGACCTTACTGTTGGTGCAATTAACCTCTAGAGTTTTGATATTTGTTTGAAAATATATTTAATGAACTTTAATTAGGTCAAGGTTGACCAGATGACTAGCAAGAGTGAAAAGTGTTAGAGGAGTGAACTCTAAGCAAGGGAAAAATTCCTAGGGGAGTGAACCTTAGGTGATGAGAAGTCTTAGAGGAGTAAACTCCAAGTAAGGAGAAAACCCTAGGAGAGTGAATCTTAGGTGATGAGAAGTCTTGGAGGAATAAACTCCAAGTAAAGAGAAACCCCTAGGTGAGTGAACCCTAGGTCTTGGAGGAGTGAACTCCAAGTAAATTTGTCCGAAGAGTTTCTGGTCGGTGAGGTTGATCGAACCAGTGGATTCTGGTGAACTTAAGTACAAGCTTTGCATTACTACTATTATACTTGTAAGAGGGAGTGAGTGAGGTTGTGCCCCAGTTTGGGACAAACCCTTAGGTGATGATCCTATCAAAGAAATCAATGTAAGTTTCCAAGTCGAGATCATGATAGACCTATCTTTCCATTATATCATGCATATTCATATCTGTTCTAACCTTGTTGTGTAGGTAAATACTATTTTTGTGTAACACTGTTTGGCAGGAATTAGATGGCACCGTCAACAGATAAAGATGTTCCGTCGATGGATCAAAGTATTGTTCTGTTGACTGATTATCAGGATCAGTCAATAGATCAGAGTTATCAAGAACATCGACGGATCAAAGTATTGTTCCGTCGACTGATTATCAGGATCAATCGATAGATCAAAGTTATCATAGAGGCAAGACAGGTTGTTCCAAGATTTGAAGGAAAGTTAGTGTTCCGTCGGCTGATCAATGGGATCCGTTAACGGATCGTTAATTGTTGACGTGGCAGCCAGCTCAATAGATCAGGCAAAGAGGGAAACTCTGGTTCCATCTACGGAGAAGCATGTTCAATCGACGAATCAAGAAGATTTTGGATAATGAAACTAGACACGAACTAGGGAAGATTCACAGAGGGTTCCATCGATGAATCAGAGAGATCAGTCAACGGAACAACATTTTCCAAAACAGTATAGTTTGGTTCGGTTGTCAAATGAGGCTCAAAGGTTCAATTGGAAATAACTTTTTAACTACTTGAATTCTGCTCATTTTCAAGCTCTGCACCAAGATCATCTTCAAGCAAGTCTTCACGCCAAGAGCAACTCCGACAATAAGCTTCATGTTTTATTATACATCTGTCAGTAAATTTAATATTGTACTCATTTCATTAGGAAAAGTGTAAAGATTGTTACACCCTCCTTCATTTGTATTCGATTTCTCCTTTCAAAGTTTTGAAGAAGAATTATAGTGATTGCCCATCGAAAGCGATTAAGGATAGTGGGTTTGGAGTAGGAGTCGACGAAGACTCCGAACCAAGTAAAAATAACTCATGCCCATTACTTGTTTCCGCTGCTACATTACTTTGATTTTTCTAAAAGAAAAGAAAAATTTTCCAACGAGATTCACCCCTTCCCCCTCTCTCATCCTCAACAGTCCTACACATACAACCTATTAGGACATTCTCTTGCCTAGTATCCAGTTGACTTCAACCTCCCAAAGCTTCATTTTCTTAGCATCCGATCCATCATGACTTGCCGAGATTTTCGTCATCAACAAGTGTCCGGTCCTCCATGACTCATCTATACTTTTCATCTCATATCAAGTGTTTGGTCCTCCTTGATCTACTTGGACTTTCCTTCTCATGTCAACTCCCAGTTAGACTTCCAATCACCATGTGTACGGTCAACCTTGACCCACTTGAACTTTCTATTCATATTGCCAATTTCATATTGGACTTCCAACTACCAAGTATCTGGTCAACCATGACTCATATGAACTTTTCATAACTTGTTAAGTATCCGGTCAACCTTAACTTATTTGACTTTTCGCCCAACTGACTTAACATTTTGCTCGACTATCAAGTATCTGGTTAACCTTAACTTACTTGACGTCTCAATCAACTAACATATTAATCAAACATGAAAATCCCAACTTGAATCACCTCAAACTTGGTCATCTTGGTCGGTCTTGATAAGGTTTGATTGCACCAACAACAATAAGGTATTTAAAAAGTACCTAAACTTTGGAGTTTATTTAAATTTAAATTAGATTCATCAACCTGTATAAATACTTTGATATGTTCAATTAATTACAATATAAACAAAAATAATCTTAAATTGTAATTTTTTAAAATAAAATAAAAAATATATAGACATTAATAAGATTTTAAATCAATTTAGAATTTTAAAATATTCAAAAGTCTAAATGTATTGATTTTATATATTTAATTTTACTTTTATAATAATTTAATAATCATTATCTAATAAATTTAAAAGTTATTGATTATATACTCAATTAGAATTAGATTTAAAGTATCTTAAATTAAAATTTAAAATGACTCAATCAATTGAACTAGACAGTACTAAGCCTAAATCAAGTACATGGTATTTCTGACTTATTGTGTATATGAGTATAGGCAATACACTCAAACATACAAAGACATGTAAAAAAGAGAAAGGAAAGAAAAAAAATAAAAAGAGAAAATTTTAATAAAAAAATAAATTTAAAAAAAAACCTTGGATTTGCTTTGTTTATATAAAGCAATTCTAAAGTAGAGTATGCAAGGTTATTTTAGATAGAAAAATATTGGTAGGGTATTATTTTTAGAATTTTTAAAAGAGGGATGTTATGACTAAACGAAGGACACGCTTTCGATTTTCATAGATTTATAAGACTCTCAATAGGTATAAATAAATGCTTATACTTTAAATTTTATAAACAAAATAAGATACAAATAATTAATCTTGCGTTATGAAGCTTTCATAAATTAATGTATCTTAACAAATTATACTAATTAATGACTATGTTTTTCTTTTGAAGTATACATCCTTGTCTTAATAAATTATTTGATGGACTAAAATACAGAGAAAATTCAATTTTTAATGAGGCATAAACTTCCCTAAATACTTAGCTAATTCATACTTGCCACAACAACCATCGATCACTCCTCAGGGATGCTCTTGAGCACCGGTTTCCATCCACCACTAGTCGATCCGGCTTCCCTTGCCTCTTTCCTTTCGATATCGCTTATGATTGCATCGAATATCATCGCATCTTGACTTTGGACAAACATATCCAGCAACTTAGCTGCCTCCTCCTTGGTAACCACCAACTTAACCCTTCTTACGCCTTCTTTCTTTTCGCTGTCATCCATGACCTTCCCTCCCTTCTTCGGGTTCTTCGACTTGTGAAACCACTTTAGTAGAGTGCTGAAGACATGGAATCTTCTCCTGTTGTGGTCAGAAGCCATGGAACGGAGGAGAACTGGAGAAGAGATAGGAAATTGAGTAGAGTGATAATTCTGTGAGCATGATGTAGGAAGAGAAGGCATATATAAAGGCATTAGATAAGTCCCAAAAATTAGACAATTTAAATATCATATTTTATATAATATTATTTTAAAAAAAATCACATTCCTAATTAATAATACATCTCAATAAAGTCACGACCAATATTCCCCCTACTCCTTTTGTATACCCTCAGCATCTCTGTGTTAGTCTCCGTGAAATAGATTGATAATTAATATATAAATTTATCATCAAAAGATCTGAGATTAAAAACTAATAAAGTTAATATAGTTATCCTTCCCATATATACTAACTACAACATCTGAGCTAATAGTTTTCATAATTTATTTCTTTCATATTGACTCCGAAACTAATTGACAAGGAGAGACGAATTGATAAAGACATTAAAATGAATGAATAATCTTTTAACAACATCAACATCTCTTGTACTTAAAAAAAAAAAAAAAAGTGAGAGGTGGCTCTGCCATCGTCCCCCTAGCTCCGTGTATTTATTTTTTATTAAAATTTCTTTAGCTTATTTAGTATAACCTAAATCATAAGTTCTAAAAAAGAAAAATAAAAAAATATACTTGGTGCTCTACCACTCTTCCACGAGCATTTAATATTATTTTTCTAAAATTTAAAATTTATAGAAAAAATTAACACTAGATATTCATGAATAACTCTATATATAAAGAGAGAGTTTTATTACCTTCCATATTCATTCGTGAATACTTAGTCTTAATTTATTTTTAAAAAATCACTTCCTCGTTAAACGGAGGTAAAAATGATAATGCTCATTCTAACGGTTCAGTATCATCAATCTTCGATTAGATATAAGTAGATACATCATAAGAAATATTTTCCTCTAGACATTTTGTATGAAAGATATTAGATACCTAATGAGATATTTAATATCTATTGAAAATTAATACTAAAATATATCAAAATAATTATACGTGTAAATATCAATTGTGTCAACGAAGGAGGGCAATTGTTGTTTGTTTATGGTGATAAAAGGTAATTCACTCGCCCTCAGCACCCCGTCAATCCTTTTCAGGGACAATATGGAGGAGGTAAATTATGAAGGCTACTAACCCAGATACTGTTGTTAGTATGTGGGAAAGATAGATTTTATCAGATTTTAATTTCTAAATTTTATACTAATAATATTTATATATTAATCATCCATCTATTTGGTAGGAATCATAGTTGCTTGTTTACGGAGAGCTATATGTAATTGTTTCATGTTCCTTAGTTGACCTTCTTAATCTCTGGAGACTGAGTTTGTTCTACGGCATTAATTCAGTCTATTAGGTTTGTGCGTTGGATGGATGTGACTTATTATAATGCATATATGCATGTGTATAATACTTGGTTATTAATTTGTATTAAAAAAATGTCATGATATTGCAAGATCAAGATTTAAGAACGTGGAGTCAAAGAGAATATCAAATGCATGCAAATTAAGGCAAAATAGGAGTCATATTACTTTTCATGTGTGTTTAGGCATGCTGGCAAAAAGCATACAAGGATAAAATAATTGGTTTGGTGTTTATCACGTGAACATTATCACTTAATTATACCATGTCTTTGTACTAATTAATTAATACTAATCAATATGTTTGTTTCTCATGTGATCAATTTCAATTTGAATTCTGTTATTTGTGAGTTTTTCTTTCACCAGTGGAGCTAGCAAGGATGATAGTGACTTGAGTATTTAATTTTCATTTAACAACTTATGATCATCTCTCGTGTTTTCTCTTTTATCTTACACTAATGATGTTGAGAGTATTTGAATATAAAATTTTGAGTGATTTAGCCCAGGGCTATAAATAGGCCGAGCCGAGTTAAGTTTCCGAATGTCCAAGTTTATTTGATAAGGAATTAATCTAACCAAACTGAACCTAAAATGAACTAAGCTTTTGAAATGATTGTTCAAAATTGGTTTGGTTTATTTTTGATGAGCTTGAACTTGACTTGAGCTTGATCACTTAGATGTTATCGAGCTTTCAATTCAAGTTTGGCTTGAGCTTGGTTCGTTTAAATGATATTGAATTCTCAATTCAAACTTATTTCATTGTTTGAAACTTTTACTTATTTAATTAATTATTAAGCTTGATAATTAAAATTATTTATTTGTTTATTTTAAAATTTTATTTATTTATTTAGCATAGTGATAAGAATTTTATTAATAAATATGATTCATGAACGCTGTTCACAAATATTATCCACGAATCTTAATGAGCCAAACATATATATGTATTCAAACTTATTTGTTTAATTTAACGAGTTGTTCAAGTTTGTCTATTTAATCAGTTTTGTGTATATTAAATGAACATAAGCAAATTTTTACCAAGTCAAACACTAATCTTGTTCATGAACATTCGATTCATTTACAATCCTAATTTAGCCCATGCAACTTAGTTCACTTTTGATTTAGTAACAAAATCTATATAGATTTAGTTAGTGGATATAATCTGTGTCTCATAGAATGTCCTATTTAAAATTATAATTCAATAATTTTCCAGCAATGCCTATTTAGCTTTTGCTTTTCTTTGTCAATCCTTTAGGCAATTTTTCAATAGGAAATTTCTGGTTTGGACCCGTCGCTAGTTCGACATTATCTGACATGGTTAATTATTTTTTTAAATAACTTTTCAAATGGTCTCTCTATACTTTCCTCTTATATTATCATGCCTAACTTTATGTTGAAAAAGTGAATGAAAAAATAGACTTCAACACGAATTTAGTTTCACATTGAGAATTTGTGACATGAAGACTGATTTATATTGAATCATAAATTTTGATGTTGTAAATATGTATAGATGAGAGACTCTCTCTCACGCCTACACCCATAGAGGGTGCGGATCTTAGATCCGGATTATACTAAACTCATCAATTGACTTATATATAAGTATGACTTACATGCATCAAATATTGGATCAATCAAAGAAAAAATTATCCAAGCTAACCACGTAATGTTTTGCCACATAAATTATTTTTTCTCCATACCTAAGTGTGTAAGAAAGAGTCATAAGTTTAATGGCCGACCTGCATCCAACCGGATGGTATCGATTGGCCATTGATGGCTAGCTGTTGGTGTTTGAACTAGCCAACAAAGGAAAATAATGTTCATTGATTGGCATAGTTAAGGGCTATCAAGGTTCAGAGCCTATAAAAAGAGGCTCCTCCTTTAGGCCAAGGAGATTGAATATAATTGATTCATCCAACTCCTCGATGTTCATTTTTACTCACTTCTTCCTTTGCTTCTTGTGATAGTGTTCGGATATAGTTCAGTTTGCCATATACATCCAATGTTTGTTGTAAATGTGGTCTAGTCATTGTATCCCAAGAAACATATGTTCAACGAAACCTCTAATTAGCAAGTCAATAGCTCAACTCTCGACCTACTTTGGCCACTTGACCAGCTTGAACACTCAGTTTGCTGGGGCACTTGGCACTCAGCTAGTTCGGGCACTCGACAGCTCAACCCATTCAACACTCAGTCAGCTCGAACACTCGACACTCGGTCGGCTCGGTTACTCAATGCTCATCCAACCTAGGCACTCAATATCTCGTCCCATTCGGCACTTGATAGCTCTTCTCACTCAACGCCATTCAGGCAGCTTAGCCTTCCCATGCAACTCAGTCTGCCCAACTTGGCAACCTTGAGTTGAGTACATCAAGGTCATCTCAGCAGATGAGATAAGTCTGACTTATATATATATATATTCAATTTCTCATTTATAATTTTATACTTGATCTCCCAGAATAATCTTAAAGAGCGAGATTGTTCAACAATCTTAAAATAGATTGTTGTATTGAATTGTGTAACACTTTATTGCTATCGATGGGAGATATGTTTGACTCACTATATATCTTAAGATTGTTTACGCTTTCTTGATTTGATTGCTTATATGTTATATAAGTTTGTAAGATTGATGGGTGAAGATATATATGTTAGAAAAGTGAATGAAAATGAATAAGAGAATAGTCTTATGCACGTTAGGAGTAATCAACTTTGTAATGTAATCTAGATTATATTACGAGATTGATTATTTTATTTGGTACATTTTTTTAACTGTAATATAATATAATCTAGATTACAAAAGCTAGTTAAAGTTATGTACGTAATCTGGATTACAAGGTCAATAACATATAATCTTGGATTACATTCCAAGCCTAATTACATTATAGACTTGATTATTGTAACGCCCGAAAATTTTCAAACCTAATTTTAGAAATATCCTAGAATTAATTCTGAATTTATGGATATTTTTATAGAATTTTTCCATGGACAAATAAGACAAAAATGAATAAAAATAGAATGCGCAGTAAAAAAATTTAAATGGGATTTGAACCCTGGACCTGTAAAATGAGAAAAGAATAAACTTACAAAGTGGGCTAATATATTTTCATTGAAATAGAATAGAGGGAAGGATAAATAAGGTAAAGTTAGTTAAATTTTTCCGTAAGTATAAAAAGGGGAACTTAGGGTTTTAATATTCATTCTTTTCCTCACATCTTCTCACCGCCGACTCTCTCACTCCCTCTCGCGATTTTTCTTCCTCTCCTCCTCTTCTCTTGCCGCCCAAGACAAAGGGAAAGCGAAGGGAAGGTCCCAAGAGGCCCTATTCTCTATGAGAATTCTCGTAGACGCGAGGAGAACGCCAAGAAGCAAGAAGAACGTTGTAGTTCGACGTTTCCTCAGGAATTTCAGATTTTATTCGTATGAAAAACCTAGCGCAGGATGTAAGTACCCCTCACCTGCAGTATAAGTAGTTTCGGTTGAGTTTTCGTATGCTTTATTTCCTTATATGTATGTTTTACGATTAGAAATCGTAAATTATGAACAAGCACGTTGTATTACCCTTCAGTTTTGGGTCAAGGAGCACGTAAGGTGTTTGTTAAATTGTTCAGTTCAGTTAATGCTATAGAAAGCATCAGAGAATAGAAATTCTTGCTTCAGTTTATGATTGGGACCAAGGTCCAACAGGATGGGCTCCTAGTTGCCCCTAAGTTTAGATAACCTAGTAAAAGCAAGAATCAGAAGGGAAAAAGAAAAGTATAAAATAACTATTTTATTTTCAGTTGGCATTGTACCGGACTTCGGTCCAGGGATAGGCTCCAAGTTGCCTTTAGGTTTAGATAACCTAGTATGGGATGGACTCCTAGTTGCCCCTAGGTCAGATAACCTAGTAGAACCCTAATGGATTCGGGATTTGCTACCTCGAATTTATTAGGGATGCACGCATAGTTGGTACATTGCCGGGCCCACAGCAGTTGATTATTATTTTCACCTACTATATGTACTTAGTTTTCAGAAATTCATTTTAGTACGTGGTGAATTTAATAATTAGTTTTATGTTAGTTGGTTTCAGTTTCAGTTCAGATATGTATGCCATGCTATAGCATAGTTTTCAGCTTCAGTTCAGTATATGTCATGTCTCAGTTATTTGCCATGATATTTTATGACATGTATTTTAGCATGAGCATAACATGATTATTTATGAACATGAGCGTGTATTTGCATAGCATGTTTTGAAAAGCATAATCCGAGATTTTATAATTTTGTGAGGCTAGATGGTACTTACTAAGCTTTATGCTTATTAGTTTGCATTTCCTTATACTGCAGATACAGGTAAAGGAAAACACTAGTAGCGGAGGCGGCGGGCTTGATGCAAAGTGTGTGTGATGGTGGAGTTGGAATAAAAGTCTTCGGAACTTGCAAAGCATAGAAATAATCCTTTTTATGCTTCTTTAGTTATTCCGCAATATACTATGAGAACCATATATTAACTTGTTTAGACTCGTTATTTGTGGTGCCTAGTGTACCTAAAGTAGCTTATTTACCTGATTTAATAATTGTTTAGTGGATGTTGAATGATATGAGTTACTACTTGTAATATGGTGATTTAGATCCATGCTTAAGCTTCAGGGGTAAGAACTTGATACTTTTGATTCACATGCTAAATACTTAGGATATGCTTGTTCTGAGATTAATGCACTGTATAGAATGCCACTTAGTAGCTAAGGATGCCCTTAGATATGAATAATGAATAGTTCTAATAAGAACTTGATACAAACTTGGCACGTTTATGTTATTGCTTCTATATGTTGAATTGCGATTTCTAAGTTGCTATGCATGCTAGAAACCCTCCAAAAACATGTGATAAATGCCCTAGAATCATTGTGGAACTCTATTTATGTCATTATGCTTGTTAGATACGAATTTGATACATTGTAGCTCAAGTTTGATAAGTTCTGGAAATCTGAAATCTGGATTTTCAGAACTACCAGTCGACTGGAAAAACACCAGTCGACTGGTGTCAGGCACAGAAACATTCTGTGGCCCGACCAGTCGACTGGCATATATAGTAGTCGACTGGTACTATGTAAAACAAAAGAGGTGTAGAGCAGCTGGTTAGTGCCTTAGCCATGCAATGTAGAGGTTGGGGGATCAAATCTTGGCCACGCTAATAAAATTAAATTTTTTATTTTGTTTCCACTGGGTAGTACTTCCAACATGATTATGAATTGTTAGTTCAGTAAATAGCGAAATAAGTTTTTTTAAATTCTCCCAGTTGGTTGAGCTTATATGAAAACAAGGATCATAAATCAGTTAGTCAGTCAGTTAGTGGCAGCGATCCGCCTTAAAGCCATAGTACCAGAAGGCGGGTCGTTACAGAGTGGTATCAGAGCAAGTTCCATCTTTCCTCCCCACACACATCAGCATCAGACCTGCAGCTTCCAAGTAAGAGTACCTCTCACATTACTTATGTTTTCTTGCTTTTTCATTTCCTACTTAACTGAAGCATGTTTATAACTCATGACACTTTAATATAGTTATAGTAAATATGTATGTCCTCTGTTATTTAGATAATGACTAGAGGACGCCCAACTAGAAGGGCACCAGCTACTGAGCCTCAATAGGAGCCAACTGACATAGTGACTCTACCTAATCTCGTGGAGATAGTGGCTCAGCTCCAAAGACAGATAGCTGAGCAGCAGTAGGAGATAGCCACTTTAAGGGCTAATCAGCAGACCACACCTACTGTTACGCTAGGACCAAATGTGGAAACCCCAATAGTGACAGAGGTTCCACCTAGAGCACCAATCCCACCAATAGCACCAGAAGCCCCAGCAGTAGGGGCTAGAAGAGAAGCATATCTAGTTCAGTGGCAGAAACTCAAACCAGAGAACTTTTCAGGCATTAGTGAACCATGGGATGCACAAGCCTGGTTCAAAACCCTGGAGAGTACCATGGAGCTTCTGGACTGGCCAGAACATGAGAAAGTCAAGTGTGCCTCCTTCTGCCTAGCAGGAGATGCTAGAATGTGGTGGGAAAGGGTGAAGGCCAAGCGAGACATAAATCAGATGACGTGGGCCAACTTCGAAGCTGAGTTCTTCGAAGAATTCTTTCATATGTGGGTTACTAATCGACATTATGATGAATTCACTGAATTTCGTCAAGGTAACCTATCAGTAGAGGAAGTCGTGAAGAGATTCAACAGACTGGCTCGCCTGTGCCCTGAACTGGTCAGCACTGAACGAGAGCAAGTCAGGCTAATGCTCAAGATGCTAAGGCCAGAAATAGCATTGAATGTAGCCAGCGGCGTCCATAGGCCGCAAACCTCAGAAGGACTAGTTAGCAGTGCTCTGATCACCGAGCACTACCTGAACAGCACGCAACAGCAGAAGTCAGTCATGACAGAAAGTAAAGGCCAAGGCAGTTCAGGAACTCAGAAACCCCAGGGCCACAACTCTAGCTGGAAAGGAAAGTCATCTTCCAACCTGGAGTAGGAGTGCAGTTTGAATATATCGGAGAACCCAAGAGAAAGGCCAAGAAATTTCTCTCAGCTCTAAAAGCATAGAAACTGCTGGATTCAGGATGTACCGGATTTCTAGCACATGTAGTCAATACTGAACAAGAGAAGGACCAAAAGCTAGAAGAGGTCCCAGTGGTATGTGACTACCCAGCAGTCTTCCCTGACGAGTTACTAGACTTAGCGCCAGATAGGGAGATAGAGTTTGAGATAGATCTCATTCCAGGTACTAATCCCATTTCAAAAGCACCATACCGTATGGCTCCAGCAAAATTAAGAGAACATCAGGAGCAACTACAGGAGCTGCTCGACAAGGGCTTCATACGCCCTAGTCATTTACCTAGGGGAGCTCCCATATTGTTCGTAAAGAAGAAAGACGGGTCCATGTGCTTGTGTATAGATTACCGGGCCTTGAATCAAGTCACCATCAAGAACAAGTATCCCTTGCCAAGAATTGGCGACTTGTTCGATCAGCTAAAGGGAGCAACAGTGTTCTCAAAAATAGACTTGAGATCGGGATATCACCAGGTGAATGTTAAGGAAGGTCATATCCCCAAGACAGCTTTCAGAACAAGATACGGACACTATGAGTTTGTAGTTATGCCTTTTGGCGTAATGAACGCTCCAGCGACTTTCATGGACCTCATGAACAGAGTGTTCCGAGAATATTTAGATAAGTTTGTTATCGTCTTCATTGATGATATTCTGATATATTCCAGGACTCAAAAGGAACACGCAGAACACCTGAAAACAGTATTAGAAATTCTTCAGCGGAGCCAACTCTATGCGAAATTCTCCAAGTGTGAGTTTTGGCTCGATCATGTGTCTTTTCTGGGTCACATCATCTCCAAGGATGGTGTGATGGTAGACCCCAGCAAAATAGAAGCAGTAAGTAACTGGGTTAGACCGAAGAATGCCAGTGAGATCAGAAGTTTTCTGGGTCTAGCCGGTTACTACAGGAAGTTTGTAGAGGATTTCACCAGAATAGCCTCCCCACTGACAGCTCTTTCCAGAAAGAACAGGAAGTTTCAGTGGACAGAGGACTGCGAGAACAATTTTACAAAATTAAAGAGAAGATTGACTAGTGCTCCCATCTTGACTCTTCCAGAGACCACTGACAGCTTTGACATATATAGTGATGCTTCTAAATTAGGACTTGGAGCAATGCTGATGCGGAATGGCAAGGTTATTGCCTATGCCTCTAGACAACTCAAGGATTATGAGAAGAACTACCCTACTCATGACCTGGAGATAGCTGCAGTAGTGTTCGCCCTTAAGATCTGGAGACATTACTTATACGGAGCTCAGTGTAGGATTTTCACAGATCATCAGAGTCTGAAGTATTTCTTTACTCAGAAGGATCTGAACATGAGGCAACGCAGGTGGCTTGAGCTAGTCAAGGATTATGACATTGACATCCTCTACCATCCAGGTAAAGCTAATAAGGTGGCAGACGCGCTTAGCAGGAAATCTAGTGCCACCCTACTAGCTTTGTCTACGATGTCACAGCCTCTTCGGAAGGAAATATCCGAGTTCGGATTGGAAATTATAATTGGGCAGCTCTCCACTTTGACATTAGTGTCAACCCTGCTTGAAGACATCCAGACAGCACAGGATCAAGATCCTGACCTTCAGAAAATCAAGCAGGGGATAGCAGAATCAGAAAATGGGGAGTTTCGCCTATCAGATAGTGGGACACTGTACTGCGGTGACCGCTTATGTGTTCCGAACCAGGAAGAGCTCCGAAGGAAGATCCTAGAGGAAGCACATGGATCTCCTTATGCGATGCATCCTGGTTCCACCAAAATGTACCAAGACCTCAGGGGACGTTTTTGGTGGCCTGGGATGAAGAGAGACATCGCCAGATATGTCAGTACCTGTCTGACATGCCAAAGAGTCAAGGCAGAACATCAGAGACCAGGTGGAGTTCTGCAGCCTATTCAAATTCCAGAATGGAAATGGGAAGATATTTCCATGGATTTTATAGTGGGATTACCCAGAACAACGAATGGATATGATGCAATCTGGGTAATAGTAGACAGATTGACTAAGTCTGCCCACTTCCTAGCTATCAGGATCTCCTATTCCATGGAACAACTAGCTCAGTTATACCTCAAGGAGATCGTCAGACTACATGGGGTCCCTAGGACTATCATCTCAGATAGGGACAGTAGGTTCACTTCACACTTCTGGGAGTGCGTACAGACAGCACTAGGCACCAAACTGAAGTTTAGCACAGCTTTCCATCCTCAGACAGATGGTCAGACAGAGAGAGTTAATCAAGTACTAGAAGATATGCTCAGAGCTTGTGCTCTAGATTTCAAGGGCAGTTGGTGCAGATACCTGTGCTTAGCAGAATTCGCCTACAACAATAGTTATCAGGCCACTATCGGCATGACACCCTATGAGGCTTTATATGGGCGGAGGTGTAGATCTCTTATCTGCTGGTACGAGGGCGGTGAGAGGCAAGAGTTAGGCCTACAGACAGATCTTATAGATGATACCACCGTAGCCATACAGCAGATCCGCCAGAGAATAGAAACAGCTCAAAGCCGCCAAAAGAGCTATGCTGATACACGGCGCAGACCATTAGAGTTTGAAGTTGGGGATTCAGTGTTCCTCAGAGTGGCTCCTATGAAGGGAGTAATGCGTTTTGGGAAGAAGGGTAAGCTAAGTCCCAGATATGTAGGACCATACCCCATCACTAGAAGAGTTGGCAAAATGACTTATGAGTTAGAGCTACCTCCGGAGATGTCAGCTATCCACAATGTATTTCATGTTTCCATGCTGAAGAAGCATATCCCAGATGCCACCCAGGTGATAGAGCCACAGACGGTACAAGTTCGCGAAGATCTTAGTTATGATAGTCGGCCTATTCAGATAATAGACCGAGCAGTTAAGAAATTGCGAAACAAGGAGGTACCAGTAGTGAAAGTCATATGGCAAAATCACAGAGTAGAGGAGGCAACATGGGAACCAGAGGACAGCATGAGGCAGAAATACCCAGAGTTGTTTTAAGTTCGAGGACGAACTTTTTATAAGGTATGGGGGATTGTAATGCCCGAAAATTCTCAAACCTAATTTTAGAAATATCCTAGAATTAATTTTGAATTTATGGATATTTTTATAGAATTTTTCCATGGACAAATAAGGCAAAAATGAATAAAAATAGAATGCGCAGTAAAAAAATTTAAGTAGGATTTGAACCCTGGACCTGTAAAATGGGAAGAGAATAAACATACCAAGTGGGCTAATCTATTTTCATTGAAATAGAATAGAGGGAAGGATAAATAAGGTAAAGTTAGTTAAATTTTTCCATAAGTATAAATAGGGGAACTTAGGGTTTTAATATTCATTCTTTTCCTCACATCTTCTCACCGCCGACTCTCTCTCTCCCTCTCGCGATTTTTCTTCCTCTCCTCCTCTTCTCTTGCCACCCAAGACAAAGGGAAAGCGAAGGGAAGGTCTCAAGAGGCCCTATTCTCTACGAGAATTCTCGTAGACGCGAGGAGAACGCCAAGAAGCAAGAAGAACGTTGTAGTTCGATGTTTCCTCAGGAATTTCAGATTTTATTCGTAAGAAAAACCTAACGCAGGATGTAAGTACCCCTCACCTGTAGTATAAGTAGTTTCGGTTGAGTTTTCGTATGCTTTATTTCCTTATATGTATGTTTTACGATTAGAAATCGTAAATTATGAACAAGCACGTTATATTACCCTTCAGTTTTGGGTCAAGGATCACGTGAGGTGTTTGTTAAATTGTTCAGTTCAGTTAATGCTATAGAAAGCATCAGAGAATAGAAATTCTTGCTTCAGTTTATGATTGGGACCAAGGTCCAACGGGATGGGCTCCTAGTAGCCCCTAGGTTTAGATAACCTAGTAAAAGCAAGAATCAGAAGAGAAAAAGAAAAGTATAAAAGAACTATTTTATTTTCAGTTGGCATTGTACCGGACTTTGGTCCAGGGATAGGCTCCAAGTTGTCTCTAGGTTTAGATAACCTAGTATGGGATGGGCTCCTAGTTGCCCCTAGGTCAGATAACCTAGTAGAACCCTAATGGATTCGGGATTTGCTACCTCGGATTTATTAGGGATGCGCGCACAGTTGGTACATTGCCGGGCCCACAGCAGTTGATTATTATTTTCACATACTATATGTACTTAGTTTTCAGAAATTCATTTTAGTACGTGGTGAATTTAATAATTAGTTTTATGTTAGTTGGTTTCAGTTTCAGTTCAGATATGTATGTCATGCTATAGCATAGTTTTCAGCTTCAGTTCAGTATATGCCATGTCTCAGTT
The DNA here is from genome assembly GCA_024364735.1 of Boesenbergia rotunda. Taxonomy (NCBI): domain Eukaryota; kingdom Viridiplantae; phylum Streptophyta; class Magnoliopsida; order Zingiberales; family Zingiberaceae; genus Boesenbergia; species Boesenbergia rotunda. The sequence goes on from JAGFNQ010005907.1 coordinate 140,586, forward strand.
ATTTGCCATGACATTTTATGACATGTATTTTAGCATGAGCATAACATGATTATTTATGAACATGAGCGTGTATTTGCATAGCATGTTTTGAAAAGCATAATCCGAGATTTTATAATTTTGTGAGGCTAGATGGTACTTACTAAGCTTTATGCTTATTAGTTTGCATTTCCTTATACTGCAGATACAGGTAAAGGAAAACACTAGTAGCGGAGGCGGCGGGCTTGATGCAAAGTGTGTGTGATGGTGGAGTTGGAATAAAAGTCTTCGGAACTTGCAAAGCATAGAAATAATCCTTTTTATGCTTCTTTAGTTATTCCGCAATATACTATGAGAACCATGTATTAACTTGTTTAGACTCGTTATTTGTGGTGCCTAGTGTACCTAAAGTAGCTTATTTACCTGATTTAATAATTGTTTAGTGGATGTTGAATGATATGAGTTACTACTTGTAATATGGTGATTTAGATCCATGCTTAAGCTTCAGGGGTAAGAACTTGATACTTTTGATCCACATGCTAAATACTTAGGATATGCTTGTTCTGAGATTAATGCACTGTATAGAATGCCACTTAGTAGCTAAGGATGCCCTTAGATATGAATAATGAATAGTTCTAATAAGAACTTGATACAAACTTGGCACGTTTATGTTATTGCTTCTATATGTTGAATTGCGATTTCTAAGTTGCTATGCATGCTAGAAACCCTCCAAAAACATGTGATAAATGCCCTAGAATCATTGTGGAACTCTATTTATGTCATTATGCTTGTTAGATACGAATTTGATACATTGTAGCTCAAGTTTGATAAGTTCTAGAAATATGAAATCTGGATTTTTAGAACTACCAGTCGATTGGAAAAACACCAGTCGACTGGTGTCGGGCACAGAAACATTCTGTGGCCCGACCAGTCGACTAGCATATATAGTAGTCGACTGGTACTATGTAAAACAAAAGAGGTGTAGAGCAGTTGGTTAGTGCCTTAGCCATGCAATGCAGAGGTTGGGCGATCAAATCCTGGCCACGCTAATAAAATTAAAGTTTTTATTTTGTTTCCACTGGGTAGTACTTCCAACATGATTATGAATTGTTAGTTCAGTAAATAGCGAAATAAGTTTTTTTAAATTCTCCCAGTTGGTTGAGCTTATATAAAAACAAGGATCATGAATCAGTTAGTCAGCCAGTTAGTGGTAGCGATCCGCCTTAAAGCCATAGTACCAGAAGGCGGGTCGTTACAATTATATTATCCCTAACCAAACATAACCTAAGAGTTTTAAAGAAATATGACTGATTTATATTGAATCACAACTTTAAATATGTTGTAAATATGTATAGATCGATGAGAACCTATCTTTTGAGCATGCGTTGTGTAAATTCATGATTTGGATTGTACTAAACTTAGTTGACTCATGTACGAACGAGACACAAATTACCCAAGAAATCTAGTTAACATTTTGCCACTCGAGATTATTTTCCTATTGCCTCAAACCTGAAATAGACACGGTCGCTAGCTGTTTGCATTTCAAGTGTATGGCAGGATTAATGACTACCAAAATTTGAGCCAATACAAAGAGGCAGATATAGATTAATTTGATCATCAACAAGCAACCACTGCTCCCCACTATTCTTCCTCTTAATGATAGCATTTGAGTATACACTCTTAATTCGCCACAAACAAGTGTTTAGTTGTGAATGTAATTGATTTATTGTATCCTTGAGAACCGACATTTATTCAAATCTCTAAGCACCGACAAAGATGAGACAAATCTATTTAAGGAAACTGTATTAAACAAATGCCTTGATTGGGCTCTGGACCTACCAAACTCAGTGATCCTATCCATGGTCAATGAAGGATGATGTGGCGATAAGGTTATCTTTGATGAGACCAACATTACCGTCGTTGAATCATGAAAAAGGTCACACTCAAGAAAAGAGCATCAGCAATAAATCCAAGGGGTCCCTGGCAAATGCACTTCGACACTCAAGTCAGTGACTTTCGAAGGTGGATCATTTGAACGTGTTAGAGTTGAATAAAAAGGGCATGCCTACGTAGTGTAGGAGGGACCCCTTTATATAGGTGACACGCTTTGGCAACTCTCCACTGTCAGGGCGTCACGTCAGCTGTAATATAACTATCAAATTAGCAGATTTCTTGTAAAAAAAATCTAATAAGAGCAGATAAATCAATAGGTTACCGAGCATGTTAGTGATTAAAGTCTGATAAAAGTATATGAACTAATGGTCCAATGAGCAGGTCAATGATTGTGGTGACAAGATAATGCTTATTTAGGTCTTATCAGGGATTGGCCTAGACTTGTGCATAACAGGGCTGATGGGCTTGTTTGTGTATGTATGTGGAGGCCCAATAAGAAAGCCTAGCCCCACTATAGTCAAGCTTGTTTAGGGTCAATGAAAGGGCCTTTTTGTATCCCAATGGGCCATGTGGGATTTGCCTTTGAGCTGGTTGAGATAACTAAATGGTCAAAGGATTATAATATGTTGGATGATTGGTCGTAGTCATCTTGTCGGTTGGTCAGCCACGTGCTACAAGTGAGTTAGTCGATCACCTGTCATCTTACTACCGATCGGCTGTCATCTTACTATTAGCCGTTAATAAACCGCCTTATAACAAGTTGGTTGATCGACCTTCATCTTGGCTGGTCGATCGGCCTCCACCTTAGTGCAAGTTAATCAGCCAAATATTACCCAGTCACAAATTGATCCACAGAGTTGTCCGCTCGGACGACTTAGTCTTCCCACATGTTCATATATTGCCCGTGTGGGACCACGCCAATTGTTTGACCATTGACTCATCCTACGCGGACTAAGAGCCTCGAATTCTCCCATATCACAAACCTCCCCTTCAAGTTTAGTTGAAGGAGGCATCAAATCCGACTGATTAGACTAGTATTTCGACCTAGGTTTAATGTGGGGTCAAAGGTTGACGTGTAAATTTCTAGTAAGGCTGCATGTGAGCGTCATGCATCATAAATGTGGAATGGCGCACGCGTGTGGTAGCATACATACTTCGATTTTTTATATCCTCTACAATAAATGAGTCGTTCTCTCCTTGCGACATGTCACCCCCCGTCTAGCTCAGTCACTTTTCAAGGTGATTAGCACAATGTTTCGATGCACAATTGTAAGGGTCAGAATTCGAAGCGTTGTTTGCTTGGTTACGTTTCAACGGTGGGGATCACATCCCATCCTCTTTGTGCAGATGATCTGACGACTCGGAAAAAAGGATGAGGGTATAATAGTTATACATCGAGGTTTAGCACAGCATTCACTCCCATCCTTGTTGTGTTTGCCCTAGCACTCCTAACACCTCAACCTCTCCTCCTTGCAATCTTCTTCCCTTTCATCTCACGTGTAAGTTATAGTTCTTTGATCCTCTCATTGTTCTTCCCTTTGTTTTGAGCTATCCGCACAGTATGGTGGGAGAGGCTCCTATGAGAATCCTTGGCCTATAATACACGGTCATGATATCAAACATCAATGAGGATGAGTTTCAAGCCATCCAACAAGAGTTTGAGATCCTCAATGACCACTAGATGATCATTCCTAACAACAACAATCACCCGCATATACCTCCATTAGGGGTTGTTTCCATCTTTAAAGATCAACTACTCATGGGTTTACGTTTCCCTCTTCATCCATTTTTCATCACAGTTTGTAGATATTTTCAAATTCCTCTATCTCAACTAGCGCCCAATCGCATTATGTGTGGTACAATCATCATCTTTACCTTGTACCAACTTCCCCTCGATCCTAGGTTTTTTTATTTTTTCTATTATCCTAAGAGCACTAAGGTTGGATGCTTTTACTTCCAAGCTCGCTTTGAATCGGCTATCTTCAAGAAGGTGCCGAGTTCCAACAAGGGCTGGAGGTATCATTACTTCTTTATCCAAACAGTTCCCCCTCCATCATGGTTAGTCCACTTTCAAGAAGGATCCATTTTTTCTTTTGGCATACCAAAAGCTGGCCGACCTACAGTTTGATATTACCCAACTACTGTACAAGGGTTTTTTATTCACTTTTGGCTTGAGGCGGATACCATATTAACTGTCATGCAATAGTGCAAAAGCTTTGGTAATAATTTCTAGTATTTTATTGTCTTGAACTAACTGCAACTTTTTTCCCTAGTTTATGTAGTGAAAAGCATGTTGAAGGCCAATCTTTATGATAACTTGAGGCTGGATGACGTGGAACTGGAAACCCAAGCGACTGCCAAGCTAGTCAAAAGGGAAATCCCAACAAGTACTTCAGCAGTCGCCATAGAGGAAGACAACGAGGCCACTGCTACTACAGAGATACCATCGTCTCCTTCTCCATGCAAGAAATGCCCAGCTTCATAGGAGGAGGTTGCAGATGAAGAAGATGATGCGCCGCTACAAACAAGACGCAAAAGACATAGGTTTGATGCCCCTACTGTTGAGGAACCTCGTCTTGTTGGTATCGGTCGGCCGGCTAGAGGGGTGAATATTCCTAAAAAAATAAAAGACTAGATCTTTTGTCATTCTTTAACAAAGATGGAAGATTAGTTAGCAATTAAAGAGACACAACATAAAAAAATAACTAAGCAAAAGAAAAGGCTCCGAATTTACTTGGTTTGTAACCATGGTGGTTGCTAATCTATGGCAATGAATAACTCAACTATCAAAAACTCCTTTTATATAGGCGGAGTAGCCTCTTACATTTGTTGAAGGGACAAAACTCTTAAGCAAAGAATTACAGAAGTGATTACAATTCCATTGATTATCTATTTCTGAGCTAAAGGACTTTATTTATAGTGCCTTGAAGAGTTACCGAAATGCTGACATGACATCTTCACGACCGCTGATGAACCTAATTTTGTCATGAAATGGGTATCAAACAATAAAGTACCAAACCCTTCTACAATAATGTAGTATAGAGTAACTCGGATTGTCTCTCATAAGGAATGTATATGATGTCTGATAAGTCTTAGGATCAGTGTTATTACTTTTAGGATTTTTGTCTGAACATGGGGGTTAGGATTTGAGTGCTAAGTCTAATAAATGAAAGAGCAATGTATGTATGAAACTAAACCTAATGAATGAAAGACCCTACAAGTAATGAAATCTAACCTCGTCTATTGGGATCGTTCGGTCGACAAGAGAGGGGTGACTTACCCCTGAAAAATTAAACTAGATCTTTTATCTAACTTAAAGAAAGATAGAATTAGTTGTTACAAATAAAGAACATAAGCAAATAAAATAACTACTAAAAGGAAAGAGACACAGGCAATCAGATTTACTTAGTTGCAACAAGAATGATTGCTAATCCAAGGCAATAACAAGCTTAACTCCAAATGTACTCCTTGTGGCGAAAAAGTCTCTTACACAATTTGAACTCAAAGAAAAATAGAGAAAGAATTACAGTATTCATATCCAATTGGATTGATAAAATGAACAGAGTTCAGGGGTCTAATTATAGCCTCTATGAAAGCTTATCGCAAAGTTGACATAACGCTCCTCGGGTGCCCGAGTGGTGCCTGGCACGTGGTCAATTCTTATCCACATCGCAACAGCCGTGAAACGACCACTTTCTGGATAGAGTATGGACAATTGGGCGCTCGAGTCAATACGGCGCCTAGGAATACGAGTGCCCGAGTCCAACCAGGCGCCTGCATGCTCGAGCGCCCGAGTTGACTCAGGCGCCCCGATTGGTCTGGTCAACAACTTGTTGACTATTCTTCGAGCGAATCTCCTGAGTGATTTCAGGCCATCCGGAGTTGGGCTCACCCAAACCCATCTCCGACCTCCTCGAATGGACTTGCTCCCAGTTTCTCATCCCTCGGACGTCGCGCGCATCTTTCTCGCTCCAACGACGTACTCTTCCGCAGACCTTCACGTCCCTTAGATGCACCGAGCCCATCGGCTCTCTTCCCATGTCATCCTTCTCGTCCGCTACGTCTTCCTCTCGACTTCCTGTGCTCCTAAGCTCCTACACACTAAAACATAGGGATCAAATACCAATAGAACCTAACTTAACTCGGTTGACCATATCAAAACTCACTCGGGGTACTTACATAATCCCTCCTAATTGCATTCAAAAGAAGAGAAACTATCACTAGCATTCAATTAATCAGAATACAGGAAACAAATCTCCCATTTAGCATAACTCAGTTTCATAGGAATTGCAAGAAAAAGAAGGAAAACTCATCTGCTGGGTGGAAAGAAAGGAAAACTCCATAGAACACAATCAGAAGGCTAGCTTTTGTGAGCTAGGATCCCCCCAAGCGCTCACTGATCTTCAAATCTCGGAGTGGCAGACGCGAACTCAATCAATGATAGAATCGCTATAGGAGAAAGAAAGCTCTCCCTCTTCAGTAAGCAACAAGTGGGATGTATCCATCCAGAGATCGTCGGTAGAGGAACATAAACCCCACTCGTCCGGTTGTGGCGTGTTGTGGAATTGCGTCAGAGATGAAGAGATTATGAACACGATCCCTCAGCGAAGATGCAATCACAGAGAACACGCGATCACTCCCAGAAGTAACCCCTTGGTGTCGTCGATAGAGATGGAAGAAGTGGTTGGCGGTAATGATGTGGAAGGTAGCGTCTGGTGAAGCTTGGCGTTGGGAAGAAGTCGCAATCCCCAAATCTGATCTGCAACCAATGGATGAGATGTAGGAGGAGAAGGAAGTCTCCCCCAATCGGGGATTGTGAAGAGAGGTGAAGGATCAAATGGTCGGTCGACAGTAAGAATGATCAAGATGGCAATCGTCGACCGATGAAGGAGAAGATGATCTCCCTGTTCGTCTATCACGTGCCTCTGCTCCTCTGCTTCCTCGAAATCGCGATCCTCGTCATTGTAGCTTCTCTTCTCTTTATAATTAATCTCAAATCTAAATGGACGACTGAGGTTTCTCTAAATCTGATCCAACAGTGGATGTCCCTCTAAATCTGTTCCAAAGGCACTGATCTTCATCGGGACCACCCTATTCTATTCTCCCTTGAGTTGAATGGGCCAAATCATGATGAATGGCTCAGATCTCCTCAAATCTTGGATGAATGGTCCAAATTGTTCCAAAACTTGATCTCTTCATTAAAACCCATATTTAAGCCCATCTTGGATTGATCTAACTCATATCCATGATCCTTTGATGTCTATAAAGAATACATTCAAATAATAGCATCAATTACTCTAAATATGATATAATTTGCAATTAAGTCCAATAATGAGTTCAACTAGTGAAATGTGATATAATCATGGATTTAGCACACGAAAAGATGAAAAAACATGGATATATGAGCCTAAAGAATATAACAAATTGATGATTATCAATTCCCCTACACTTATTCGTGCACATCTTGGCCAAACGAACAAAACTTAAAAAACAATCTAAAAATCATCTCCCTAATTCCCTAGCAATACTTTGAAAGCAGTAAGAGTAAATTACCTAGGATCATCAAGTTTACAAGGATCAAAACATTCATGAATTCAAACATTACACTAGTCAATAAGCATGGTGATATCAAACTACTTGAGTAGACTAAGCATGAAAGAGTCTCACATGATAATATTTCATCTCTTGCTCTCAAAAATATGTGTAAAGATGGAGTTCCACTCAATGGTACTCATAACATTTCACTACCATAAGTTTGCTCATTTTCTCTTCTCTACCATTGTAAATATTGGCATGCATGAATCAAAAGGATTTATTACGAATTGAAATGGAGTTAAAAAGAACTAAGTGAAACAATTAAGATGATTGAAAGAACAGAATTCGAAGCATAGATGAGAAAGTGAGAGAGTTTTGCAGGATTCAAACTGATGAGCTACCCAATTCAAGAATGTCATTTGTCAATGACAAGACAACAGTCTTAGCCATGTTCTTCTTTAAATTGATAACTAACCAATAACTAACAAAGTTCTTGGCACGCTATCCTCTCTATTTGATACTCTCCTTGCCAATGGTTTCTTTTTCTTATTTTTTTTCCTTCTCTTACACTACTTTCTCCAATTATCCACTCCTCTTATCCCTCTCTTCTTAACCATTTCTCTTTCAAATTATGTAAAAGGGACACAACCCCTTAACATGTATCAGCCACAGCAAATATCAAGTTCTTGGAATAAGTTTCAACAGTGCAAAATTTAGGTAATCCCAGCTTGATTTATGAAAAATTTAGTGTGTCAAAGGCCCTCATAATACAAACCTGAATCCTTATCGTTGCTATCCAAAAAAATATAATCTAATTAGCACTAGACAAAAGTATTTTCCCTGTTTCAGAGTTCAAAATTTTGAGATCTTACTCGATTCTGGAAATCACAACATCCTCACTTAAATCTCCACCTTGTTCCACACTTCTAGTTATGTCCGATTCTAAGATACTTCAGTTTTGACTTCAGAAGTTGAATTCCAGTTCTTACATCAGATCCCCACAATTCAAACTTTAGATTCCAGAATGATGTTCAGTTTCCTTTTATTTAATGTAATGTTGTTCACTTAGGCAATTTCAAATTTAAGGGAATCAGGAAATTAAGTTCAGGAATCCAGATTCATGGTTAATTTTGGAAATCATCTTAGCTAGATTTCAAATAATGTAAGCATTAACACTCCTGCATTTCTGTTTCAAAATTCAGCTCCACAGAATCAATTTTTAGAAATCTGGAAATTTTAGGTTATTCATTCTTGTAGGTCTCGATTTCTTCACAACATCTTGAATCAAAAAGGTTTGGAACATCAAATGGTAGTGGGGAAATTAAGTGCTTCACTTGGAATCTTACTGATTAGAAACTTGTATCGAGACTTGGCACAACCTTGTTAAGGCTGTGCAACAATCATAGTCATTCCTGCAGATTTCTAACTTCTCTTGCTGTGAATGGCTCGGATCTCCTATTGATTTCTGATTGGAAACCTTCAATTTGGATTGGCACACAACAGTTCACATTTGATACTCTGTTTAAATTCATGAACTAACCAGGAGCTGGATCCCTATGATGTGTTGACTTCCAATTCTGATACTCTGCAGCACCAAATAACTACAACTGCCTTAAGTTTCATAATTAGCAAGTTTCCCAGCTGAATTTAAAGGGACCAGAACTTCTATGATGTTGCCAATGTCATCTAGGGAACAACTGAAATGGAACATAATCCCTGTAACTCAGTTCTTAGTCTTCCAATTTCTAGAAATGAAGTTGATAGCTCCTCTTGATTATCTGGTATGCTTCATTAGAGGAAAGGGTTGATTTCATTACAGATGTTCAGAACTCAACTAACTAAGACTCTCATTGAGTGTTGAATAACAAGGTTAAATTCAAGTTGCTACTATCCAAAAATAGCACATGACCTTGGCACTAAATAGGGTTTTGTTTAAATTCTGTGTAGGACTGGTGGTGTCGATAGAAGGGGGTGAATATCGACTCGTCAGTTTAACGTCGGATCTTCATTGATTGTTCGCTTAATATCAGAGTTGTTAGTAGCAGTGGAATAATAAAAACAAAAATGAACACAACAAGAACTCACGGGATTTACTTGGTTTCCAACCCCCCCAGGGTCAGTACGTCCAAGGCCTAATTACGAGTAGTACCAGTCCACTAGTGGTCTCCTTTCCGGAATTTTCGGAGGCGGAGAAACCCGTCTTACAGTTAATAGTACAATCAAAATAATAATAAAGAATTACAAACTAAATGTAAACCAAACAGAAGATGACAATCTCGACCAATCTGGAACTCCGAAGCATTGCACACTTTCTCCTGGAGCCTCCTTGGTCGCAGAGCTTCATCTCAGCACTTTTCCTTTTCACAGAATGAGTAAGCAGATGTATGAATTGATGTTTTGAACTGTTGTACTCGACCCCTTTATATAGTACTTATTCAGGCGCCTGAAAGACCATTCAGGCGCCCTAGTCGCGGCCAAAACTTGATCCAAACTGGCGTACTCGGCGCAGGGAAAAGGCCTACATCCCAGGCACCTGAAAGCTATTCAGGCACCTGGGAGCTATTCAAGCACCTGGGAGCCCTTTCCCAGGTTTCTGCTTTCTTGCGTCTGCTCTCCTATCTTGCCCAACTCTAGGTTCCTGCAAGATAAATAAACACAAAACAAAACAAATAATCCTTAGCCTTAATGATTGACAGCCAGAGCTGTCTAGTTCTGACTTTGGATTTCAAATGAAATCCTAGGTCGAACAGACGCCTACTGTTCCATTTGCCGGGGAACGTGTCCTTGCCTACTCCAATCTGGAGAAGTTTACCAACCGGGACCTCTGGTTGGACTTTTGCTCAACCTCCAAGAATTCGGAACTCGACGATGTTCGACCTTGACCCATCTCAACTCCTGTCCGCGATCCTGTTCGGCAAAGTCTTCATGCTCGGCTTCACTCACCAAGTCTTCATTGCCCGATCCCCGACCAGGACTTTTAGTCGGCCTCCGAGAATCTGGAACTCGACGATGTTAGACCTTGACCCATCTCGACTCCTGCCCGCGATCCCCGCTTAGCAAACTCTTCTGCTCAGTCCCTCGGACCAAGACTTCGTTCCCAATTCTCTGAACCAGGACTTCGATGCCCAACCCTCGGCCAGGACTTCGTGCCTTGATAAGGACTTCTTTGCTAGTCATCTTAATCCTGACTAGACTTTTTTCTGCCAAACATCAAGTCCTGTTTGGCTTAGTCCAAATGTGTTTTATTACTCTGTCAAACATTAAGTCCTGTTTGGCTTATCTCTTGGTCAAACTGACCAACCCTGGGTTCTCTACCAAACATCAGATCCTGTTTGACTAACCCTTGTTCTAACTGATCAAACCTTGGTATATTGTCAAATATATCAGATCTAGATTTGATCACCCTGCCAAACATCAGGTCCTGTTTGGCTAACCCTTTGGTCAACCTGATTAAGCTTGGGTTTACCCTACCGAACATCATGTCCAGTTTGGGGTTAACCCTTGATTACTTTGACCAGACCTTAGTATATTGTCAAACATTGAAACACTAGAGGTTGACTATTCATAACTGATGCTCTTTGCACCAACATTCTGATCATGGCAGATTCTTCACCAATTTCACTTGTGCCATCAGTGTCACAAACATCCTCTGCATTTTGATGAATAGCCCAAATGGTCCAATACTCAAACTGATATAAAAGATAGTTCTTCTCAATCTTCTTCTCAACAATTCCAATGATCATCTTCCTTTTTTTTTCCTCTTTCCATTCATCAGATCTTACATGATGTAAGGGCACTAACTGATTCATCAGCATCCTCAATTAATAATAGAACCAAATGTAGTTCTAAATAGTTTCCAAATTCCAAATTTTCAAACTGCCAATTCTAGCAGTTGTAGTTTCTGTTCAATTTTTTTATACCAAGTTTGCAGCATAAACTAACCAAGATCAAATTTTCTACACCTTCAAATCACCCCAACAGAGCTAAATCAGAACCTTCACTTTCTAGCCTTAATTTCTGCACATTATATGCATCAAGCATCAATAGCAAGGGCATGAACTCATCCAAATCTTCAAGATCTCCAAACATATACAAATCCTCCCCCACACTTAAAATTTGGCCATCTCGGCAAAATAACTCATCAAGTCATCAACCAAACTCTCAAGGCGATAGAGTAAGCAAAGATGATCAAAGATAAAAAAAAATTCTAGATGAAAATGTTTTAAGAAAATTATGAGGAATGAAATTGAAAATTATGAGGAAACAAGAATGAAACATATCCTTCATCATTCCATGTATGCATATGCTACGATGGTTTCAAAAAGAAGCAAAACAAGTTCTAGAGTATCAATTTTTCATGATTATCATCCCACAAAAGAAAATATCAATAATAGACAAGAAGGTGGTCCTCACTAGGTAATTTTTTCTATCACACTCAATCTATCAAGATAGAATCCATCACCACACATATAACCAAATGCAAGTGACTCACTCATGCAAAAATATTCAAAACTCGATGGTCAAATTTAATTAGCTTTTACGAATCTCAAGGCATTATGAAGGAATTTATAGGGAGATATTTATTCAAAATCAAATGAAATATGAACCAAACAAAATGTAAAGTATAAAGAAAACTATAGAAGCAAAGTGTAAAGACAAAGAATAGTATGAAGTGAAAAGCAAAACAAAGAACGAACTTCCCTTTATTCCAGGTGGCTACAGGAGATTTAGAAGTATGATCCACACCAGTAGTGGGATGGTCTGGGTAATCAAGAGAGCTATCCTCACATGATCAGTATCATGGTGTACTGCTCCCTCCCTTATCAACTCCTCATAAGTATGTCCAGGTGGTCAGAGACGATTAAGACATAAAATCCACTCCGGAGATGAATTGCTATGAGTCAAAGAAAGCATAACTCCTTCCACCATATACTCTTTGGAAGTCCTTCTTGGAGGTTGGAGGTGGTTTAGTTAGAGCACCCACTCAAGAAGCCTACGATGACCTGCAAAACCAAAACCACATAAAGGAAACATCTCCCGCATGCATACGGGGTAAGAAAAAGATGAAACAAAATCAGTCTATGTAAAGAATGGATCTAGAAATGCATAACATCCTATAAAATCAATCTTAGGTATCTCTACAAAATTTCCTAAAAAATCACGAGAGATACTTACCGTGTCATGTTGAAAAATATCTGAAAGTTCCATAAGAGTGGATATGATTGTGACCTCCTCTTGGATAGGTGAGGGCTCCATCTTAGGATCAAGCTCTAGTGGGGGTGGATATACAGCCAAAGGTAGTGATTCTCAGGTGCTTGCCTCCATAGTACAAGTCCCTACACTCTCATCATTATCATCTGGTTCAAGTGGTGGTGCAACTAAAATTGGTGATTCTTGGGACATTGCTTCCATCATGCAAGTCCCTACACTTTCATCATCAATAACACATTCTTCATCAACAATATTATCAATCTCCTCCAACGCCTCGGAACCAATCGGATTGATCTCCAAGGGAAGCTGATCGGAATTTTGTGCTTGTCATTGGGCAATTGATGTTGTAAGTTGATCTAATTGTATCTGCACATTCTACATTAATGCTTCAGTTTCATGCTGGTTTTGTTGCATCTACTGCATAAACTCCCTCAGTTCTTGCAGTGATAAATCTAGTTGACTAGCGGTATAAACATCCTCACTAAACCCTTGAAATGTTCCCATGGGTGTTGGATCAATCTGTTGAACTGGATGTGACCGTATAGGCATAGGATCATCCTGAAATCCTTGTAGGTTCTAATATGCTGGATATGGCTCAGTAAATTGACTTTGTGTATCCTCGTACCTGAAATGTGAATGATCCACCCAATCAGAATTATTGGAATTTGAAAATGAGTCATACCTATATGACTGTTGAGGTTGAACGTATTCATGCTGCTCTGGAATCTGCTGGGGTTAAAAGTACTGAGTCAGATAATTGCTCCAGTCATGATATTAATGTTGGGAATACTGGGGTTCCACAAGAAATCTAGCAGTCATTCGGATGAGGTGGCATATAGCAGTTGGATGACATGGACTACCACAATTAGTACGTATATGTCTCACTCGCCTATTATTTGAATTGTAATATTCATTGAAGCCTCCAAATTGCTAAGAATTGAAATCCATGTTAAACTGAAAGAATTATCCTGGTATTACACTGAAACACTAATAGACAAGATCAGAAGACACAAGAATATATGATATCAAACACATGAATATATGAACAAACTTTGAAATGATACTTTAAAAAATTGATCTTACCTTGGTTTAATATACTGTGTTTCATTAAATGCTTTTGCTACTTGCTTAAATATCTATTTAACTTAACTTTTGAACTGAGTTGTCATAAATCAAAATGGGAGAGATTGTTGGTGCCCGAAGTACCAGATCAAACCTGGTTTTGATAATGACAAAGGGTTTAAAGTTAAGTGTTTCGGGCGCTCCTATGCAGGTGACTTAGCTTTGGTGAAGATGAGTTTGTGCGCTCTGGTTGGAGTCGCCGCGTTTGCAACACAGGTGCCCCATAGCCTCTCAGGTGCTCGAGAAGGATAAGATTTGGCCAAGTCTACGGATTGGGACACGGGTGGTTTGCTGAGTTGAGGGCACACCTATAGGCACTCAGGCACTCGTATGCCTATATATAAGGGGTTTCGACCATAGCTTTCTACATCAACTTTCTGAACCATTTGAGCTCAAGTTTGCTACGCATAAACAGTCCAGAATCAACGAAAAGCTGCTCCGGCATAGAAACACTTCCTTTTCATTTCAGTCAAGAGTTGTCGGTATAATTTGTTGTTTCTTTTGTACTTAAATTTTCATATCCATAACAATATTTTTCTTATAGAATTGCTCAACGTAAATGATCAAGGACAGTGGGTCTTGAATAGGAGTCGTTACAGACTCCGAACCAAGTAAAAATAAACATGTTAGTGTTGTGTTTTTCTTTCTGCTGCGTACACTTTACTTAAATCCGAGAATTTTCAAAAAGTGATATTCACCCTCCCCCCTCTATCGCTCTCAACGATCCCACACTTACCATGTCAAATTCACAGCCTAATGCTCCCCCTTCTTCAATGCTTTCGATGTTCATTTCAGACGAGCTTTCATTATCTTATCCTTGATAACTTGCCATTAAAGCAAGACCGACATACTCTTCTATGTTGGATTCCGAGGAAGACGATTCACTCCATGTCGCCTTTAGGTTCTTCTACTTGCTTTGACTGGGATTCTTTTCTTTGTCATTCTTTTTCAGTTTTGGACGGTTGTCCTTAATGTGTCCTTCCTCATAACAATTGTAGTAGCGAACCTTCCTTTTTCTTCTTAGTAGTTTCATTGCCTATGACTTATTAAAATTATTAGTTTTAAGGAACTTCAAAAATTTCCTTACCATATATGATTTTCTGTCCTCGTCAAGCAATGTGTCTGTGTCTGATTCGTCCCTTCTCATGTTTACGGTAATGTTTTCCATTTTGTCTTTGCTAGATCCTGTATATCGAGACTCGTGTAATTCTAATGTAGAGAATAAACTTTCCAAAGTACTTACCTCTAAATATTTAGATATATAGTAGGCATCTATGATCGATTTCCACTCTTGGGTTCTGGGGAAGGCATTGAGTGCATATCGAAATGATTCTCAATTCGTTACTAATTCGACGAGGTTGGTGAGTTCGGTTATGAGTTCCTTGATTCTTGCATGTAGTTGTAAGATAGTTTCATCAATGTCCATCTGGAGGTTCGTCAGTTGATTTTAGAGCAGGTCCCGTTCCTTCGCCAAACTGTAAGCACCGATCCGATTGACTTCTTGTGGTGGCAACACGCTCATCAAATGGAATTTTGCTTTGTCGTTGGCTACGAAATCAACTTGTTCCTTCTTGGTCCACAGATGCTCTTCTTTCTCGTCTTCGTTGTTATCATTAGGTGCTTCAAAATCATACTTAATTTTTAGTAAAATGTTAAAGTCAACCTTGAAGTATACCTCCATTTTGCACTTCCAAAGAGCGAACTCTCCCTCGAACTTAGGCGGGTAAATGCTCGATCCCACCATTTATGTGTTGCTTCAGTTGGCGATTAGTCCTTCTAAAATATCTTGGCTCTAATACCACCTGTTGGGATCAGTCGACCATTTAGAGGGGGTGAATATCCTCGAAAAATAAAAGATTGGACCTTTTGACATTCTTTAACAAAGATGGAAGATTAATTAGCAGTTAAAGAGACACAACATAAAAAATAACTAAATGAAAGAAGAGGCTCCGAGTTTACTTGGTTTACAACCTAGGTCGTTGCTCATGTAAGGAAATGAATAGCTCAACTATCAAAAACTCCTTCTCCATAGGTAGAGAAGCCTCTTACACTAGTTAAACGCACAGAATTCTTAAACGCAGAATTACAGAAGTGATTACAATTCCATTGATCATCTATTTCTGAGCTAAAGGACTCTATTTATAGTCTCCATGGGATGTACTGATGGTTAGTGTGTGGGTGTTGCCACTATGAGGTCTAGGGGTCAAAACCTAGTAAAGCCAGTGTGGTCGCTCTCCCCACGTGCTAGCCACAGCTTTCGGGCTAATAGCCCCCATGATTTACCTCCTCTGTGTTGGCCCTAGGACAGGTTGGTGGGGGTACGGAGGGTGAGTGAATTGCCTTTTGCCACCTTGAAGAGTTATCAAAATGCTGATGTGGCACCTTCACGAGTGCTTAAGTGCAACACGGGTGCTTGATATCGGTCAAAGTCTATTGCAATCGCAATGGCCGTAGAACGACTAGTTAGTGATAAACTTAGGGTTGGGCACTCGAGTCATATACGAGCCCTCGTATAGCTGGGCACCTGAGTTGACTCGTATACAGGCGAGCGCCTGTATAGGCGAACGCCTGAGTTTATGCGGGCACCTGATTCTGTCTAGTTCTTGTCAACCTTTATTTGACCAGTCTTTTGACACTTCTGGGTGATTTCAGATCATCTGAAGTTAAGCTCACCCGAACTCATCTGTTAGATCGTGGCGCTTGCTAAAGGGGGGGTGAATAGCACTTTTTCTCGAACTTTCTCTACAAGATGGTTAGGACAATACAAAGAATATAATGAAAAACAAGAAATCCAATGCTAACTCAGAGAATTTACTTGGTATCCATCCCGAAAGGTGACTAATCCAAGGATCCACGCACAAGCATACTCTCCACTATGAAAAACCTCCTTCAAGGTGGAGAAAACCTTTACAAGGTTGTCTTCTTCCTCGTTACAAGATGGAATAGAAATCGAGAGGAAGGACTGATCATTTTTGGCACGAACAACACTTTGGTACACTTAAGAACCGTACCTTCCTCGTGCCCAAAAGTCACCCTTTAAATAAAAGTAAAGGACAACTCCATGAGTTGTCTAGCCCGACACCAGTCGACTGCCCCTGGGGTAGTCGACTGGTCTAGCCTTAATTGCTAGCCAACGGCTAACCCAACGGCTAGTTTTCGGGAGTATCAGTCGACTGCCCCTAGGGCAGTCTATTGGTCCAAGGTCTCAAACATTCTGTGAGTTTGAGAATTGGTTGGCAGCCGATTGCCTTTCTACCAGTCGACTGCCCAGCCAATACAATCTCTCTTCCTCATTCCGAAGACCCTCCTTGACCCTCTATCACGCATGCCTTCAAGTACACTCCCTTGGCTCGCCCCTTGAGTCTTCTTCCACCGACTATCGTCCCTCGGATGCGCACACAAGCCTTCCCTTGGCTTGCCTCCATGCCACCCTTTACGTGTGCCCTTTGAAGTCCATTTTCCTGGCTTGCCCTTGGAGTCCTCCATGTGTGATTCTCCAAGTCCTGAAAACTCAATCACACATATCAAATAATAAGATAACACCCTAAGCTTAAACTATGTTGACACACACATCAAAACCATGATCTTCTCATCATCCTTGGGTCGATTGCCCCAACATCATCTTCCGACCTTCTCCTTGAGTAGTCTTCCTCCCCAGCTTCTCGTCCCTTGGACGTCATGCATGTTCTTCTCGTTCCATTGGTGTACTCTTCCATAGTCTTTGTGTCCCTCAGATGCACCGATCCCGTCGGCTCCCTTCTCATGCTATCCTTCTTATTTGCAGTATTTTTTGCTCGACTTCCTGTGCTCCTAAGCTCCTGCACACTTAGACATAGGGATTAAACCAACATGTCCTAACTTGACTCGGTTGACCACATCAAAACTATCCTGGGGTATTTACACCTCGATCACTAGCCACAAGCTGACCAGCCACACCTTCCAGCCATCCTTTAATGTCATTGAAGGCTTCTCGATCGGAGTCGTCAAAGGCTTCCCGGTCGGAGCTATCAAAGGCTTCCCGGTCGAAACCCTCGAAGGTGCCAAGGCCAAAGTCAGCTACTCCTCACCGACCCAAAACTCCTACCGCTCGAACAACCTTTTTCGAAGAGGTCACAATCATAGAATAGCTTGTTGATGCAGTCTGACCTGATTGTTGTTTTGGTGTTGACACTGATTTAAGTTTGGTTGAGCGAGATCAGATAGTTAAGTTCGGATTAAGTCCTGGTGAGTGGAGCTGGGCAAAAGTCCTGATGAGTGAAGTTAGGCACGAAGTCCTGGTCGGGAATTGAGCACGAAGTCCTGGTGAGTGAAGCTGGGCAAAAGTCCTGGTGATTAAAGCTGGGCACCGAAATCCTAGTGAGTGAAGCTAGGTGAAGGAAATCCTGGTGAGTGAAGCCGGGTCCTAGCAAGGGAAGTTAGGTGAAGGAAATCCTAGTGAGTGAAGCTAGGTGAAGTAAATCCTGGTGAGTGAAGTTGGGTCCTAGAGAGTGAAGCTAGGTTCGACTAAGTCCCGGTGCATGAAGCTGGGCATGAAGTCTTGGTCCAGGGGACTGAGGATTAAGTGTACGAGTTAGAGAAGGCAAGGGAGCTTGTTCTCTGGACTCAGGGTCGAAATGATCAGAGCTGGATCGGTCTGAAGTCCGATCAGGGAGTTGGCACGAACTCTCTCGATTGTAGATCGGTCTGAAGTCCGATCAGGGAGTTGGCACAAACTCTCTTGATGACTGCTCGGTCGGTTGACCGATCCAGAGCCGATCCAGAGAGCTTCTGAGGAATCAGAAGACCTTTTGATCGGTCTGGTGACCGATCAGAAATAGATTAGAAAGTCATAGAGAGTTATCTGATTGGTCAATACGACCGATCAGAATCTGGCTGGACCGATCAGGAGGGACTCTGATCGGTCAGCCACCTAGCTGATCGGTCAGTTGGACCGATCAGCCCTGCCTGATCTTGGCTGATCGGTAGTGTGACCGATCTGTGATCATTGCAGCGGGGTTTAAGTGATCGGTCTGGTGACCGATCCCTGATCTCTGATCAGTCAGTAAGACTGATCAGAACTTCACTGGATCGATCAGATTAGAGTCTAATCGGTCAGGAGGGAGTCTGATCGGGCAAGGTGACCGATCAGCGCCTTAGAACTTTAATTCAAACGGTTGTCAGATTCTTGATTTGCTTTTGATTCTCTTCTGATTTGCATTGCTAATAACTCTTTGAGTGTGCAGATGATACAGAGCTGTATGGAAGAGCAAGAAGAAGGGTCCAGAGTGACTTTCATCTGTGCTATTTTGTTTGGTATACACTTACAGGCTTTAACGGCACCTGACGACCTGAAGCTTCAGCTGAGGAGGTAGGCTAAGAGCTCAGTGGGTGACGATTGACCTGAAGCTTCAGCTGAAGAGGGCTTCAGTGAACTGAGTGCTCAGAAGAGGTCAGTGGGTGACGCATGTAGGTGTGCAGAAGGAAGCTTAAGAAGAAGAGGCTGGCGAAACAGAGAAGATAATGAAACGAGGAACAACAGAGCAAAGTTTTTGGCTGTTGTGTTGAGTTGTGAGAGTTCTCTGTATATTCTTCTTGCTTGAGCTTTCTGTGTGAGCGATCCTTCTCATTGTCTCCTGTGCTTATATTGATATATTTCTGAGACTATCTATGGAGAGGTTACTCCACCGAGAAGGAGAGGTTATTAGGCAAATTCACTCCGGGGTTTGATCTGCCGAAGATCAAGGGATCGCCCACCTCACGGGCATGCCAAGGAGTAGGGGCAAGTTATCCCCGAACCTTGTAAATCTCCTGTGTTAGTCTGTTCTGTTTTTCTTTCTGTTGTGTTTTGTTTTTCCGCTGCTAACCCTAACTGCAGAAAGAGAAGAAGCGAAGGTTTTTGGTGGCTGGCTATTCACACCCCCCTCTCTAGCCATCCCAAGATCCAACAAGTGGTATCAGAGCCTGGGGCTCTTTCAAACGGATTAACATCCGAAGAGCAAGAGGATGGCTTTGAGAGAAAGCTTCAGCACCAATAGACCCCCCTTCTTTGATGAAGCAGACTTTCAATACTGGAGATCCAGAATGGAGTACTATCTGAAAACCAACATTGGCATGTGGTTTTCAGTCAAGGAGGGATTCACTCCTCCAAAGGATGCTGAGGGCAAGGAGCTTGAATTCTCCAGGTGGTCAGCCGAATAGATAAGGAAAGGGGAGGCAGACGCCAAGGCAGTGGTAACCTTGCAGTGTGGGATGACCAAGGAGCAACTCATCAAGGTTGGTCCTTTCTCAAGTGCCAAAGATCTTTGGAACAAGCTCATAGAGCTTCATGAAGGCACTCAAGATTCCCGGGTAGCAAAGAGGGATCTCTTCCTCAATCAACTCCAGAACCTCACCATGAAAGATTCTGAAACTGTAAGTGAGCTTCATGGTCGATTCAAGGAGATCCTCAATGGCTTGCACTCGATCGATGAGAAGGTCAAGAATCGTGACCTTGTAAGGTATATACTCAAATCTTTTCCTAGGAATGCCTTGTGGTCATCCATGGTGGATGCCTACAAGGTATCCAAGGACTTGTCCATTGTAAAGTTAGATGACTTTTTCTGTGAAATGGAGCTACATGAGATTGCTAACGAAGGCCCAAAGGAGAAGGGTATTGCTCTTGTAGCAGGGGACAGAAGAAAAAAGAAGAAGGAAAAGAAGAAGGAAAAGGAGGAGGAGAAGAGCATCTGTCACATGGCTTTCATGGCACTAGAAGATTCAAACGAAGAAAGTGGTGACGAAACAAGTGACTCTTCAACCGCGGCTTCATCATCTTCGGATGATGAATAGGTAATCTCTCCTGAACTTGATAAATGTTATAGAACTATAGCTTGCTTGTCTACTTTGCTTAAGAAATATAAGGACAAGGTAAAGTCCTTAAAATTAGAAGTAGAACAATTGATAACCTCCAAAGATGATGATATAGATGATTTACATGTTGAGGTCCTTGAGGATAAGAACAAGGCCTTAAAGAGCGAAGTTGAAAAACTCAACAATTTTCTTGAGAAATTTTCAAATAGTTCTAAGACCTTGGATATGATCCTCAACTCACAAAGAGCGGTCTACAACAAGGCTGGTATAGGTTATCAATATAAGAAACCAAGTTTTGTATCATTAATGTCTAGAACCCAATTTAAACCACCAAATGTTTCTAGGGATCAAGGACTTAGAAAGAAAATGACCAAGGTATGGGTCCCAAAGACTTGCATTGTAGGTACATTAGGTCCTAAGGTTTGGGTACCTAAATTATCTATCTTTCGTGTTGTGTAGCATTGGTTGAGGGGGAGCATCTATCAACATGATTTGTTGATAATGGGTGCTCCAAACACATGGTCATTCCTAGTTGGGGATGTGCTTCTTATGATACCATTTCCTCTGCTTAATGGATAACTATTTACTACCTATGGGGAATTACTTTTCATCTCAAATTTAGGAGATTGGATTTAAACTAATGAAAACCATAAATTCCATACACAATATAGATACATGAACAATCTTTTCCATTTACTCTATTTATTGGTGTCGTTCAGTAATACTGAAAAATTTTCTCATTTATATTTGTGGGCAATTTGGGGGATAAATTTTGATACAAACTTGATGTACAGACATGATTTGGAACTTTATGGTTAAGACAGACCTTAACTTTGGGACTATGAATTAGCCAACTTAATCCAATCTTGGTGAATTATCAATAGAATTGTGAATTAGGTCTATGGTTAAGACATACTTAGAACACAGTTGGAACATACTTGATCATCCATTGTTTTTGGTACAAACTTGATACTAAGTTGATACAAACTTGTTTGGAATTTTTGAATCCATAAGGACTCTTGATTCTTGATGAGGAATAGATTTTGGTTAAGAGACTCATATCGTGTTTCAGAAATTTTTCTGAAATATCAATTGTTAATGTAGTCTACACCCTTGTTGTGGAATGAGTTTTGGTTAACGAAACAAACCTGTTCCTGGAGCATATCAATTGTTAATGCAGTCTAACCTGGAACGTATCAGAGTTTCAAAAATTTTTTAGAAATCTGATCGGTCCACAAACTAATTAGAAATATTTCTGTATCGAACATCAACGAACCTGATCGGTCAAGGAGACTGATAAGGACTATGTGTCTGATGCAGCTGCATTACTTATTGTCATATGATGCATATACGTTGTTACCATGATACATTTATGGTATATGTCTCTCATATGCAATTCAAAAATTAGTCTTCATTTATTTTGGTTTTGGGGAGAGACCCTTGGTTAAGGGGGAGATTTTTAAAACTTAATAACCAGTCTACACCCTTTTCGGTGTTTGACAAAGGAGGAGAGAGTCGTTAGTTAAGTTTAGGATTAGTTAACAAACTTAACTATTGTAGGGGAGGACTCTGATTCCCTTACAATAATAAACTTGACTTCTAATACCTAAACTTAAATCGTGTTGTCAAACAACAAAAAGGGAGAGATTTTTTATGCAGTTTGACCTGATTGTTGTTTTGGTGTTGACACCGATTTAAGTTTGGTTGAGCGAGATTAGATAGTTAAGTTCGAATTAAGTCCTGATGAGTGGAGTTGGGAAAAAGTCTTGATGAATGAAGTTAGGCACGAAGTCCTGGTCGGGGACTGGGCACGAAGTCTTGGTAAGTGAAGTTGGGCAAAAGTCCTGGTGAGTGAAGCTGGGCACCAAAATCCTAATGAGTGAAGCTAGGTGAAGGAAATCCTGGTGAGTGAAGCCGGGTCCTAGCAAGGGAAGCTAGGTGAAGGAAATCCTAGTGAGTGAAGCTAGGTGAAGTAAATCCTGGTGAGTGAAGCTGAGTCCTAGTGAGTGAAGCTAGGTTAGACTAAGTCCCGGTGAGTGAAGCTGGGCATGAAGTTTTGGTCCGGGGGATTGAGGATTAAGTGTACGAGTCAGAGAAGGCAAGGGAGCCTGTTCTCTGGACTCAGGGATGAAATTATCAGAGCTGGATCGGTCTGAAGTCCGATCAGGGAGTTGGCACAAACTCTCTTGATGACTGATCGGTCGGTTGACAGATCCAGAGCCGATCCAGAGAGCTTCTGAGGAATCAGAAGGCCTTCTGATCGGTCTGGTGACCGATCAGAAACAGATCAGAAAGTCATAGAGAGTTATCTGATCGGTTAATACGATCGATCAGAATCATGCTAGACCGATCAGGAGGGAGCCTGATCGGTCAGCCACCTGGCTGATTGGTCAACTGGACCGATCAGCCCTGCCTTATCTTGGCTGATCGGTAGTGTGACCGATTTGTGATCATTGCAGCGGGGTTTAAATGATCGGTCTGGTGACCGATCCCTGATCTCTGATCGGTCAGTAAGACCAATCAGAACTTCACTAGATCGATCAGATTGGAGTCTGATCGGTCAGGAGGGAGTCTGATAGGTCAAGGTGACCGATCAGCGCCTCATAACTTTAATTCAAACAGTTGTCAGATTCCTGATTTGCTTCTTATTCTCTTCTGATTTGCTTTGCTAATAACTCTGTGAGTGTGCAGATGATACAGAGTTGTATGGAGGAGCAAGAAGAAGGGTCTAGAGTGACTTTTATCTGTGCTATTTTGTTTGGTATACACTTGCAGGTTTCAACGGCACCTGACGACCTGAAGCTTCAGCTGAAGAGGTAGGCTGAGAGCTCAGTGGGTGAGGACTGACCTGAAGCGTCAGCTGAAGAGGGCTTCAGTGAACTGAGAGCTCAGAAGAGGTCAGTGGGTGACACCTGTAGGTGTGCAGAAGGAAGCTTAAGAAGAAGCGGCTGGCGAAACAGAGAAGATAACGAAACGAGGAACAACAGAGCAAAGTTTTTGGCTGTTATGTTGAGTTGTGAAAGTTCTCTGTATATTCTTCTTGCTTGAGCTTTCTGTGTGAGCGATCCTTCTCATTGTCTCTTGTGCTTATATTGATATATTTCTGAGACTGTCTATGGAGAGGTTACTCCATCGAGAAGGAGAGGTTATTAGCCGGATTCACTCCGGGCTCTGATCTGCCGAAGATCAAGGGATCACCCACCTCACGGGCACGCCAAGGAGTAGGGACAAGTTATCCCCGAACCTTGTAAATCTCCTGTGTTAGTCTGTTCTGTTTTTCTTTCTGTTGTGTTTTGTTTTTCCGCTGCTAACCCTAAGTGCAGAAAGAGAATAAGCGAAGGTTTTTGGTGGCTGGCTATTCACACCCCCCCCCTCTCTAGCCATCCCAAGATCCAACACAGCTTACTCCACCCACCAAACAGGTTGAACCCGGGTCAAGATAGTAGAAAAAGGGTAAGACAGCGAGTGATGCCCCTCCGACCAGCTATCTCAAGAAATAGCCGATCGTCCATCCATCGGCAGGGCCAATCAATACTCCAACATCTCCCCGGGGTCACACATCTAGCCGGGCCATTTCTAATTTCTCTCTTCCTACCCAGGTTGTCGCATCATTGTCTTGCATCTATGATGCAGATCAGCACGGGCCAAGGCAGATGATAAGATTATGCGAGCCTATGGTTGAGGCATGGGACAGCAGCATTCACTCCACCAAAGAGCTAGGTACCCTAGCCAAGGCTGATCATTTTGCGCAGGAAGCACTTAAGGTAATGTGGATTTTGCCTTGAGTAGTTTCTTTTGGTTTATGCTTCTAATTTATTTTGTGCATAACTTTGTAGCTTTGGGTGGCTAGCTAAGGGATGTATCATGCCTATTAAGGCAATCTATGGTCCGTGTGACCATATATTTTGATGTTTAGGCAAAGGGTTTAAGTTAGGTTCACCCTTGTATTTGATATGTGTATTTGAGTGTGCAGGTTTTGCTGGATACACATTGACTCAGTTTGATGGCTTCGGATCTGGTGAAGGATGGTGCATCCGAGGGACCGTGGACGAGGCAGCAACAATGAGCCAAGGGAAGCGCACTTTGAGGCATACATGAAGGATGGCATGAGGATGTCGTGGGCTTGTATGCATCTGAGGGACGACAGCCAAATGTATACGCGAAGGATGTCATGGACACGAGCTGCGGGCTTATATGCATCCGAGGGACGAGAGCCAAAGCGAAGAAGGCTTGAAGGCAATAGTCAAGGCTACAAAGAAGAGTCAAGTGAGTCATGAGGGTCCGAGTGCAAGTGAAATATACTCAGGAAGGGAAACCCTAGGTTTAGGATTTACCAGTCGATTGGTATGGGATCAATCAATTGGTTGAGGGCACAGAAAGATCAGTCGATTAATCTTACTGTGCAGTCAACTGGTGTCGACTGAATTCGAACGTTAAACTGTAATGTTCAAATTCAATAGCTGTCAGTCGACTGGTGTTGGCAGTAGTTGACTGGTAACAGCTAGATCAGCAAACAAGTTCTATATAAGAGAACTCGGTTTGCTTGAGCAAGGTTGACGAAATTGGACTTAGTTAAAGGCCAATTAGTAGTCTAAGTTCTCAGAGGTCTTATGTGAGGTTATAGCGAGGTTTCTCGACCCACAAGGAACTACATCAGCTAGTCGGTGGTTTTCCGGGGAATCATCCACCGACAGATCGGGATCGTTCACCTTACGGATAGCCGTGAAGTTGGAGCTTTATCTTCGAACCACGTAAATTGGTTTGTCTTCTCTTGTTAGTGTTTTAGTTAATTGTATTTTCACTTGCGCACACTAACATCATAAGAAGAAGAACCGACAAATTGAGGGTGAGCGACTATTTACTCCTCTCTAGCCATTTGATCATTACCAACAATGCCTTGGTGCATAATGCCTGCTTGCATACACAAGCAAAGCAAAGGGTGGCCACTCTCAAGACCGAACTATTGAAGTCCTAGCAGCAGACTGATAGTAAGGGTTCTACTGCTGCTCTAGAGGAGCTAGAAAGACTTCGTTCTCAATTAAAGAGGACCACCAAAGACTTGAATGAGCAAGTAACCCCAGCAAATGGCACCAAACAGGAAAAGGCACGGCTGGAGATGCAGCTTAAAAGTTCTAAGGCCAAGCTAAAGTTGGTAGTGGATTGACAAAATGTCACCTTGGAAGATCTTGACAAGAAGACTATGAAGGCCAAGGCCCTATCAATGAAATTGGAGGAGGAGGCTCGACTACATGCTGCAACGTTATCTGAGAAGGAGATGGAGATAGTCTATAAGGACTTCATCATCCATGACTTGGAAACACAACTGACAGCCTAGATGAAAGAGTTGGCCATCTCCCAAGCATCCGTGGCAACTCTACAAGTTGCTCATGAAGATTATCAGAAGGGGGATGTTATGACCTTGACGTACGGCTAGAGGGGGTGAATAGCTACTTTTCGATTTACTTCCTACACGTATTAGCAAGCGCAAGCAGAATAACAAATAACAAACCTAACAACTAAGAAGACAAACTGATTTATGTGGTTCGGAGATGATCCTCCTATTCCACAGCTGTCCGTAAGGTGGATGATCCCCATCCGTCGGTGGATGACTCCCCGGAAGACTTCTGGCTAGCTCTTGTCGCTCATTGTGGGTGGAGAAACCTCGCCACAATCCCTTGACAACTTCTAAGCACTTGTAGGCTACTAACAGGCTTTACCCAAGCTTGTTTTGCCAAGGAAACTCAGTCAAAAACGAGCCCTCTTAAATAGTGCTCAATACTGTTCTGACTGTTACCAGTCGACTAATGCTAACACCAGTCGACTAGTCCTCGCGAATTTGAATGTCACAGCCTGACGATTCAAATTCTGGTCGACTAATCTTTATGTGCTCTTCATCAGTTGACTGATCCAAGCATTAGTCGACTGCCACCTAAGGTTTCCCTTCCCGAGTACAATTCTCTCAGCACTCGAACCCTAGGTTTCCCTTCCCGAGTACAATTCTCTCAGCACTCGAATCCTCACGACTTAGCTAACTCTTTATCCAGCAGTCTCGACCTGTTGCCTTCAAGCCTTCTTTGACTTTGGCTCTCATCCCTCAGATGCATGCAAGCCCACGGCTCGTCTCCCCATATCATCCTTCGCGTATGCCTCGAAGTTCGCTTCCCTCGGCTCGTCGTCCCTGCTTTCAACAGCCTCGACCTGTTGCCTTCAAGCCTTCTTCAACTTCGGCTCTCATCCCTCGAATGCATGAAAGCTCACGGCTCGTCTCCCCATGTCATCCTTCGTGTATGCCTCGAAGTGCGCTTCCCTCGGCTCATCGTTCCTGCTTTGTCCATGGTCCCTTAGATGCATGTAAGGCCACGGCTCGTCTCCCCATGCCATCCTTCACCGGTCCCGAAGCCGTCCAGCTAAGTCCATGTGTATCCTGCAAAACCTGCACACTCAAATACACATATTAATCACAAGGATGAACCTAACTTAAACCCTTTGCCCAAACATTAAAACACATGGTCACTTCGGACCATAGATTACTCCAACAATCTCCCCCTTTTTGATGTTTGGCAATACGTTTAAGTTAGGGAAAACAAATAACAAATATAATGCTAATAAACATTTGGACTTATGTTGCCAAGGCTTCACCTTGGACTTATACCGCCAATGCGTATGCAATGCAATCATGCATGGATACTATCACAAGGCATCCCCACACCTAACCTCCCTAAGAGTTAGGATTTTAACCAAACCGGACTTTTTAAAACCTCTCCTAGGCTCCCCCTATATTGGACTTACAAAGGATTTTTAAGAACCTTCCCAAGGTTCCCCCTTCGCCAATAACCGAGTAACAATGCTCCCCCTTTACCTAGGCTCCCCCTTTACCTTGGATTTCTTGCAAAGGCGTGTTTGGTTTCCCACTTAAAGCCAACACTTCTCCCCCTTTGCCACACATCAAAAGGACTCCAACAATCTCCCTCTTATTAGATCCTTTAACCTCTAATGATCATGAACAAAGTGTATTAACCCCCCCATAAAATTATACACTTGTTTTACATCATTACGACACTTTTCAATTGCTGAAAAACAGTTTCAGCCTATTTTAGTCAACTGCGATAGTTACCAGTCGACTGATCCCCATCAAAAATCATACAGTAGCTAGTCTCTCTCCGACAACACTATTACCAGTCGACTGCCCCCTGAATCAGTCGACTGGTATCCTGAAAACTCTATTTTCAGCATTCTGATCCAATTTCAGAAATGTACCAGAAATTCCATAAATCTCCAAAAATTCTCAAATTTTGTGGAGAGGTTTGTAGTACCCGTGTCTACTTGAGAAAAATACATTCACACATGTATCTATTACCAATCCTAAAATTGACACAAAACTCAACACTATCTAAATGGTTCAATTGAACCTTGACTTAAAGTCCTAGTTTTGACTTCCCTTTGATGTATCTACCCATTCCAACCCTCAATGCATCCCTAACATTGGTTTATATGGCATCTACATATCAAAGACCAACTTCCATTCTATATGACCCCCAATGTCATATTTTATGCGTGCTACTTAAACCCAATGTGTCAAATCCCTAGGATTGAGATTTCAAATCCGTCTCCAACTCCTTGGCACACTCCATAGTCCATCTAGATTTCCGAAAGAAATCCTCCCGAGATCCATTGATCATGGGTTCCAACTTGGCTCCTAGAGCTACCTCTTGAGCTCTTAGCCTTAGTCACCTCCCTAGGTGACTCATCTATAATTACAAGGTCACACCGGTGTACCTCCGGTGACTTTTGGCCTACAACCTTAACCTTCTTAACTTTGGACACATTATCCTTGGTTAAGTTCTTCTTCTTCCCTTGAATTGGCTTTCCCTTGCCATTCCTTAATCTTCCATCCTTGGCATAATTATATGCTACCCTAGCATATTTTCTTCTATTTGCCTTGGATACACCCAATTTGACATTTTTGGGTTTTTGAACACCCAAGCACATGTCAAGTCCCCTATGTCCAATAATGACCCTACCTAGGACTCTTTCCATTTCTTCAAGTCTTGCCCTCAAGACTTGATTTTCCAACTCTAGAGCTCTAACCCTAGCATCAACATGTCCACCTTGGACATTCCTAGACCTACCCACCTATCTAGGCATATGTCTCCCCTTCTTGGGATTTGTGCCTTGATCATTAACCACCTTCCTTCCCTTAGGCATGGTAGTTTGGGTCTTTCTTGCCTTGGGTAATAATTTCTTAGAATTATCTACCTTGTTAACCCTATTCCTATCATTATACCTAAATCCATGATTATTCTTGACAAGCATATAAGAATTGGAAATTAGATTTATTTTCAAATAAGGGATTATCTTCCCCTTTACCTTTGAAGCTCCTCCTTGACTTGAGCTTCTCTTCTTTTCCAATTCCTTCAAATACGCCAATTTCTTGATTTCTCCTTTCTTTTGGCACTTGGTGTGGTAGTGTCCACGCTCACCACACGTGAAGCAAATTATATGTTTCT
Organism: Boesenbergia rotunda; assembly: GCA_024364735.1. Classification (NCBI taxonomy): domain Eukaryota; kingdom Viridiplantae; phylum Streptophyta; class Magnoliopsida; order Zingiberales; family Zingiberaceae; genus Boesenbergia; species Boesenbergia rotunda. The sequence goes on from JAGFNQ010005907.1 coordinate 169,658, forward strand.
TCTCCTTGTTTTCCCTACAACCCATGTTAGTTTTCGAAGAAATTGACTCGGGTTTAGGGTTTACCTCCTTTTTCTTACCCAATGGACACTTGTCCTTGTAGTGTCCCTTTTGATTGCACCAAAAGTAAATTATGTGATCCTTTGACTTTGCTTTGATGGAGGTGGACACTTCTTCTTACTCCGACATTGAGGATGGTCTTTTCTCCCCATCAATCCTTGACGTGGAGACTTCTTCGATTTCTTCCTCACTTGAGGATGTAGACGATTTCACTTTCTCCTTCTCTTTGAATGTTGAACTTGATTCAACTTACGATTGGTCCTCCTCCTTCTCTTGGACCAATGACCCCTTTTTCTTGGGCTCCTCTTCTCCTTGTCCTTGTGTCAAATTTTCATGTAGAGCTATCACCTTTCTCCATAGCTCATACACATTCTTGTATTTTCCTACATTTGACACAATATATGAAGGTAATAAATTTAACACAATTCTAGTTACCTCCTGATCCGCCTCCGCTTCCTCCGTTTGATCCTTGGTCCAATACCGAGGTCGAAGGTGTTTTCCCTTCTTGTCCGTTGGAGCTTCAAATGGAACCTCTAATGCAGTCTAATGGTCCCAATCCATTTGGAACCACGTCTCCAACCGCTTCCTCCAATAATCGAAGTCATCTCGATCGTATGGATGTGGGATCCAAATATCCCATCCAGGCGGACCTTCCAATCCATCTTCCTCTAGCACTTTGCTCTTTTGGCAGTTATTCCAACAAGAGCGAACCTCGCGCTGATACCACTTATTAGGACCTTGATGTACGGCTAGAGGGGGTGAATAGCTACTTTTCGATTTTCTTCCTACACGTGTTAGCAAGCGCAAGCGGAATAACAAATAACAAACCTAACAACTAAGAAGCCAAACCGATTTACGTGGTTCGGAGATGATACTCCTACTCCATGGTTGTCCGTAAGGTGGACGATCCCGATCCGTCGGTGGATGACTCCCCGGAAGACCTCCTGCTAGCTCTTGTCGCTCCTTGTGGGTGGAGAAACCTCGCCACAATCCCTTGACAACTTCTGAGCACTTGTAGGCTACTAACAGGCTTTACCCAAGCTTGTTTCGCCAAGGAAACTCAACCAAAAACAAGCCCTCTTAAATAGTGCTCGATACTGTTCTGACTGTTACCAGTCGACTGGTGCTAACACCAGTCGACTGGTCCTCGCGAATTTGAATGTCACAGCCTGACGATTCAAATTCTGGTCGACACCAGTCGACTGATCGTAGGATCAATCGACTGATCTTTCTGTGCTCTTCATTAGTCGACTGATCAAAGCATCAGTCGACTGCCACCTAAGGTTTCCCTTCCCGAATATAATTCTCTCAGCACTCGAACCCTAGGATTTCTCTTCCCGAGTACAATTCTCTCAGCACTCGAATCCTCACGACTTAGCTGACTCTTCATCCAACAGCCTCGACCTGTTGCCTTCAAGCCTTCTTCGACTTTGGCTCTCATCCTTCATATGTATGCAATCCCACGGCTCGTCTCCCCATGCCATCCTTCGTGTATGCCACGAAGTTCGCTTCCCTCGGCTCATCGTCCTTGCTTTCAGCAGCCTCGACCTGTTGCCTTCAAGCCTTCTTCGACTTCGGCTCTCGTCCCTTGGATGCATGCAAGCCCACGACTCGTCTCCCCATGCCATCCTTCACCGGTCCTAATGTCGTCCAGCTAAGTCCATGTGTATCCTGCAAAACCTGCATACTCAAATACACATATCAAACATAAGGATGAACCTAACTTAAACCCTTTGCCCAAACATCAAAATACATGGTCACTCTGGACCATAGATTGCTCCAACAGGGTAGTCTGAGTGGTTGGAGGCACATCGCGTTCAATATCTCCAGTCATAGGATTTTGCCAACCTATTCAATAGTCGCACTTCCAGGATGATCAAGTATGGGATGTAGTAGGCCCTTATCCAGTTACAGGAGGTCGAACACCTACCCGTTGAGTTGCCAGTGAGTGTTATAAAGATGCAACGCATGCTGGAACTTATTCCAGATGATGTTTTTGCTAACTTCGCTTAGGCTTGTCTGCTAAAAGCCCGTCTATGGGCTAATAGAACGTCTATGTTTTTGTAATGAAGGCTTTAATCGTTTCCTCTGTATTTTTGTACTTTAATTTATTTGCTTTTGATATTTTGTATATGTACTACCTCCCTAGCGTAGTTAAGACTTGCAATTAGTATCTTGTCAAAAGTGTTAAGTAATAAAATGTTATGCATAGTCAAAATTACAAGGGTTGATGACTCAAAGCATTAGCATCACGGTTCCTTATGCAAGGGAGACAAGAAAAGGTTTTGATTTTGTCGCGATAGAAGCCCCAAACTTTGATCAGATACCTTATGTTTGAGAGACGTATCTTATGAAATTCATGTGAGGTTTAGCGTTTTTGAATGGTCATTATCAAAACCTTAACTATGTCTAGTACACGGCTATACCATGAACACTAAACCAGAGTGAGCTAATATCAAACTGTGTGGCTGATAAGTGGGGGCAAGCATTTTACAACTTTGCCAAAGAAGATAAAGGTTTAATGTGCTGCTCGGTAGGCCTTTATCAGATCATGGCAAGTCTCGTCAGATCTTCCACGAGGGCATGCTGAGCGAGCGGTTGAGGCGTATGAGCAAGCACACTTATAACTTGCTGAGAAATAAGAGTCTGGAAGCGTATGAACAAGCACACTTATAACTTGCTAAGAATCAAGAGTCTTGAGCGCTGATCAGGAGACCTTATTAGAGCGTGGGGAACCATGTCCGATCTACTGTGATGGTGTGTCGAGCGAGCAGCTAAGGCGTGTGTAACGCCCGCCCTTCTCACACTAGGGCGGGGTTACGCGAACATAATTTTTGTTTTAGCGGAAGCGTTTGAAACTTGAAACTTGAACATGTAAGCATGAAACCTTTTAAACATCTTAGACATTGAGGAGAGCATGCTAGGTACCTTTACATTCTTACTTGCATAATAGAAGCATGCCACATAGCCATTTCTTAAGACAGAGTAGTAAGTATGAGGAAGGATAACATAATACTAAAGTTCTTTAGCAAGTTCTAACTAAGTACTTAGCATATGAGCGAGAGTGAGCATGAAATATCCATATGAGTCTAAATATCAGCAAGTAGCAACTTAGTAAGTATGTTTCAACATTTCACATGCAAAACTCAGCATATGCATAAACTAAACAAAACATGAGTAGATCTTCTTCCACCATGCCACCACCACACACATCTTTGCCCCTCCTGCTGCTCCCTTTAGTTTAGTCATTCCTTATCCTTTTCTGCATCACAAGGGAAACATGGAAACTATAAGCATATAGCTTAGTAAGATCCCTTCCTACTCACAAAATCATACGTACCATCAAGTAGAGAAAGCATCACGTCATAATAGTGCATAGCATTAAAACACTTAACTTAACATAGCATAAGGGAGCATAGGTACTTATCATAAGAAGCATACTTGAACTTAACATAATTCACCTTTATAGCATAATAGTCATATAGTCATGACAAAAAATGCGAATGCAAGATGCTCTTTTGAAAACATGTATAGGATGAGTACATGCATATGTTTTTCTTAAAATCATACATATAGGTACTTAAACATACATCCATCATCATTTGGGGGATCCAGGCTTGTACCACTTACATACATACATAATGCGTGCATCCCTAATAGGCCGAGGTAGCTAGTCTCTAACCTACTAGGGAAACTAGGTCCGTTCATAGTCCGTCGACCTAGGGGCGTCTCGGGAGCCCATCCCCTTACTAGGTCCGTTCATAGTCCGTCGACCTAGGGGCTGCATCCGGAGCCCACCCGTGGACCTTGCTAGGATCCGGTACAAGCCATAGAAAGTAAAATAGCATACATAGATTTTATCATATCATAAGCATAACACATTCTTGTTTCTTAATAGGTCCTTTCATAGTCCGTCGACCTAGGGGTTGCATAGCATATTCTTATCATATCATAAGCATATCATCATAACCTATCACATCATTGTCATATCATGAGCATGGCATGCCTCTTATCTTATCATGAAGAGTGCTCTTAGTCCCGACTTACAGGGAAGCATCTCTTAGGCATTTCATCATACATAAGCCATGCATAACATAAGGGTGCTTAAAGAGCTTAAACATAGACATGTACATCATGATTCTTAGAGTATGAAAAAGCATGGGAGAAGACATGTTATCACCTATACTACTTATAGCATATCATGGGCATCCTTGGCGTGCCTAATTGGGGTTGTAGCTTCCCCCTTAGCCCAAATTCTTATTTAATCAGAAAATTCTAGCATATAAACTCTAAGTTTAGAGCATGATAAACCATGAAAAACATTACACTAACATCATACATTAAGATAGGCATCATAGAGGAGACATTAGAAGGCATGTTGGGGTTGTTACCCCTTCTTAAGTCCTACTTATCATTCATTACAGAAAATTCCAGCAAACATACCTTAGTTTCCAAGCATGTTAAAATCATGAATAAACCATATTTACATCACATATCATCTTATATATCATAGGGAGGGTCATTATCAAGCATACTAGGAGTTTAAACCTCTCTAAGCCCTAAAAGAGGTCCTTGGCCGAAAATTCCAGCAAGCATACTCCGGGTTTTTTGGGGCTTAAGGACAAGGAAAACATCATATTATCATCATCTATTTAGTCACACATCATGAGGAAACACATATGCAAGTATAGGAGTAGTTTAAACCCTCGCAAGCCCTAAAAACCTTCTTGGCCGAAAACATCAAGAGCTTCATCCTATGTTTAAACCATTTTAAGCACTCGAAACTATTGTAATGCAGGTGAGGGGATTACTTACATCCTCTCGCTTGAATCTCCCCCAAGAAGTCCTTGAAGAGGAGGAGAGGAGAGCCCTTCTTGCGCTTCTTTTCCTTAGCCTTGCTTTAGTAGAAGGTAGTCTCTCTATAGGGCCCTCTTGGGAGTTTTTCTTATGGAGGAAACCTAGGGTTGGAGTTTCGAAAATTTGAGAAGGGGAGGGGAGAGTTTTCGGTTTTGAAGAGGGAAGAGTGAGGAAGAAGAAGAGAGGAAGTTATTCCAACTTCCCTTCACTTATTTATATTTTTCTCATGAAGAGACATGTCTCTTCACTTCCCTAGCTTTAACAAGCATGTTTCTTATTCTCTCAACAAGAAACATGGCTTGGTGTGTTGGTTATGACATGATTAGTGCAACTAGGAGGTTCAAGGTTCAATCCTTGCTTCCTCCTTTCTACCTCTTCTTTTTATCACATTTTGCACTAATCCATATCAAAGCCCATTAAGTCAAGCCCATCATGAAATTTCATAATAATGATAATGTTTCATGAATTTATAATATTTCATAATAATAATAATGTTTCATGAACTCATAATATTTCATAATAATAATAATGTTTCATGAATTCATAATATTTCATATGGGAAAATTTTGGGGTGTTACAGCGTGTGAGTAAGCACACTTATAACTTGCTGAGAAGTAAGAGTCTAGAGCACCGAACGAGAGGTCGTATTGGAGCATGGGGGACCACATCCCATCTACCGCAATGGCATGTCGAGCGAGCGGCTAAGGCTATAGGATCATTGGAAACCGAGAGAGGGGTGAATCTCGATCGTTCACAAATTTTTATTTTTGTTTTAAAGTAAAGCAAAAACAAAGTAGAGTAAAACAGCCGAAATATAATACACTTTTCTTTTACTTGGTTCGGAGCCTTTGGTGACTCCTACTCCAAGGCCCATGATCCTTGACCGCTTCGTTGGGCAATCCACTAAATTTTTTACTTTGAAAACCTTTCAAAGGAAGTAAATCGTATAGGATGTAAGGAGAATATGTTAGTGATATGAGAAAAATGTCCTAAGGCAATCGCCTTATGATTGTAATCATTTATTTTAATAAATGAATATTCACTATTTGAGTATACATGTTTATGTATTTGATTGAGATCTTAAACTCATTTACTAAATGTCTGCAATACAATTCACAGCATGAGAGAATTTGTGATGAATTCACAACTAGTGATTATCTCTACATGTGCAATTGTGAAGTATTGAAATTGTCCCTAGTCGATGAATTGATAAATACGGACACTATCAATTCTGTTGAGACTAGCATGGGTTATTCTTTAATCGGCTGATTCTCACTGGCTGGTGACATTGAGATGTCCGGAGATAAACATGAATGCTAGTTAAGGGAACTAGTTCATTGGAGTGACTGGTTGTAAAACTTCATATGGTAGTCTACATATAGATATGTCAGTGAAGTTCTTACTACAGCTTAAGTGCGATGTTCCTTTGACTTGTGGTGTTCAAGTCATCTTGGTCATAGAGACTTATACTTTGACATCTTAAGCAAGCATCTCCAAGGAGGTGTGGACCCAGGATGATTGGGTATAAGCCGAAGTGCCCGAAGATGTTTGAACAACCTACAAAGGATTCACCACTCCTTGTGAGGAGATGTATACCCAAGGCCTATCGTCGGATTGTTACTCGAAGCCTCTGGCCAGAGCATGACACGTTCAGAGTATGAATCTCTTAAATACATGAGAGTTATTAGAATCTGTAGGACGAGAAAACGTTACTTGGGCTAGGTGTGACGTAGTCAGCCTAGTGGGGACTGACACACATAGACCATGTCCTGAACCAAGTGGGTATAAGATAGTGAAGGGAATGGGGCACGATTCATTATAGCTGCTGAAGGGTTTCAGAATAGTTTTTGAGGTCAACCGTTGATCTTTCGATTAATTGGGGATCATGATGTACTGCTAGGTGTCACTCATGATCGTTCTATAATTGGTTAATTATAGACGGCCAGCATAAATCGAAATCCTATTTAGTCACACGCACTACGAGTAATCCGAGAGATTTAAAACGAGTTGAAAATTGGATTTTTCAATTAAGAGAGATTAGGTTTGGTTGAGCCAAACGATAAGTCGAATATGAATTTATCAGAGACGCATCGGAAGCGTAAAATGGCTAAGTCTTTTGAAGACTTAATAGATGAATTAAATGAGTTTAATTCATTGGGGCGTGGCTTGGATGGGCCAGCGAAAGAGGGTCTCCATCCTCTTTACTTGGCTGGCCACAACAAAGGGAGAGAACCAAGTTTTTGGTTCAATTTATAAAATAAACCAATTGTGTGGTTTGTTTTATAAAATTATGGATGATATAAAATTTTATATAATAAACCAAGGTTTGGTTTATTTTTCATGGAAATTAAAATGAACAATGGATTGGTTTATTTTATTTTATAAAATCAATCATGGATTGATTTACCATGATAAGAAAATTTATTTCATAAGAAAAAAGGAGACTTGGTCAGATTTTTATCATGAATTAAAAAATGATAAAACTTGGCATGATGGAATAAGTCATAGAAAATTTATTCCATAAGAAAAAAGAGACTTGGCGGTTGAGAGGCCACTATATAAAGGACCCAAGGCAAGTCTTGGAAATCAATCGAAGTATTCTTGCCTGGGCCTCTCTCCCTCTCCTCCCTTCTTCCTCTTGGCCGACCACAAGCTTCTTCTCCCTTCTTCTTGCCGTGAGCACAAGGAGAAGCACCGAGGCGACGAAGTTCTTTCGTTGGGACGATCTTCCTCTCCAACCATCATCACCTTGGGATTGGGCGCAAGTCATCTTCCTCCTTCTCGCCGGAATTGTGATTCCGGCCAACCTTGGTAGTGAGTTTTTCCGATGTGATTACTTCTCTCTTGGTTTTCTTGTCGCGTTCTCGGAGAATCTAGTAGTTCTCGAGAACATGAAACTCCTGGCCTTGCGTAGTCATCCCAAAGATACTCGGCGTGGACGCGAATAGAGGCGAAGCTTCCGAGGGACGCTTACGGTTGGATCTCGTCCCTTCCTTCGAGTTACGCGAGGTAATATGTAAATTAGTTTACGTTTATGTAAAATTTTAAATATATGATCATGTCTACACAAGATAAAGTTGCATGCTTAGATGTGTGGTTAAATAATTTGAGAAATTATTTATACTAAACCTTCCGCTGCACGTAATTAATTTCAAAATTACGAACCCGCATTCATGTCAACATGCACCCGGTCCCAACAGTGGTATCAGAGCCGGTTAGTGCTCGACATAATCATATAATTGTCTTTGCGGAAAACTTTGTCATGATCTCAATTTTGAAAAATTTTCCAATTATGGAAACTTTCCAATTATGGTAAATTTTCGATTTATGAATTTCAAAGTTTGGAAATCATCATGAAATTTCGCAAACTTTTGAAATATCCTTGTTTCTGAAATTTTATGATAATTGTGAAAACATTCCATTTTTGGAAACTTTCCAATTTTGGAAATTCCCATTTTGGAAAATTTTCAATTTTGGAAAAACATAAGTTTTCTTTGTATCAGAAACTTACAATTATTCTGAAAACCTTTTATTTTGGAAACTTTCCATTTATGGAAAGCTCACAATTTTAGGCACTTTCTTTCAAGAAAGTCTAGACAAATTATGGGAATATTAATTGGCATTTAAATTCATAATTGAAAATTAAATTATTTATAAAATTCTTTATTTTGGATTGAGCCTCGGGGAGCCGTCCAATTTAAAGTTAGTAGTTATAATTAAATTTCCTAAATTGAATTTAAATTGTCAAATGTTTAATTTGGATTGAGCCTCGGGGAGTCGTCCAAATTATATTATCAATAAATTCTTATTTTGCATTGAGCTTCGAGGAGCCGTCCAAATTAAGTTATTGATATTAATTTTCCATAAATAAAATATGTGATCAAATCTTGAAAATTTTGAGGTAATTCTCAAACGATAATTTCCTTATTTGATTTATGAGGTGATGCTCTTACATATTATTGTCTCCAAAATTAATTAGGAAAATTGTTTCCTATAGAGTATATTTCCTTAAATAAGATTTTCATGAAAATAATATGTTGTTGAAAAAGGGAATCTGTCTCTTAATTTAATAAGATTTGATTTAGAGAAATCAAAGTCTTAAACATATTAATTCCGAAATTGATTATGATAATTTAGGAAATTGTTTCCCAAAAACAATTCCTTGAATAAAGTATGAAATTAGAATTAGGTAATCCGGTTCCTAATTCAATTAATGAGATTTGATAAATTAAGTCACATACATACATTATTAAGGAAATCGTTAGTACATGACATAATTATATGTCATGAATGTGCTTAAAAGAAAAAGATGAGACCCAAAACCCCTTACAAAATATTAAGGCCAACACCTTCCATTAATATGGTTAGATCCGGAGTTTTGTTTCTCGTTTGGGTTGATGGACACATCCATGCCCGGCTTGAACCTCAACATGTTCAAACCATGGAATTAGTTTATGATTAATATAGTTGGAGTCAGAGGTCAATCCTTAGTTTTGGTTGTTGGACACATCCAAGCCTGACTAAATGGTTGAATGAGCTCCAACCATATTAAAACTATTTCTTGATTAATGGGTCAGCCTTAAGCTTGGAGCATCGATTTGTTGTGCCACAGCCAAGGTCGATGTAAAGAGAGGTGCAGTTGGGTGTTATGTATATTGTTGCATACTTGTTAATGAGTTAACAACCCAATGATATATGCAAACATTCAATTAGTTGATAGCATAATGTGATAGTTACATATGTATAATATGTAATCGGTATAATTACCTACCTTCATAGCTAAGAATAACTTGATAGACTCTAGCCATGGTTGTTTTTATCTATGGTTGGATATCAACCTATTTGGAGATGTTCCTACGATCTCTCGAATTGATAAAAAGGGTTATTCAATTCGAAAAATAAATAGGGTTTAATTAATGTATATTGATGCATACTTTATCATTCTCATCACATAACCTCAATTTGTATTTCTAGGATAATCACCTGATCATGTCTTCTCTGAATTTGCGTTCCATTTTGGACACCAATAAGTTAACTAAGGCCAAAAGGATTGAAAAGGCACTAAAAGGCACTTGCCATCACTGCGGCAAGGAGGACCACTGGCGAAGAAACTGCAAGATTTATCTTGAGTCCTTGAAGAAGAAGGCATCCGATGCCCCATCCTCTTCAGGCATCTTCGTTATTGAATGTCACTCTATTTCCTCGTACACCTGGGTACTTGATACTGGGTGTAGCTCACATATATGTAATGACATACACAGGCTAAGGAATAGAAGAAGATGTTGGTGCAGAAAGCACCCAAGTCGAACCTGTGTTTTGATAATGGCAAAAGGGTTCAAAAGTTAAGGTATAATGTTTATCTAACATGTTACTCAAGTGTGCAGGAAGAGTCCTAGCAAAGGACTGCTAGGCACCTGGCGAAGGAATGCCAGGATACAAAGCCCTAGCGAAGGACTGCTAGGCACCTGGCGAAGGAATGCCAGGATACAAAGCCCTAGCAAAGGACTGCTAGGCACCTAGAGAAGGAATGCCAGGATACAAAGCCCTAGCGAAGGACTGCTAGGCACCTGGCGAAGGAATGCCAGGATACAAAGACCTAGCGAAGGACTGCTAGGCACCAGGCGAAGGACGGCTTGGCACTGAAGACCTGGCGAAGGACAGCTAGGCACCTAGCGAAGGACTGCTGGGCAAAAGTCCAACCGGAGGAGCCGGCTGGCATCAGGTAAATTCTCCCGAGAGGAGTAGGTGAGGACGCGTTCCCCATCGAGGGAACAGTAGGTGTCGGTTCGACCTAGGTCTCCATTTGGGAGACCCAAAGTCAGAACCAAGACAGCTAAGGCTGTAAAAAACTAACATATTATTGCTTTATGTTGTTTTGGACTAACCCTGGATGCAGGACCGAAGGAACGAGTGTCTGTAGCTCAGAGAGCATCAAAAGAGTGAGGCAGCAGCTGAGTAGGGCGCCCGGAGTGTCCCGGGCGCCCCCAAGGTGAACACAAAATAGATGAAGCAAAAGAAGTACTTCGGCAGCTTATGGGCGGGGCGCCCCCGTGCTCCCGGGCGCCCCCTATGCTCCCGGGCGCCCCCAGCGTCCCGGGCGGCCCCAGTTTAAGCTAACGAAGCAGAAGCCAGCGAAGCCAAACGGATAAGAGGTCACCCAGTCAACCCGGGCGCCTCCAGCGTCCCGGGCACCCCCGTCAAAGCCTGATCCCGAGATTGAAGGGATCAGAGCTGACTGAGAGGAACTCGGATCAGCTGACACGTGGGGGGCGCCCCCGACGTTCCGGGCGCCCCCAGGGGCTATAAAAAGGCCCTCGACCCCAAGGCTTTCAGCAATCAATTCTTTCAACACATTCACGCTCTTCTACGCTCACGCTCTGCTCCGGAAACCTCCTGACTCGAGATACAAGCGCCGACAACGTCCCTCTGCTCCGAAAATACAATCTACAACGGACGTTGGTAACGAAGAGCTTCTTTTAAAGTTTACTGCACTAGTCTTGTAATACTTCTTATAAACTGTTTTGCGCACATATAGAATTGCCCGCAGAAAACGGTCAACGACTGTGGGCCTTGGAGTAGGAGCCGACCGCGACTCCGAACCAAGTAAAAACCTTGGTGTTTGCGTGTGTTTGTGTTAATTTCCGCTGTGCATTCTCTACTTCTTAATCCGAACGTTTTACGATATTCACCCCCCCTCTATCGTTATTCTCGATCCAACAAGTGGTATCAGAGCGGGGAAGCTCAAATTTGGTGCAACCACCAATTTGAGAATTTTTCAGATTTTTTTTTGAAATTTTTTTTATTTATTTTCCTGTTCGAAATTTTTCTCGTTAATCGAGGTTGGTGCAACACCCCTCGAAAAATATTCTTCTTTTACTTCCCGCACTACTAATCCAAGACCAAGTCTTGAGATATCTCTTTCTCTTTCGTTGTTTCAGATAAAATGGTCATGCAAGAAGGCTTCAGCACTACAAGACCACCTCTCTTCAGTGGGGAGGACTTCTCCTACTGGAAGAGCATAATGGAGGTCCACCTGAAAACTCAGGTGGACATGTGGATAATTATCCAATCCGGACTGGAGATTCCAAAAAATGCTGAAGGAGTACCTCAAACCTACACAGAGTGGGACACCACTCTGAAACAGAAGATTGAAGCTGATGCAAAGGCGACCCAGACCCTCCAATGCGGCTTAACAAAAGAGGAGCTGAACCGGGTGGGTCCATTCAACAGTGCCAAGGAACTGTGGGGGAAACTGATCGAGCTGCACGAAGGAACTTCAGACACTCGGATCAGCAAGAGAGATCTCCTCCTGAACAAGCTATACACGATCAAGATGAACGACAACGAAACAGCAGCTCAACTCCACGCCCGAATTCAGGAATTAATGAATGGACTACACACCATCGGTCACAAGGTAGAAAACCGTGACCTAATAAGGTACGCTTTAAATGCTTTCCCGAGAAACACCTTGTGGGCATCTATGGTAGATGCATACAAGGTTTCAAGGGACCTTTCAAAAATTAAATTAGATGAATTGTTCTCTGAATTAGAATTACATGAACAGACTAACTGCAATCTGGCCGAGAAAGGTATTGCCTTTGTTGCAGGTAAAACTGGAAGGACAACCAAGAAGAAGCCTCAACCTGAACCCGAGTCTAACTCAGACTCAGACTCAGAAGACGAAGAAGGAGATCAACCAAAGCTGGTCCGACTGGCCCGAAACTACTACAAGGAATTGAAGAACCAAACCAACAGACGGAAAGCCAGCAGAAGAAAGGACGAACCAGCTGAACCCGCAAATGAAAAGAACAAGCCCAACGTGACCTGCTACGAGTGCAAGAAGAAGGGTCACTACAAGACAGAGTGTCTGAACCTAAAGGAGACCAAAAAGAATAGAAGGAAAAAGGCACTTCAGGCAACGTGGGACGAGTCCTCCTCCGAAGAAGAAGAAGAGGTCCCACAGTCGAACCTACTCGCACTAACCGCCTCAGAAAAAGTCGAGACCGAATCAGAATCAGAACAGGACGACGACAGACTGACATTTTCAGAGGACGGCGAAATCAAGGTAAGTGGTTTTACTAGAAGTCAGTTAAATGAGTTAATTTCTTATCTTTCTCGAGATTTGGCGAAAGCTAAACTCTGAGTCGAATCCCTCCGACAAGAAGTAAAACTCCTGAAAGAGGGAGCTGACTCTAGACTCTTAACTGAGAAGGTTCAAGAAGGAACCTCTACTCAAGTTGAAAAACTTGAGAAAGAGAACTCCTCCCTGAAAACTCAGGTTAAGGACCTTAGATCAGCTTTAGAACGATTCACTTCTGGTTCCAAGGGTCTTGACATGATTCTTGGAAAACAGAAGTCGGTTCTAAATCGATCCGGACTAGGTTATAGAACCAAATCTAGACAAAGATCCTACTTTGCTGTACTGAACCAGTCCAGACCTAAAGTTCAGGCATGGGTACCCAAACTATGCCTGAACAAACAAACTGGATCAAATCAATACTGGATCCCCAAGGACAAGATTCACATCTTGCCAGACCATTTTCGTGACTTTAGTCCAGGGGGAGCCAAATTGAAAACAATATTTATTGTTAGATAAAATTCAATTCTTGATTACAATTGACTTGTTTGATTGTTTACTTAATTCCTGCAATTTACCATGTTTAGATTTAGGAATGGTTAGTTTAAGGACTGAACCAACTTAACTGAAATTTGAACAACATAGTATTGGGTGGCGGTGAGATGATAGTACGTTAGGGAAACCAATTCTAATAAGGTCAAGTATTCTCTACTTGGTCTCTTTAGACTGGTGAAACTAGCCGAAGCCACAGATCCAAGACCCAAACTAGTTAGACCAGAATTTTTCAAAGATTAATTTTGAAAATGAAATTTCACTGAAAGGCTTTGTCAAGGAAAGAGTTGATGATCCAATAAGGCTACGGTCAAAGAAGGCCTAGTGCCTCGCCAAGACCTGGAAGCCAATCTTTGAAATTCAAATTCAAACTAGTCTCTGTTAAATTCGAATCTAACATAAATTTTCAGTTAGTTGTAGATTTAAACATTCTTTTCAAAATAAATTCAATTGTTTTCAAAATTAATTAAGCTTTTCAAAATAAATCATGTTTTTCTCAAAAATTCTTTTATCAAAACCTGTCTCACAAAACCTATAAGGCTAACGTGATTGAAAACCCTAGATTGGGTGAGACAGTAAAATTATACTCAATTGAAATTCCTTTAATACCAATATTGTGGTTTAATTCTGTAGTTCAGAACGTAGTCATACCATGGTCAACAGAGTCAAACCATGGTCAACATAATCAAACCATGGTCAACGTAGTCATACCATGGTCAACATAGTCAAACCATGGTCAACGTAGTCATACCATGGTCAACATAGTCAAACCATGGTCAACATAGTTAAACCATGGTCAACGTAGTCAAACCATGGTTAAAGCAGTCAAACCATAGTCAAAGCAGTCAAATCCCTTCAAACCATGGTCAAACCAATTAAATCATGGTCAAATGATCACAAAACATCAAAAGTGTCACTTCCTACATAATCCGGGCGCCCGTGACTCCTCGGGCGCCCCCCCCATGACTTTCTCTTCTCTCAAGGCAAAAGCTACCTTTACCCCTTGACTGGGGCGCCCGGAACCATGCGGGCGCCCCCATACCAGTCAAAGCAGCAAAGCTGCAAGTTTCAGCCTGACCGAGGCGCTCGGGTCATTGCGGGCACCCCCAACCAGCACTAGTCACTGCCAAAGGCAGTAGACTGCTGTCCCGGGCGCCCGGGAGCTCCCAGGTGCCCCCAATAAACTGCCAATAAAAAGGCACCCGAACCCCCTCTTCTTCCCACACCAAAAACCATCCTCCTTCCTTCCAAAGAGATCAAGTGACACTTGTGCTTCCTCAATCTCAACCATGCCTCCCCGGTATGATTTCTTTTATGCATTTAGAATTATTTTCGTAATTCCTTTCTTATAAATGCATATTGCTTAACTTAGAAAACGCCGAGCAAACCAAGCGAACCCCGGTACAGAACCGAGTCCCGACCCTAGGTTTCCAACTCTAGAACTTTGTAATAAGTTTGCTCGAACAACCTATAAGCCTATCAAAACTAGCTATCTAAATAGACACTTCTTCACCCAATCTTATCCTTTAGCCATGAATGTTATAAACTTTTATCAACTAGACAATCTAGTGTTATGCACTCATTCAATTAACACATCTTTATGTGCAGAATTCTATAATAACATAGTTCGACAAAACGATCTCATGTTTGTCACTACTGTTCAAGGGATACCCTTGTCGATCACCCCTACTTTACTAAATCGATTTCTTGGACTACAATCCTCCCAGTCCACCTTTTGTTGCTATCCACCTAGGGATCCTCCATTTGATGCTCCCTACTCTCATATTACTCTAGACACTCTCTACTCCTATTTCTATAGGGAAGCTAGACTCCCCGTAGCTAGACGATTTCAGTCCGTTGACCTTCAGGCCCAGGACTACGCCCTGTACAGAGTCCTGGTCCGTTGTATTTTACCACTATCCACTAGGGATGTCGCGACCATGCGACCTTTTCATGCCTTCCTTCTGTATGCCCTGATCCATCATCTTGACATTGACATTGGACTACACATGTTTCATACTATTCTGCATGCGTCCAGTGTTACCACTCAGGGACGAGTGCGCACTCCCTTCTGCCATATCGTCACCTCCATCCTTCATCACCACGGTCGTGACATTACCGTAGGTGAAATAACAGCGATGATCGATTTTGATGAGATAGGGTTTAGGAACTTCTCTTTAGCTGGTATAGAGGTATCGGTCACCGGGGTTTTGACTTGGAGACGACAGCGAGCCGGAGCTCAGATCGACTCAGACGAGGAGGTGGAAGTTGATGTCGCTGATTTGGCAACAGAGTCTCGAGCACACATAGACGAGCCCCCTCCACCGACACTCTACGAGAGAGTGACACAGCTGGAGACACAGGTCCAGAGCCTCCGAGAGGAAGCGGAGGCAAATCATGCTGAAGATATGGAGACAAATCTAGGCTATTACACTGACTATATGAGTGCCCTTAGAGCTGAGAGGGAGACCAGAGACGCACAGTATCACGAGATGATGGAGCTGTTCCGATCCTGGCAGCCAGGCTCTTCTGATCATCCTGGTCCCTCCTCCTAGATTTGATTAGCATTGTACCAGTGACTATATGATTGCCCCTACTCAGTAGGGTTGACTCATGTTTTGACTTGTATGACTGTTGAGTAGCTGACTTATGGAGATGAGTACTTGTTTTTCTCTACTATTTGATCAGCAGTTAGGATTATGTTTGGTAGAATAGATTTAGTCTACTGTTGGTTTTCTTACTCATTTCAAAATCAGCTTTTAAAGTAGTTTTTAAAATGCTTTCAAAATCAGCTTTTACTTACTTTTGAAAAGTTTTAAAAATAAATAAAATTTTCGACTTAAGTTTTTTAAAAAAAACTACCCCTTTCAAAACTAGGGCTTTTTCGCAAATGGACTTAGCCTAGGCCCTAACCCTAGAACTGCATGCACCTATAGATTTAGAAGCCAGCATCTCACAAGCACCTTAGGGTACTTTTGATTGATAACCTAGAATGGGTTGAGATGCTTAGGTCTTTGCCTTAATTCAAGATGTTTTAAGTCAGTGCATCTGTAGTAATTGGGGCACTAAATACAACTTACATAGTAATCAAGTTAAGTGTCAAGTTTAGAAAATCTAACTTGAACAGAACACTTAACTTGACTAACCCTAGTGAAAATTACTGCTTATAGCAGTTAGTAAGTAGCTAATTGGGTTAGACAGGAACCTAAAAGAGAAAATTGAAACTGATTTGGTTTAATTCATATCCTGAACTGATTCAGTACAGCGAATTATGCAAGTTATTATTTTCTTTTATGCAATTTAATTATCCTGTTTCTGCTATACTTCTTTGTTTTTGATATATGGCAAAGGGGGAGAGATAGGAAAGGAGAGTTTAAAAATTTTTCTCTAAATCCAAAATTTCAAACTCTATATTCAAAAAGTACTTAATTCATTTTTCAAAAGTACTAAGGTTTTCTAAGTATTTAAAAGTTTTCAAAGCTTTCTTAGTACTTTAACTTAAGTTTTCAATCTTC
>JAGFNQ010005907.1:187316-199018 GCA_024364735.1 Boesenbergia rotunda
GAGCCAGTTGGCATCAGGTAAATTCTCCCGAGAGGAGTAGGTGAGACGCGTTCCCCGTCGAGGGAACAGTAGGCGTCGGTCGACCTAGGGTTCCATTTGGGAGACCCAAAGTCAGAACCAAGACAGCTAAGGCTGTATAAAACTAACATATTATTGCTTTATGTTGTTTTGGACTAACCCTGGATGCAGGACCGAAGGAACGAGTGTCTGCAGCTCAGAGAGCCTCAAAGGAGTGAGGCGGCAGCTGAGTAGGGTGCCCGGAGTGTCCCGGGCGCCCCCAAGGTGAACACAAAACAGATGAAGCGAAAGGAGTGCTTCGGTAGCTTATGGGCAGGGCGCCCTCGTGCTCCCGGGCGCCCCCCATGCTCCTGGGCGCCCCCAGCGTCCCGGGCGCCCCCAGTTCAAAGCTAACGAAGCAGAAGCCAGCGAAGCCAGCGGATAAGAGTTGACCCAGTCAACCCGGGCGCCCCAAGCGTCCCGGGCGCCCCCGTCAAAGCTTGATCCCGAGTTTGAAGGGATCAGAGCTGATCGAGAGGAACTCGGATCAGCTGACACGTGGGGGGGCACCCCCGACGTTCCGGGCGCCCCCAGGGGTAATAAAAAGGCCCTCGACCCCAAGGCTTCAGACAATCAATTCTTCCAACGCATTCACGCTCTTCTACGCTCACGCTCTGCTCCGGAAACCTCCCGACTCGAGATACAAGCGCCGACGACGTCCCCCTGCTTCAAAAATACGATCTACTCCGGACGTCGGTAATTAAGAGCGGCTTTCTTTTAGTTTACTGTACTAATCTTGTATTCTATACCTGTAAACTTTTTGTGCATATCGATTTGCCCGCAGAAAACGGTCAACGACCGTGGGCCTTGGAGTAGGAGTCGAACGCGACTCCGAACCAAGTAAAAAACTTGGTGTTTGCGTGTGTTTGTGTTAATTTCCGCTGTGCATTCTCTATTTCTTAATCCGAACGTTTAACAATATTCACCCCCCTCTATCGTTTCTCTCAATCCAACAAGTGGTATCAGAGCGGGGAAGCTCAAATTTGGTGCAACCACCAGTTTGAGAATTTTTTGGATTTTTATGAAATTTTTTTTATTTTTTTTTCGTTCGAAATTCTTCTCGTTAATCGAGGTTGGTGCAACACCCCTCGACAAATATTTTTCTCTTTATCCCACACTACTAATCCAAGACCAAGTCTTGGGACATTTCTTTCCTTCTAGCTTAATTTTTCAGATAAAATGGCCATGCAAGAAGGCTTTAGCACTGCAAGACCACCTCTCTTCAGTGGGGAGGACTTCTCCTACTGGAAGAGCAGAATGAAGGTCCACCTGATAACTCAGGTGGACATGTGGATAATAATCCAGTCCGGACTGGAGATTCCAAAAAATGCTGAAGGAGTACCTCAAACCTACACAGAGTGGGACACCGCTCTGAAACGGAAGATTGAAGCTGATGCAAAGGTGACCCAGACCCTCCAATGCGACTTAACAAAAGAGGAGCTGAACCGGGTGGGTCCATTCAAAAGTGCCAAGGAGTTGTGGGGGAAACTGATCGAGCTGCACGAAGGAACTTCAGACACTCGGATCAGCAAGAGAGATCTCCTCCTGAACAAGCTGTACACGATCAAGATGAACGACAACGAAACAGCAGCTCAACTCCACGCCCGAATTCAGGAATTAATGAACGGACTACACACCATCAGTCACAAGGTAGAAAACCGTGACCTAATAAGGTACGCTTTAAATGCTTGCCCGAGAAACACCATGTGGGCATCTATGGTAGATGCATACAAGGTTTCAAGGGACCTTTCAAACATTAAATTAGATGAATTGTTCTCTGAATTAGAATTATATGAACAGACTAACTACAATCTGGCCGAGAAAGGTATTGCCTTTGTTGCAGGTAAAACTGGAAGGACAACCAAGAAGAAGCCTCAACCTGAACCCGAGTCTAACTTAGACTCAAACTCAGACTCAGAAGACGAAGAAGGAGATCGACCAAAGCTGGTCCGACTGGCCCGAAACTACTACAAGGAATTGAAGAACCAAACCAACAGATGGAAAGCCAGCAGAAGAAAGGACGAACCAGCTGAACCCGCAAATGAAAAGAACAAGCCCAACGTGACCTGCTACGAGTGCAAGAAGAAGGGTCACTACAAGACAGAGTGTCCGAACCTAAAGGAGACCAAGAAAAATAGAAGGAAGAAGAAGGCACTTCAAGCAACGTGGGACGAGTCCTCCTCCGAAGAAGAAGAAGAGGTCCCACAGTCGAACCTACTCGCACTAACCGCCTCAGAAGAAGTCGAAACCGAATCAGAATCAGAACAGGACTACGGCAGACTGACATTTTCAGAGGACGGCGAAATCAAGGTTAGTGGTTTTACTAGAAGTCAATTAAATGAGT
This sequence comes from Boesenbergia rotunda, assembly GCA_024364735.1. Taxonomy (NCBI): domain Eukaryota; kingdom Viridiplantae; phylum Streptophyta; class Magnoliopsida; order Zingiberales; family Zingiberaceae; genus Boesenbergia; species Boesenbergia rotunda. The sequence continues at coordinate 189,718 of JAGFNQ010005907.1, forward strand.
TAATTTCTTATCTTTCTCAAGATTTGGCGAAAGCTAAACTCTGAATCGAATCCCTCCGACAGGAAGTAAAACTCCTGAAAGAGGGAGCTGACTCTAGACCCTTAATTGAGAAGGTTCAAGAAGGAACCTCTACTCAAGTTGAAAAACTTGAGAAAGAGAACTCCTCCCTGAAAACTCAGGTTAAGGACCTTAGATCAGTTTTAGAACGATTTACTTCTGGTTCCAAGGGTCTTGACATGATTCTTGGAAAATAGAAGTCGGTTCTAAATCGATCCGGACTAGGTTATAGAACCAAATCTAGACAAAGGTCCTACTTTGCTGTACTGAACCAGTCCAGACCTAAAGTTCAGGCATGGGTACCCAAACTATGCCTGAACAAACAAACTGGATCAAATCAATACTGGATCCCCAAGGACAAGATTCACATCTTGCCAGACCATTATTTGGCTTTAGTCTAAGGGGAGCCAAATTGAAAACAATATTTATTGTTAGATAAAATTCAATTCTTGCTTGCAATTTGCATGATTGATTGTTTACTTAATTTCTGCAATCTACCATGTTTAGATTTAGGAATGGTTAGTTTAAGGATTGAACCAACTTAACTAAAATTTGACAACATAGTATTGGGTGGCGGTGAGATGATAGTACGTTAGGGAAACCAATTCTAATAAGGTCAAGTATTCTCTACTTGGTCTCTTTAGACTGGTGAAACTAGCCGAAGCTACCGATCCAAGACCCAAACTAGTTAGACCAGAATTTTTCAAAGATTAATTTTAAAAATGAAATTTCACTGAAAGGCTTTGTCAAGGAATGGGTTGATGATCCAATAAGGCTATAGCCAAAGAAGGCCTAGTGCCTCGCCAAGACCTGGAAGGCAATCTTTGAAATTCAAATTCAAACTAGTCTCTGTTAAATTCGAATCTAACACAAATTTTCAGTTAGTTGTAGATTTAAACATTCTTTTCAAAATAAATTCAATTATTTTCAAAATTAATTAAGCTTTTCAAAATAAATCATGTTTTTCAAAAATTCCTTTATCAAAACCTGTCTCACAAAACCTATAAGGCTAACGTGATTGAAAACCCTAGATTGGGTGAGACAGTAAAATTATACTCAATTGAAATTCCTTTAATACCAATATTGTGGTTTAATCCTGTAGTTCAAAACGTAGTCATAACATGGTCAACATAATCAAATCATGGTCAACATGGTCAACATAGTCAAACCATGGTCAACATAGTCAAACCATAGTCAAAGCAGTCAAATCCCCTCAAACCATGGTCAAACCAATTAAACCATGGTCAAATGATCACAAAACATCAAAAGTGTCACTTCCTACATAATCCGGGCGCCCGTGACTCCTCGGGCGCCCCCCCCATGACTTTCTCTTCTCTCAAGGCAAAATGCTGCCTTTTCCCCTTGACCGGGGCGCCCGGAACCATGCGGGCGCCCCCATACCAGTCAAAGCATCAAAGCTGCAAATTTCAGCCTGACCGGGGCGCCCGGGTCATTGCGGGCGCCCCCAACCAGCACTAGTCACTGCCAAAGGCAGTAGACTGCTGTCCCGGGCGCCCGGGAGCTCCCGGGCGCCCCCAATAAACTGCCTATAAAAAGGCACCCGAACTCCCTCTTCTTCCCACACCAAAAACCATCCTCCTTCCTCAATTCCTTCCTTCCAAAGAGATCAAGTGACACTTGTGCTTCCTCAATCTCAACCATGCCTCCCCGATATGATTTCTTTTATGCATTTAGAATTATTTTCTTAATTCCTTTCTTATAAATGCATATTTCTTAACTTAGAAAATGCCGAGCAAACTCAGGTCTACATTGACAATATTAGCTCAATCAACCTGACTAAGAACCCAATCCAATATTCCAGAACTAAACACATAGAAGTTAAACACCACTTTGTAAGAGATCATGTAGCCAGGGGTGAGATAGTCCTTAAGCATGTAGACACAAAATCCAACTTAGCTGACATATTCACAAAACCCCTACCTGAGTCTGAGTTCAGCTCACTAAGAAGGCAGTTAGGATTATGCTTAGTAGAATAGGTTTAGTCTACTCTTGGTTTTCTTACTACTTTACTCATCTCAAAATCAACTTTTAAAGTAGTTTTCAAAAATTACTTTCAAAATCTGCTTTTACTTAGTTTTGAAAAGTTTTAAAAATAAATTTTTTGACTTAGTTTTATTTTAAAACTACCCCCTTCAAAACTAGAGTTTTTTCGCAAATGGACTTAGCCTAGGCCCTAACCCTAGAATTGCATGCACCTATAGATTTAGAAGTCAGCATCTTACAAGCACCTTAGGGTACTTTTGATTGATAACCTAGAATGGGTTGAGATGCTTAGGTCTTTTCCTTAAGATGCTTTAAGTCAGTGCATCTGCAGTAATTGGGGCACTAAATACAACTTACACAGTAATCAAGTTAAGTGTCAAGTTTAGAAAATCTAACTTGAACAGAACACTTAACTTGACTAACCCTAGCGAAAATTACTGCTTATAGCAGTTAGTAAGTAGCTAATTGGGTTAGACAGGACCCTAAAAGAGAAAATTGAAACTGATTTGGTTTAATTCATATCCTGAACTGATTCAGTACAGCGAATTATGCAAGTTATTATTTTCTTTTATGCAATTTAATTATCCTATTTCTGCTATACTTCTTTGTTTTTGATATATGGCAAAGGGGGAGAGATATGAAAGGAGAGTTTAAAATTTTTTTCTCTAAATCTAAAAATTTCAAACTCTATATTCAAAAAGTACTTAATTCATTTTTCAAAAGTACTAAGGTATTCTAAGTATTTAAAAGTTTTCAAAAATACTAAGGTTTTCTAAGTATTTAAAAGTTTTCAAAGCTTTCTTAGTACTTTAAACTTAAGTTTTCAATCTTCCCTAAGTACTTAAGTTTTCAAACTTCCCTAAGTACTTAAGTTTTCAAATTTTACTAAGTACTTAAAACTAAAACTTTTTCTAATTTTACTAAGTACTTAAAACTAAAATTTTTCAGATTTTCCTAAGTAATTAAAACTTAAATCTTTCAAATTTTTCTTAAAGATTTTAAACTTAAGTTGTCAAAAACCCTCTAAGTATTTTTAAGTTTTCAAAAAACTTTCTGAGCACTTAAACTTCAATTTTCGAAATTTTTTATTACTCAAACTTAAGTTTTCAAAATCCTTCGTAATACTTAAACTTAAGTTTTCAAATTTATCTAGGTATTTAAACTTAAATTTTCTACGAGTATAAATTTTCCAAAAGTGCACAACCAAAATTATTTCGGAAAATATGTCTTTAAAGTTTAAGTTGAAAATTATTATAAGTAAAATTAAATCCATCTTTAGACATAGAATATATTTTCAAAACCCCACGAACTTTTAAAAAATCTAGGAGGAGATTCCTTCCAGGGGGAGGAAACAAAATTTCAGTTTACTTGTTCTGATTAACTTAACTTTTTGAACCAGAGTTGCCATAAATCAAAAAGGGGGAGATTGTTGGTGCAGAAAGCACCCAAGTAGAACCTGTATTTTGATAATGGAAAAAGGGTTCAAAAGTTATGGTATAATGTTTATCTAATATGTTACTCAAGTGTGCAGGAAAAGTCCTAGCGAAGGACGGCTAGGCACCTGGCGAAGGAGTGCCAGGATACAAAGCCCTAGCGAAGGACGGCTAGGCACCTGACGAAGGAATGCCAGGATACAAAGACCTAGCGAAGGACTGCTAGGCACCAGGCGAAGGACAACTTGATACTGAAGACCTGGCGAAGGACAGCTAGGCACCTGGCAAAGGACTGCTGGGCAAAAGTCCAACCGGAGGAGCCGGTTGGCATCAGGTAAATTCTCCCGAGAGGAGTAGGTGAGGACGCGTTCTCCGTCGAGGGAACAGTAGGCGTCGGTTCGACCTAGGGTTCCATTTGGGAGACCCAAAGTCTGAACCAAGACAGCTAAGGCTATATAAAACTAACATATTGTTGCTTTATGTTGTTTTGGACTAACCCTAGATGCAGGACCGAAGGAACGAGTGTCTGTAGCTCAGAGAGCCTCAAAGGAGTGAGGTGGCAGCTGAGTAGGGAGCCCGGAGTGTCCCGGGCACCCCCAAGGTGAACACAAAACAGATGAAGTGAAAGGAGTGCTTCGGCAGCTTATGGGCAGGGCGCCCCCGAGCTCCCGGGCGCCCCCAGCGTCCCGGGCGCCCGCAGAAGCCAGCGAAGCCAGCGGATAAGAGTTGACCCAGTCAACCCGGGCGCCCCCGTCAAAGCCTGATCCCGAGTTTGAAGGGATCAGAGCTATCCGAGAGGAACTCGGATCAGCTGACACGTGGGGGGCGCCCCCAGGGGCTATAAAAAGGCCCTTGACCCCAAGGCTTCAGACAATCAATTCTTCCAATGCATTCACGCTCTTCTACGCTCACGCTCTGCTCCGGAAACCTCCCGACTCGAGATATAAGCACCGACGAAGTCCCCCTGCTTCAAAAATACGATCTACTCTGGACGTCGGTAATTAAGAGCGGATTTCTTTTAGTTTACTGTACTAATCTTGTATTCTATACCTGTAAACTTTTTACGCATATAGAATTGCCCGCAGAAAATGGTCAACGACCGTGGGCCTTGGAGTAGGAGCCGAACGCGACTCCGAACCAAGTAAAAAACTTGGTGTTTGCGTGTGTTTGTGTTAATTTCCGTTGTGCATTCTCTATTTCTTAATCCGAACGTTTAACGATATTCACCCCCCCTATCGTTTCTCTCGATCCAACAGAAAGCAATTAATGTGAAAGCGTTGGGGGTGAACCCCCTTTTATAGCAGTCAGTGGGGCACCTATATCGAAGGGGGCGCCTAACACATGGCATCTCCTGCGCAAACTCTAATCCGGATGCTTAGTCAGCACCTATCTCCTTCACTGAGGTGCCTGAGCTGACTGGGGTGCCTGTGTTAACACAGGTGCCTGAGCTGACTTGGTCCAGAGGCTTGCGTGGCAGTTTTCTTCGAATGCTTGGAGTAACTTTGCACTGGGGTGCCTATTTGCTCACAGGCACCTAGCCCAGTGAGGCGCCTCACTCCATTGAGGCGCCTAAATGCAGAAACTTCATCCCTTTGTTCCTACAACAAGGGCTAGTTCCAAAACACACAAAGCATATATGATATATTAACCATGATTTACAGCCTAAGCTGTCTTGGTTCTGACTTTGGGTCTCTAAAATGGAACCCTAGGTCGAACCGACGCCTAATATTCCATCCTACGGGGAACGCGTCCTCACCTACTCCTCTCGGGAGAATTTACCTTTTTGCTAACCAGCTCCTCCAGTTGGACTTTTGCCCAGCTTCACTCACCAGGTCTTCATGCCCAATCCACGATCAGGTCTTCGTGCCCAGCTTCACTCGCCAGGTCTTCGGTGCCCAGTCCTCGACCAGGTCTTCGTGCCCAGCTTCACTCACCAGGTTATCGTGCCCAGCTTCACTCACCAGGTCTTCGTGCCCAGCTTCACTCACCAAGTCTTCGTTGCCCAGCCCGTGGCCAGGACTTAGTGTTCAATTCATAGAACCAAGACTTAGTGCCTAGTGTACCTAGGACTTTCCTGCACACTTTATAAGCTTGTTAGATCACAACCAAATCTTAACTTCTGAACCCTTTGCCATTATCAAAACAAAAGTTTGACTTTGGTGCTTCCAGCATTAACAGTAGTAGTTCCGAGTCATTCTGATTAGCTCGGTTTAGTTGATGTCACCGTCATCAGATTCTGAGTCAGAATCGGACTCGGGTATCGGTTGTGGGTTTTTCTTCATTAGTTTGCCTGGGACTTTACCTGCAATAAGAGCAACACCTTTCTCGACCTGTGTAGAGTTAGTCTGCTCATGTAATTCTAGTTTCGAAAATAACTCATCTAATTTGATTTTTGACAAATTCCTCGAAACCTTGTACGAATCTACCATAGATGCCCACAATGAGTTTTTGGGGAAAGAATTTAAAACATACTGTAGCGACCCGCCTTCTCTACCTTAGACGGATCGTTACTTTTCTCTACTTCTCAACTTTTATACACGACTAAGAATTTGCGGAAATCTTTTTTTTTTCTTTTTAATCTATCTAAGAATGATATTCTAATTTAAGTAGTCATGCATGATACCGTATCACACTTTCCTTCTCAAAACTCGTAGTTGATACTTATTGATCAAGCCTCACCCAACTTAAACTGCCCGTACCAGTCGACTGGTGACGTAGCAGTCGACTGGTACGCCTGTAATCAGAATTACAGGTTTTCGGCTCTTGCTTCTTAAGTCCACCATTCATTCAGTTTCGAGCCATATCAAACTACGACACCATTTCTATACTCTATGTCAGTTTCCTAAATAATTTAGCCAATCAAACGAATCCATAAACTTGAATTTAGGACTTTTATGGAAGAAAATAAACTAAACAAGTTTATATAAACTTTAACAATAGAGTTTGTACCAATCTTGACTCCTATGCATTCATAACGCCAAATACATGTTCTACAACCTTGCTAATGCATTACGAAATGTGATTGCAACTTTTCTAAACATTTTTAAGCAATAAAACTTGATTCAAAGGGAAATTGATACTATCTTGGCACAAACACCTTTTTCTCTAACAAAGTATCAATATCTCTAACTACTTACACTTCTACTCATCCAATGCAATCATAAGGATATGTATGCTAAATGAAATGACATGGAATCTTTACTCTAAGAAATTGAGCATGTAAAACTATCCAAAAACTCAAATACTCTATAATCTCCATAAGCAAGAACTTGAAATTTGAATAAACTTAAACATTGCAATTCAAATAACTAAATTGTCTCATCTCAAAGATCTCTCCATAATCAGCCACCACACACACTCTACTCAGCACCGCCTCGTCGTCTTCCTTCAAAATTGCTTGCCTTTACCTTTATCTGCAATAAGAGGAAATGCAACTAGTAAGCAAAAAGCTTAGTAAGTACTATCTAGCTCACAAAAACTCGAAATATGCAAACATGCTTCTAGATCAAACTGAACATCATATGAGATACTAATATGCTTGAAAGAAAACTAAGAACATGTATAACTCAAAACATGCATACTCAAGCAATAATAAATCTCGATTTACTTTTCTTGGCTCAACTTGAAACTTTAGCTATTCTTTAACTTTTTGAAAACTCTTTAAACTTTTAGAAACTTTGCTAAAGCATATACTTGAATATAATAATCACTTGGATCCACTGAAGACGTAAGTACCATCTGATATGCGCGTTCCCTAAAAGGTTGGGGTAGCGAGCCACCAATCCTAATAGAGCAGACCTTGGTCTACCAGGGCCAAGACCTTGGAATTGGACACCTGGATTTCTTTAACGACGCCCTTGGACGCCGGGTACTGGCCTTATAAAATAAAATAGCTTTTCTTTCTTTTCTTTCTTATCTGTAAATGCCTTGGCATTTTCTGGAGCACCTTGCGTGCTAAAATCCCTAAGTCTTGACTTTTGGGGATTTCTTAAGGCCTTGGCCTTTTCTTTTCTTATCTTTATCTTTCTTTTCTTTTCTCATAGCTTTTCTTGGACCCTAAACTCATATAGGGCACTCAATAAAATATATAAGCATAGAATGAACTATGATCACATGCAAAAATCTTAACAAGAAGTAAATATCTCTTTTTAAAAACTTTTAAGGGAAATTCTTGCGGAAAAACCGCCTCTTACTGCAGGTGAGCAGTACTTACATTGATATCTTGGACTTACAACCAAGATTAACGTTAGGCTCGGAAGAAACTTGAGATCTCGGAGAATTCTTCACGCTACGCGTTCCTCTCGTCGCGGGGATCCCGAATATAGGAATATCTCTTGGAGAAAGCTTTGGCCGGCCCTCTAGGGCTTGGTGTGGCGTGCGCACAAGAGAGGAGAGGAGAGGGGTCGGCGCAACCTTGGGAGAGGGAGAGGGTTTGAGAGAAAATAAAACTTCTCTCTTTAATTATCTATTATACTTATGGGGCGGATTGACCAACTACAACTTAAATACAGGTCTCTCCATCCTTTTTGTGCTTGATACCCTAGCCCAGCTGGTCGCGCGCTTGTGTGGTCTCGCGGTGGTCGCGGGTTTCGATCCACCGCTGCACTAAACCGGTTTTTCCTTTTTTTTTTTCTTTCTCTCTTCTTTTAAAATACCAAACGGACTCGGAAAATTCATAAAAATATTCTAAAAATTCCTAAAAATATCTAGAATATTTCTAAACCATTTTTAAATAATTCTAAGGACTTTAAGAACTAAAAATGGAAATTTTGGGGCGTTACAATCCCCCATACCTTATAAAAAGTTCGTCCTCGAACTTAGAATAATTCTGGATATCTCTCTCTCATGCTGTCCTCACGTTCCCAAGTAGCCTCTTCATGCTTTTGATTCTGCCAGATAACCTTCACTAGTGGCACTTCTTTGTTTCTTAATCTCTTAACTGCTTTGTCCACTATCTGTGTCGGTCTGCTCTCATAACTAAGATCTTCTTGGATCTGTACTGACTGAGGCTGAATCACTTGGCTAGGGTCGTGAATACACTTCTTCAGCATAGAGACATGAAAGGTACTGTGGATAGCTGACATATCCTCTGGTAGGTCCAACTCATATGCTACCTTACCAACCCTCTTTATGATCTTGTAGGGTCCTATGTAGCGAGGACTCAGCTTTCCCTTCTTGCCAAATCTCACCACTCCCTTCATGGGAGCGACCTTGAGAAATACTGAATCTCCAACTTGGAATTCAAGTGGCCTACGGCGTGTGTCAGCATAACTTTTCTGTCTACTCTGGGCAGTCTCAATCCTCTGGCGGATCGTCTGGATAGCCTGAGTGGTCTCATCTATAAGCTCAGTCTGGCTGTCTAGTCCTGACTCCATCTCTTTCTTCTCACTAGCTTCTTGCCGACATATGGGTGATCTACATTTCCTGCCATATAATGCCTCATAAGGTGCCATTTTGATAGTGGCCTGATAGCTATTGTTGTAGGCAAACTCAGCTAAGCATAGAAATTTGCACCAACTGCCTTTAAAGTCCAATGCACAAGCCCTGAGCATGTCTTCTAAAATCTGATTTACTCTCTCTGTTTGTCCATCTGTCTGGGGATGGAAAGCTGTGCTGAACTGAAGTCTGGTGCCTAGGGCGTCCTGAACACACTTCCAAAAATGGGAGGTGAATCGCCCATCTCTGTCAGACACGATCGACCTCGGAACTCCGTGAAGCCTGATCACTTCTTTCACGTACAGCTGTGCTAATGCTCTACCGAATGCGATAACTTGATGGCTAGGAAGTGGGCACTTGGTCAACCTGTC
>JAGFNQ010005907.1:201809-307874 GCA_024364735.1 Boesenbergia rotunda
TTTTTTTTTTCTTTTTAATCTATCTAAGAATGATATTCTAATTTAAGTAGTCATGCATGATACCGTATCACACTTTCCTTCTCAAAACTCGTAGTTGATACTTATTGATCAAGCCTCACCCAACTTAAACTGCCCGTACCAGTCGACTGGTGATGTAGCAGTCGACTGGTACGCCTGTAATCAGAATTACAGGTTTTCGGCTCTTGCTTCTTAAGTCCACCATTCATTCAGTTTCGAGCCATATCAAACTACGACACCATTTCTATACTCTATGTCAGTTTCCTAAACAATTTAGCCAATCAAACGAATCCATAAACTTGAATTTAGGACTTTTATGGAAGAAAATAAACTAAACAAGTTTATATAAACTTTAACAATAGAGTTTGTACCAATCTTGACTCCTATGCATTCATAACGCCAAATACATGTTCTACAACCTTGCTAATGCATTACGAAATGTGATTGCAACTTTTCTAAACATTTTTAAGCAATAAAACTTGATTCAAAGGGAAATTGATACTATCTTGGCACAAACACCTTTTTCTCTAATAAAGTATCAATATCTCTAACTACTTACACTTCTACTCATCCAATGCAATCATAAGGATATGTATGCTAAATGAAATGACATGGAATCTTTACTCTAAGAAATTGAGCATGTAAAACTATCCAAAAACTCAAATACTCTATAATCTCCATAAGCAAGAACTTGAAATTTGAATAAACTTAAACATTGCAATTCAAATAACTAAATTGTCTCGTCTCAAAGATCTCTCCATAATCAGCCACCACACACACTCTATTCAGCACCGCCTCGTCGTCTTCCTTCAAAATTGCTTGCCTTTACCTTTATCTGCAATAAGAGGAAATGCAACTAGTAAGCAAAAAGCTTAGTAAGTACTATCTAGCTCACAAAAATTCGAAATATGCAAACATGCTTCTAGATCAAACTGAACATCATATGAGATACTAATATGCTTGAAAGAAAACTAAGAACATGTATAACTCAAAACATGCATACTCAAGCAATAATAAATCTCGATTTACTTTTCTTGGCTCAACTTGAAACTTTAGCTATTCTTTAACTTTTTGAAAACTCTTTAAACTTTAGAAACTTTGCTAAAGCATATACTTGAATATAATAATCACTTGGATCCACTGAAGACGTAAGTACCATCTGATATGCGCGTTCCCTAAAAGGTTGGGGTAGCGAGCCACCAATCCTAATAGAGCAGACCTTGGTCTACCAGGGCCAAGACCTTGGAATTGGACACCTGGATTTCTTTAACGACGCCCTTGGACGCCGGGTACTGGCCTTATAAAATAAAATAGCTTTTCTTTCTTTTCTTTCTTATCTGTAAATGCCTTGGCATTTTCTGGAGCACCTTGCGTGCTAAAATCCCTAAGTCTTGACTTTTGGGGATTTCTTAAGGCCTTGGCCTTTTCTTTTCTTATCTTTATCTTTTCTTTTCTTTTCTCATAGCTTTTCTTGGACCCTAAACTCATATAGGGCACTCAATAAAATATATAAGCATAGAATGAACTAAGATCACATGCAAAAATCTTAACAAGAAGTAAATATCTCTTTTTAAAAACTTTTAAGGGAAATTCTTGCGGAAAAACCGCCTCTTACTGAAGGTGAGCAGTACTTACATTGATATCTTGGACTTACAACCAAGATTAACGTATAGGGCTCGGAAGAAACTTGAGATCTCGGAGAATTCTTCACGTCTACGCGTTCCTCTCGTCGCGGGGATCCCGAATATAGGAATATCTCTTGGAGGAAAGCTTTGGCCGGCCCTCTAGGGCTTGGTGTGGCGTGCACACAAGAGAGGAGAGGGAGAGGGGTCGGCGCAACCTTGGGAGAGGGAGAGGGTTTGAGAGAAAATAAAACTTCTCTCTTTAATTATCTATTTATACTTATGGGGCGGATTGACCTAACTACAACTTAAATACAGGTCTCTCCATCCTTTTCTGTGCTTGATACCCTAGCCCAGCTGGTCGCGCGCTTGTGTGGTCTCGCGGTGGTCGTGGGTTTGATCCACCCGCTGCACTAAACCGGTTTTTCCTTTTTTTTTCTTTCTCTCTTCTTTTAAAATACCAAACAGACTCGGAAAATTCTCTAAAAATATTCTAAAAATTCCTAAAAATATCTAGAATATTTCTAAACCATTTTTAAATAATTCTAAGGACTTTAAGAACTAAAAATGGAAATTTTGGGGCGTTACACATACCTTATTAGGTTCCGAGTTTCTACCTTGTGGCTGATGGTGTGAAGTTCATTTATTAGCTCTTGAATACGTTCATGAAGTTGTGTAGCGGTTTAACCGTCTTGCATCTTAATATTATATAGCTTGTTAAGGAGAATATCCCGCTTGCTGATTCTAGTGTCTGATGTTCTTTCGTGCAATTTGATCAGCTTATTCCAGAGCTCCTTTGGACTATTAGAGGGGTCGATGCAGTTGAGTTCTTCCTTGGTTATGCTACACTATAGGGCCTGTGTTGCCTTGACATCTGCTTCAATCTTCGTCTTCAAAGGAGCATCCCACTTAGTGTATCCAAGAAGTTCTCAGGCGGCTGGCTCACAGGCGCTTGAGTCCTCTCAGGTGCCCCTGATCGCAGTCAGCTGATCCTTTTAGCCTGCAATCAAGGTTAGTCCAAAAACACAATAATATATATATAATAAATTCATGATTGATAGCTCGAGCTGTCTGGTTCACACTTTGGATTTCATATGAAATCCTAGGTCGAACTGATGCCTACTATTTCCTCTTCCAAGGAACGCGTCCTCACCTACGCCACTCTGAGAGAAGGTACCTTTTGCCAACTGGCTCCTATAGTTAGACTTTACTCGACCTCTGAAACTCTTAGATCTCGAGACGTTTGTACCTCGACCCGTCCCGACTTTTGTCCATAGTCTTTGCTCGGTTAAGTCTTCTGCCCGATCTTCTAGATTAGGTCTTTGTACCCAGTCCTCGACCAAGACTTCGTGCCTACTTTCTCGAACCAGGTCTTCATGCCCAACCCTCGGTCAGGTCTTCGGTACCCAACCCTCGGCTAGGACATCGTGCCTAGTCCTCAACCAGAACTTCGTGCTCAACCATGTAGGTCAAAGCTTCGTACCTAGGTAAACTAGGACTTTCCAGCACTCTTACCAAATCCATTAGATCACAACATAAACTTAACTTTGAACCCTTTGCCATTATCAGAATCAGGTTCGATCTAGTGCTTCTGGCACCAACAAAATCTATAGCCATATATAAAAAAAAATAGCAAAAAAAGTTGAGTAAGGAAAGTAATGTGCTGTATTGAACCAATTCTAAGCATAAACTGGACCAAAACAATTTAGATTTTTTCTTTCGGGTCCTGTCTAACCCAGTTAGCTACTTACTAACTATTATAAACAGTAGCATTCGCTAGGGTTAGTCAAGTTAAGTGATCTGATCAAGTTAGATTTCTAAGCTTGACACTTAACCTGATTACTGTTTAATTGGTATTTATTGCCCCAATTACTACAGATGCACTGACTTAAAGCATCTTGAATTAAGGTATAGACCTAAGCATCTCAACCTAGTCTAGGTTATCAATCGAATGTACCCTAAGGTGCTTGTGAGATGCTGGCTTCTAGATCTATAGGTGCATGCAGTTCTAGGGTTAGGGCCTAAGCTAAGTCCATTTGCGAAAAAGCCCTAGTTTTGAAGGGGGTAAGTTTTTAAAAACTAAGTCAGAAAATCATTTTAAATTTCAAGACGAAAATGATTTTTCAAATAAATATCAGATAAGAAAGAAAACAGTTAAAAAAAACACAAGTAGAGCAGTCCTATTCTACTAAGCATAACCCTAACTGCCTTCTTAGTGAGCTGAACTCAGACTCAGGTAAGGGTTTGGTTAAGATATCAGCTAAGTTTGACTTTGAGTCTACATGCTTAAGGACTATTTCACCCCTGGCTACATGATCTCTTACGAAGTGATGTTTAACCTCTATATGTTTTGTTCTAGAGTGTTGGATTGGGTTTTTAGTTAGATTGATTGAACTTATGTTGTCAATGCAGACTTGGGTTTGGGTGTAATCAAGATGGAAGTCCTTAAGAGTGTGCATCATCCATAGGAGTTGTGCTACACACTCTCCTAAAGTAACATATTCTGCTTCGATTGTAGATAGAGCTACGCAGTGTTGCTTTCTACTGCACCAACTGACTAGACTATTTCCTAAATGTTGGTAGCTTCCACTTGTACTCTTTCTATCTAGCTTGCATCCAACATAGTCAGAATAAGAGTATCCTGATAAGTCAAAAGTTGAGGTCCTAGGATACCAAATCCCTACATTTAGGGTGTCCCTAATGTATCTAAGTATTCTTTTTAGGGCTGCTAAGTGCATTTCCTTAGCACAGGTTTGGTATCTAGCACACATTCCTACAGCGAAGAGGTTATCATGTCTGTTAGCTATAAGGTAAAGTAGACTTCCAATCATACTTCGATATAGTTTAAGGTCTACAGGTTTACCTTCAGGGTCACTATCAATTTTTACATTTGTGGCCATAGGGGTACTTATGCTTTTGGAGTTATCCATTTTAAATTTCTTTATTAACTCCTTAGCATATTTGGATCAGTGAACATAATTTCAATCCCTAGTTTGCTTAATTTGTAGTCCTAAAAAGAAGTTAAGCTCACCAACTAAGCTCATTTCGAATTCGTTTTCCATTATTTTTACAAATTCTTTTAAGAAGTTTGAGTTGGTGGATCTGAAAATTATGTCGTCAACATAAATTTGGGCAATGAAGATGTCTTTTTCTAAGGTTTTGACAAAAAGAGTTGAGTCAATTTGTCCTTGGTTAAATTTCTTAGAAATAAGGTAAGTTGATAGACATTCATACCATGCCCTAGGTACTTGTTTTAGTCCATAAAGTGCCTTATTAAGTTTGTAAACGTAGTCGGGTTTTTCTAAGTCCTCAAAACCGGGGGGTTATCCTACATAGACTTCTTCTTTAATAAACCCATTTAGAAAGGCTAACTTAACATCCATTTGGTAAAGTTTAAATCCTTTATAGGTTGCAAAGGCTAACAACATTCTAATAGACTCAAGTCTGGCTACTGGTGCATAGGTTTAGTCATAGTCTAACCCTTCGACTTGACTGAACCCTTTAGCTACTAAGCGGGCTTTGTTTCTAACTATTTCCCCTTGGTCATTTAGCTTATTCCTAAACACCCACTTAGTATCAATAATGGATTTGCCCTCAGGTTTAGGTACTAGTTCCCAGACTTGGTTCCTCTCAAATTGGGCTAACTCCTCTTACATTGTTATGATCCAATCAGGATCAGGTAAGGCTTCCTCTATAGTCTTAGGTTCAATTTTCGAAATCAGTGCGATCTGACTAAGATTTCTATAGGAAGACCTAGTTCTGACACCTAAGGTTGGATCACCCATAATTTGATCAGTTGTGTGACTGAGTCTGTGTTTCTTGGTTCTTCTAGAACTTGGTTCAGCCACAGGTCCAGTTGGACGGTTCGGTTCAGTATTTGGTTCAATTACTTGGGTTGGTTCAATTATTGGTTCAATTGACTCAGTAGTTGGTTTAATAGTCAGTTCATTTAGAGGTTCAACCAGTGGTTCAATTCATGGTTCCATAATTTATTCATTATCTTCTTGATCAATATTTGATTCAGGTTTGGATTATCAGATTTTGAATTAGTTTCCACATCAAATATTAAATTCGTTGTTTCTTCAATTTTGTTAGTTTGTCTATTGTAGACCCTATAGGCCCTACTTGTTGTTGAATATCCTAAAAATATTCCAGGGGTTGACTTAGACTAGAATTTCCTAGATAGTCCTTAGTGTTTAGGATATGGACATTGCACCCAAAGACCCTTAGGTAGTGTAGGTTTGGAAGTCTATGGTAATATAGTTCATAGGGAGTTTTATTATGTCATTTGTTAATTAGGACCCTATTTTGGATATAGCAAGTCGTACTAATTGCTTCTGCCCAAAATTGGTTAGCTAAGTTGAATTCATTGAGCATAGTCCTAGCGGCTTCATGTAGGGTTCTATTCTTTCTTTCTAGTATCCCATTTTGCTGAGGGGTTCTAGGACACGAAAATTCATGAACATACCCGTTTATTCTACAAAATTTCTCAAACCTTTGATTCTCAAACTCGCCCCCGTGATCACTCCTTCGTCTTTTAATTTTGGTATCATTTTGATTTTCAATTATCTTATAAAAATCAATAAACAGGTTTAGGGTTTCATCCTTAGTCTTTAGGAACCTAACCCAAGTGAACCTAGAGTAATCATCGATAATGACTAAGCAGTACCGGTTTCCGCTTAGTGACTTGGCTCCATGTGAATCAAATAGATCAAGGTGCAGGAGCACAAGTGTGGTTTGAGTTAGGTCTGATTGAATTTGTTTGTGATTAGACCTGGTTTGTTTACCTTAGTTACATGAGTCACATATCATGTTTTCATGGTTCTTAATTTTTGGTATTCCTCTAATTAAACCAAGTTGGGTGATTTTCAAATTAATCTAACATTTGTATGACCTAATCTCCTATGCCAGAGGTTAGATTCTTCAAATTGAGTTAAGAGGCATTTAGGTACTAAGGGTAAACTTTTAGTATAAACGTTATTTTTCTTAGTGCCCTTAAGCATGACTTCTGAGTCTTGCAAATTTCTAATCAGGCAGTCAGAGTTGGTAAAGATAACTACATAGCCAGTATCACATAATTGACTTATACTAACCAAATTAAATTTAAAGTTTTCAACCAAAAGTACCTTTTTAACCACAAAATCTGATTTGAGTTCAATGATACCTAACCCAATGACTTTGAGTGTAGCATTGTTGCCAAATGCTACTGAGCCTAGGTTCTTGAACTTGAGTTTGGTGAATTTTAATTTGTCTCCAGTCATGTGTCTGGAGCATCCGCTATCCAACATCCATTGGTCCAAATCTTTATGTTCCTACACATAAAGTATTTATTGATTTGGATCCAATTAGAATTAATAGCATAAATTGATTTTCACAACCTAGTCTGTCTCACCCAATCTATAGTTACCAATCGCGTTAACCTTATGGGTTTTTGTGAGACAGTTTTTGACAGAAGTAAAGATTTTATTTTGAAAAACATGATTAATATTGAAAAGATGAATTAATTTTAAAAACAATTAGTTTTAAATTTATTTTGAAAAATGGTTGAATCTAAGATTAATTGAAATTTGTGTTAGATTCAAACCTGACAATAGTAAAGTGAATTTGATTTTCAATAATTGGCTTCGAGGTCTTGGCGAGGTGCTAGGCCTTCTTTGGCCGTAGCCTTATTGGATCATCAACCCTTTCCTTGACAAAGCCTTTTATTGAAAATTCATCTTCAAGTTACTCCTTGAAAGATTTTGGTCTAACTAGTTTGGGTCTTGGATCGGTAGCTTCGGCTAGTTCCGCCAGAATGGCTTCCCTAACGTACTATCATCTCACCTCCACCCAATACTATGTTATTCAAATTTCAGTTAAATCGTTTCAGTCCTTAGTCTAACCAGTTCTAGATCTAAACATGATAATTTACAGAAATAAATAAATAATCAAGCATGCAATTGAAACTAAGGAATAAAAGAAATTTATCTAATTATGAAAATCATTTTTAAATTGGCTCCCCCTGGACTAAAGCCACAGTAATCATTGGGCAAGATGTGAATCTTGTCCTTGGGGATCCAATACTGGTTTGGTCCAGCTTGATTGTTCAAGCACAGTTTGGGTACCCATGCTTGAACTTTGGGTCTAGATTGGTTCAATACAGCATAGTATGACCGTTGTCTCGACTTGGTTCGATACCCTAACCCAGATCAATTTAGAACGGACTTCTATTTTCCAAGGATCATGTCAAGACCCTTGGAACCCGAAGTGAATCATTCTAAAGCCGCTCTAAGGTCCTTGACTTGAGTTTTCAAGGAGGAGTTCTCTTTCTCAAGCTTTTCAACTTGAGTAGAAGCTCCTTCTTGAACCTTCTTGGTCAAGGATCTAGAGTCAGCTCCCTCTTTCAGGAGTTTTACTTCCTGTCGGAGGGATTTGACTCGGATTTTGGCTTTCGCCAAGTTACGAGATAAGTATGCTATTAATTTAGCTAATTTAGTTTCGGAATAGCCTATTACCGTTATTTGGCCATTTTTTGAGATTGTAAGCCTTCCGTTGTCTGGCTCTGATTCTGATCCGGTGTCGATGTCTTCTGATGCGGTTAAGGCGAGAAGGTTTGACTGTGGGGCCTCTTCTTCTTCTTCGAAGGAAGATTCCTCCCACGTGGCTTGAAGAGCCTTCTTCCTTCGAGTCTTCTTGGCTTTCTTTAGATTAGGGCACTCCGATTTGCAGTGTCCCTTCTTGTTGCATTCGTAGCAGGTCACATTTGGTTTGGTCTTTGAAGTTGAGGGTTCAGCTGGATCTTCCTTTCTTCGGCTGACTTTCCTTCTATTGGTCTGATGCTTCAACTCCTTGTAATAGTCCCGGGCTAGCCGAACCAACTTGGGTCGATCCCCTTCACTATCTTCTGAGTCTGAGTCTAAGTCGGACTCGGGTGCAGGTTGAGGCTTTTTCTTGGTTATCTTTCCTTGGGGTTTACTTGCAAGAAAAGCAATACCTTTCTCGGCCAAAGTGCAGTTAGTCTGTTCGTGTAATTCTAATTCTGAAAACAATTCATCAATTTTATTTTAGAAAGATCCCTAGAAACCTTGTAAGCATCTACCATAGATGCCCATAGAGTATTTCTTGGAAAAGCATTTAAGGTATACCTGATAAGGTCACGATTTTCTACCTTGTGACTGATTGTGTGCAGGCTGTACATCAACTCCTGGATTCTGGCGCGGAGTTATGCTGCTGATTCACCTTCATTCATTTTTATGGTGTAGAGTCTGTTCAACAACAAATCCCTTTTGCTGATTCTGGTGTCGGAGGTGCTTTCGTGCAGTTCAATTAGTTTGCTCTAGAGTTCTTTAGCATTGTTAAAGGGACTGACCCGGTTCAGTTCTTCCTTGGTTAATCCGCATTGCAGCGTCTGGGTTGCCTTTGCATCAGCCTCGATCTTTTTCTTCAGCGAGGCGCCCGATTCTGAGTAGTATTGTACCATTCTGAGTAGTGTTGTGCCACTCCTTCAGCATTCTTGGGGATTTCAAGGCCAGAGTGGATAATAATCCACATATCCACTTGAGTTTTCAGGTGGACTTCCATCTGACTCTTCCAGTAGAAGTCTTTTCCACTGAAGAGTGGTGGTCTGGCTGTGCTGAAACCTTCTTGCATGGCCATGATAATTTCTGAAATAAAATAAAAACATAGAAACTTTGTCCCTGTAGCGACCCACCTTCTCTACCTTAAACGGACCGTTACTTGTCTACTTCATGACTCTAATGCACGACTAAAAATGCGGAACTTTCTTAAACTTGTATTTAAATCTATCTAGGAATGATATTCTAACTTTAATAGTCATGCATTTAAACTCATCACACAAGGTTCTATAATATTGCTAAAGCATTATGGAATATGGATGCAACTTTTCTAAGCATATTTAAGGCAATAAAAACTTAATTCAAAAGGAGACTAACAACATCTTGGCACATGCATCAAATAGCTCCATCAAAGTATCGATATTCAAAACTACTCACGCTCATACTCATCCAATGCAATCATAAGGACATATATACTAAATAGAATGACATGGAATCCTTACTCGTGGTTTTAAGACATGCAAAATATCTAAAACGCAAATACTTGGATAAATTCTATGTGATCTAACTTAACTAAGAATTTGTAATAAATGCACTTTAAGTCTTTTATTCATCTTGTCCCAAGGACCTCTCCAAGGTCAGCCACCACACACACGTCACTCAGCACCGCCTCGTCGCCTTCCTTCAGAATTGCTTGCCTTTACCTTTATCTGCAGCAAGAGGAAATGCAACTAATAAGCATAAAGCTTAGCAAGTACTATCTAGCTCACAAAATCTCGAAATGTGCAAGCATGTTTTTTAAACAATGTGAAGTCACATGAGATACTTTTATGCTTAACAGAAACACTAAAACATGTAGAACTCAAAACATGCATACTCAAGCATTAATAAATCTTAACTCACTTCTACTTGGCTTAACTTGAAACTTTAGCAATTCTTTAACTTTAAATCTTTCTTTAACTTTTAGAAAACTTCCTTAAACTTTAGAAAAACTTTGCTAAAGCATATACTTGAAAATAATAACTCACTTGGATCCACTTAAGACGTAAGTATCATCTTATGTGCGTTCCCTAAAAGGTTGGGGTAGCGAGCCACCAATCCTAATAGAGTAGACCTTGGTCTACCAGGGCCAAGACCTTGGAATTGGACACCTGGATTTCTTTAACGACGCCCTTGGACGCCGGGTACTGGCCTTAGAAAATAAAATACTTACTTTTTCTTATCTTGAATGCCTTGGCATTTTAACGAGCACCTTGTGTGCCCAAATCCCTAAGTCTTGACTTTTGGGGATTTCTTAAGGCCTTGGCCTTTTCTTTTCTTATCTTTATCTTCTCTTTTCTTTTCTCATAACTTTCCTTAGCCCCTAACCTCATATAGGGTACTTAATCAAATTTATACAAGCATGGAATAAACTAAGGTTACATGCAAAATCATAAACTAAAGAAAAATTTGCATTTTTAACTTTCTAACGGGAAAAACTTGCGGAAAACCGCCTCTTACTGCAGGTGAGTAGTACTTACCTTGATATCTTGGACATACAACCAAGAACGGCGTCGGAGGTTCCGGAGAAACTTGGAGTCTCGGAGATTTCTTCGCGCTCACGCGTTCCTCTCGTCGTGGGGATTCCGAATATCGGAAAAATCCCTCGGCACTCCTTGCTTTTCCTTAGCCGGCACCCCCTTAGAAGAGGAGAGGAGGCCTTGGTGTGTTTTCGCCCAAGGGAGGAGAGAGGGGCGGCGTGAGGGTTTGGGCGAGGAAGAGAAGTTGCCGAACCAAAAAAATAAAAACCTCACTTAAGTTCTTCTATTTATACTTATGGGGGCGAATTTACCTAATTATACCTTATCTATTGTTTCGCTCAATCTGTTTCAACAAAAACAACCAGCGCAGCTGGTCCGCCCATTTGACTCTCACAGCGTAGGTGAAGGGTTTGATTCCCACCTACGTGATTTTCTGTTTATAACTTTTTTTGCCACTTTCGTTTACGGAAAAATTCTATAAAAATATCCATAAATTTGGAATAAATTCTAAGATATTTCTAAAATTAGTTTCGAGATTTTTCGGGCGTTACAGTCCCAAGACTTGGTCTTCGATTAGTAGTGCGGAAGAAAATTAATCAAAAAAATGATCGAGTGGTGTTGCACCAACCTCGATTAACGAGAAAAAAAAGTTCGAAAAAGAAAAATAATTTTGTAAAATCTGAAAATACTCTCAAATTGGTGGTTGCACCAAATTTGAGTCACCCACTCTGATACCACTTGTTGGATCGAAGAAAACGATAGAGGGGGGGTGAATATCGTTATCAAAATTTTTCGGATAGTTAAAGAATATACGCAGCGGAAAGAAATAAAGTACACAAGAACACAAGTCGATTTTTTACTTGGTTCGGAGTCGCGGTCGGCTCCTACTCCAAGGCCCACAGTCCTTGACCATTTACTTTGGGTAATTCTATATTCGGAAAGATTTTAACAGATTAATAGTACAGATATAGAATTTGAGAAACTAAATCACAACACTTTCGTTAATTGAAACTTTACCGACGCCCGTGATGGATCGAATTCAGGAGCAGAGGGTCGTCGTCGGCGCTGAAATCTCAAAATGGAACTTTGCCGGAGTGCAGCGCATGAGTGAAAGTGTTTGGAGCGTTGGAAAGAATGGATGTCGAAGCCTTGGGGGTGAACCCCCTTTTATAGCACCCATGGGGGCACCTAGTCCGTTGGGGGCACTTGACACGTGCCTCATCCTGCGATAAACTCCATCTGCGGGCTCGGTCAGCGCTTATCCCCTTCGACTCGGCACCTGGGTTAACTGGGGCGCCCGGGATCTCTTGGGCGCCTGGGTTGACCTGTTCCATTGGCTTCGTTGCAGATTTGTTTTGATGACTACTTTGGCTTTGACCTTGGGCACCCGGGACCTCCCGGGTGCTTAGCCCAGTGTAGTTTGAAGTAGTCTTGCTTTCTTGATGTTTTGGCACTTTACCTTGGGCGCCCGAGTCCTCCCGGGCGCCTAGCCCAGTGACCTACCTCATTCCTTTGGGGCGTTCTGAGCTGCAGAAACACAATCCTTCGATCCCTGCAACCAAGGTTAGTTCCAAAACAAACTAAGCAAGAGTGTTAGTCATTATTTACAACCTTAGCTGTCCTGGTTCTGACTTCGGGTCTCCCAAATGAAACCCTAGGTCGAACCGACACCTAATGTTCCCTCGACGGGGAACACATCCTCACCTACTCCTCTCAGGAGAGTTTACCTTTTGCCAACTGGCTCCCCCGGTTGGACTTTTGCCAAATCCACCTAACCAGGTCTTCGTGCCCAACTTCCGGCCAGGTCTTCTTGCCCAACTTCCGGTCAGGTCTTCGGTGCCCAGCCTCTTACCAGGACTTCTTGCCCAGTCCTCGACCAGGACTTCTTTGCCCGACTTCCGGTCAGGTCTTCTTGCCCAGTCCTTGACCAGGACTTCTTTGCCCAGCCCTTTGCCAGGACTTCTTACCTAGCATACCTTGGACTTCTTCCTGCACACTCAGTGAACATATTAGATCACAATAACACCTTAACTTCTGAACCCTTTGCTAATATCAAAACCCAGGTTTGACTTAGGTACTGCCTGCACCAACATATATTTGATAAAATTAAGGTTTAATGAGTAAATACCGTATAATTCAGTGCTAGAAATGTATTATAATAAAAAATAGGAAGATATATCAAGGAGAGGCCTAAATTAGGACTTTTAGAACAAGTTTAAATGATACAATTTAGGAGAAGTTGAGTTTTGTACCAATCTTGGGATTTGGAGTACATTTGTTTGGAAACATATTTTTCCCAAGTAGACATAGGCTCCACAAATCTCTCCACGAAATTTCAAATTTTTTAGAGATTTGTGGAATTAGTTAGGCATTTCTGAAATTGGACTGAAAACCTGAAATTCAGGTATCAGTCGACTGCCCACGGGGACAGTCGACTGATCTCAGCCCAGAAACATTCTGTAAGGTTTATCAGTCGACTGCCCCTGGGGCAGTCGACTGATTCATATGTTTAAGGATAAAAGGCATATTGGATAGTAAGAAATTACAAAATTGGATTATAGGATATGGCTTTGAATTAAAATTCTTGATTATGATTTCATATTCCTTGAATAAAGTGTTATCCCATGATTTAATAAGGCTTTATTGATATCTTGAAAATCAAGGAAGATTGATAAGTTTCCCATATGAATCTAGGATTAAGGAATAAAAAGGGGGAAAGTTGAGGACAATTCCATGTGTCAAATTATGATGGTTTGTAACGCCCGTCTTTTTCCCACACCTTACGGTGTGGCGAGAGAGACGGCGTTACGCTAACATACATACACATACATACGGCATAGGAATATCTTAATGCAGCGGAATCAATTTTTTTTCCTTCTTACACATGCGTTTTACCATGCAACTATTACCTGAACATATATGTATGCCTTAACTTATCATCCATGAACATGGTAGCATTGTAAGTTAGCATATCAAAGCATAACATTTCGTACTTTATCCATGAGCATCATAAGTAGTAAGTAACTTATCATAAGTATAACATAGAATCTAAAATGGCGTTTTAAAACACAAAACATAATAGAAGAGTCTTGTTCCTCTTTCCTCTGCCATGTCACTATCACACACACACTTTTGGCTCCTCCTGCTGCTTCACCTAGTAACCTCTGTTTGCTTGATCTGCGGTATGAGACAATAAGACTATAAGCACATAGGCTTAGTAAGACCCTTTCCTACTCACAAAAATCCATACGTCGCATAACATAAACATAATGCTTAAATCCTACTCATCATGGCATACTTCTTAACATGAACATAAATATAATCATTGCATCATTCTTAACATGAACATAAATATAATCATGGCATCATTCTTAACATGAACATAAATATAATCATGACATCATTCTTAACATGTACATAAATATAATCATGGCATCATTCTTAACATGAACATAAATATAATCATGGCATCATTCTTAACATGTACATAAATATAATCATGACATCATTCTTAACAGGAACATAAATATAATCATTTGCATAAACATACTTCCATTAACATACTTTGCATACACATACTTCGCATAAACATACTTATCATAGCATAATGCATAACATATATGGATGAATGCGTGCATCAAATGCATATATCATAAGGATGCTTAGTTTGAAATCATACTTTTAAATAAACATAATCATAACATCATTGGGGTCCCCGGCTTGTACCACATACATACATCATAAGCCCGCATCCCTAAGTAAATACGAGGTAGCGAGCCCCGACCTACTAGGGTAGGAACAGCTACGATAGTTCCAAAAACCGGGGCGTTCTTAAGGTGCCCATCCCTGTTGGACAGCTTCGGTAGTCCCAAAACCGTGGACAACTTCGGTAGTCCAGAACCAGGGCATTCTTAAGGTGCCCATCCCTTGGACCCTTACTTCGGTCTGGTACAAGCCCATTCATAAAAATAAAATACTTCACATGCTTCATCATTCGTAGAACATTCTTAGCATAAACATAATCTTGTTTCATGAAACTTAACATAAGAATAGGAACAGCTGCGGTAGTTCCAGAACCGTGGACAGCTTCGGTAGACCAGAACCGAGGCATTCATAAGGTGCCCATCCCTTAGCATTACATAGACATACTTAACGTTTCATCATTCATACTTAACATCATGATGCCTTAAAGGCATGAACATTCATCATCATTCATTATCTTCATTCATAAGGTATGTCATGCTTACATTATTTTGTCTTAGGGCCATGGTTATCATTTTCGTTCATCATCTTCATTCTTAAACAGGGCATACGTACATATCGTTCATAAAGCTTGGCCTACATACTTATCATTCATAAAACATGGCTTACATACATATCATTCATAAAACATGGCATACATACATATCATTCATAAAGCATGACATACATACATATCATTCATAAAACATGCATGGTCATGGTACCTAGGAAGACATGCCTAGATCATTTCATACCTGATACATTTCCTAGGTTCATGGCACATGGTCTAAAGATTTGTGAATCATCATAGCATATGACCTAATATACAAGGTCAGGACACATATTACATGAAGTTAGGTTTTAGGTCACATACATGTTCCTACAACATACTTAATCATATACATACATCTTAGTAACCCATAAACAAGTCTCTTTTGAAACTTAACCCAACCCAAGCCCTAACTTATACCCTTGGCCGAAAGTTCAATAAGGGAAAAGACCCCATCATTCAAGCAACATGCCAAGGTCCATAAGAAATGAAGAACTCATACATTCATACAATGTCATAGTAAGTCATTTGACCCCATAATTGGAGCCATCCCTATTCCCTAGCCCTCTTATTTGTCCTTGGCCGAAACCCTAATGGGTCACAACCATGTGGAAAAATTCCTATCATACACCATTAAGATCCATTAAATCATAGGAAACATAATAGCATGCTTGAATGGTTAGACCGCATCCTATGTTGACATGGGCCAAAACCCTAGGAAACTTTAGGGTACCAAAAACTTTCCCTACATCATGATCTATGTCTTACATATCATAATAAAACATTTAAATGCACAAAAGAGAGTTTACATCATCCCTAAACCCATCCATCAACCTTGGCCGAAACCCTAGTGGCTCCCCTTCATGGTTTCCTCAACTTTAAATCTTAAACAAAAGTCTAAATCTTTGTTAAGCATCAAAGAACAATCATACCACAGGTGAGGGGGTCTTACCTTGGTTTGTCATTGATTATCACCTTGAATGGAGAAGCCAAAAGAAAGCTCCTTGACCCTAGGCCTCTCTTTAGCCCTTGTATCCTTGTAGAAAGTCTTGGATCTTCAAGATCAAGTTCCCTTGTGAAACCTTTCCAAGGGAGAGGGGGTCTTGTGGGTTTCGGCTAGGAGAGGGAAGAAGAAGGAAAGGAGAGGCTTGGTGGATGAAGAGAAGAGGGAATAACTATCTTAATGGTTAAGTTATCATTCCTCTTATTTATACACAATGAAGAGGGGCAAGTGAAGAGACATGGTGCCTCCTCTCATGGTGACTCTTCACTTCCTTTAGCCTTAACAAAAATCCACTTCATTCCCTCATAACACTCCCTTGCTAGGTGAATTGGTTAGTACATGCATGGTGGTATGCTAGGTCCAAGGTTCAATCCTTGGTGCATTCACTTTATTTTTCTATTTTATTTTATTTTATTTTTATATTATTTTCGAAAATTCCCCTAAGACCCACCCATAATCATGCAAATATTCTGAATTAAAACCCATTTATATTTATATTAAATTTCACCTAAAATCCACTAATAACCATGGTCTTAGAAAAAGCCCATTAGTACTAAGCTTTTTCTATTTAAATGGGGAAATCATGGATTACTAGTCTAAAGTTCATACTAGTATCCCTAGGTTCCTCGGAAACTATCTAGACATGATCAATATTTTAATGAAAATATCGAGAAGATTTTTCGGGTCGTTACAATCCCCCATACCTCGTGAAAGTTCATCCTCGAACTTAGAATAGCTCCGGGTACTTGCGTCTCATCTCGTCCTCGCGTTCCCAGGTAGCTTCCTCGAACCGTTGACTCTGCCATAGGACCTTGACTAAGGGTACCTCCTTGTTCCTTAGCTTCTTGACTTCCCGATCCAAGATCTGGATAGGTCGGCTTTTATAACTTAGGTCCTCCTGAACTTGTACTGTCTGTGGCTCGATCACTTGGTCCATATTTGGAATACAGTTCTAAAGCATTGACACATGGAACACATTATGAATAGCTGACATCTCCTGAGGCAGCTCTAGCTCATATGCCACCTTGCCAACTCCTTTCAGGATCAGGTACGGTCCCACATATCGCGGACTCAGTTTTCCTCTCTTTCCAAATCTCGTCACCCCTTTCATAGGAGCCACTTTGAGGAACACCAAATCTCCAACATTAAATTCCAGCGGTCTACGCCGGACATCTGCATAACTCTGCTGCCGGCTCTGAGCAATTTCTATCCGTTGTCGGAGGTTCTGTATAGCTCGGGTGGTGCTGTCGATGACATCCGTTGTGAGCCCCATTTCCTTCTTTTCACCACCTTCGTACCAACAGATCGGAGACCTACATCTCCTCCCATACAAGGCTTCATAAGGTGCCATTCCGATAGTAGCTTGGTAGCTATTATTGTAAGCGAATTCCGCTAAACATAGATATCGGCACCAGCTCCCTTTGAAATCCAAGGCACAAGCTCGCAACATGTCCTCCAGTACCTGATTCACTCGTTCAGTTTGCCCATCCGTCTGAGGGTGAAAGGCGGTGCTGAATCGTAGTTTAGTGCCGAGAGACTTCTTAACACACCCCTAAAAATGCAAGGTAAAGCGACCATCCCTATCTGAGATGATGGTCTTGGGAACTCCATGAAGTCTGATTATCTCCTTAACATATAATTGAGCCAGTTGCTCAATCGAATACGTCATCTTAATTGCTAGGAAGTGAGCAGACTTCGTCAGCCTGTCCACAATTACCCAAATCGCATCTTATCCGTTTGTAGTTCGGGGAAGTCCTGAAACAAAGTCCATAGAGATGTCTTCTCATTTCCACTCCGGAATCGGAAGTGGCTGCAGAACTCCTCCGGGTCGCTGGTGTTCTGCTTTCACTCGTTGACAAGTCAGGCAAGTGCCAACATGCTGAGCCACATCCCTCTTCATACCGGACCACCAGAATTTCTCCTTCAGGTCTTGATACATCTTGGTGGATCTCGGATGCATCGAATAAGGGGTTTCGTGAGCTTCGGTTAATATTTCCCTCCGCAGCTCCGGATCATTAGGGATACATAGACGATCCCTAAAGTATGTTACTCCCCCGTCGGCGATACGAAAATCGTCGCCCTTTCCTTCCAAAATCCCCTGCTTGATTCTCTGAAGACTCGGATCACCATTTCTTCACTCTGGAAGTATTCTTATTACTTCTCGCACAATATACATGTACCACTTTCTCCACATTACAAAATTTTTCTATTTCATGGTCATCTCTACTTTCGCTTATTCTATCTTTCCATAGTCTTCTTTCCTATATCCAAATACCTTTTCTTATTTACCAGTCATGATTTCTCCACTCTAATCACAAAAATCACATTCTTATTATCTCCGTATCTTACTTCTCTATAACCTTACTTTTAAGCAATGAGTATCTAATATATTCTTTACCAAATTTCATAAAGCTAATACTATTCTTTACAAAACTCTCTCTCATCATTTATTTTCTAACAAGAATTTATAAAATATTCCTATATCAATCTTTTTCCAAAATCTATACTTTATTAGATCGTTTCACCTAGTAAGTTTGCTAGACCTAGAGTTCTTACTACATTCTTGCCTTTGATAACATTAACATCTAGTTCCTTCATACAGAGTTATAGCTAAGGTCCTATTCGCTGATATCTATAACTCTTTCTTTTGCATATCTATTTCCTACCCTCTCTCTCTTATATCAAGAATATTACACTATTGCTACTACTATATATATCTGTTTAAAAAGTCAAATAACTTAACACCTTAATCTGTTCCTAATAGATATACTCACTAAGTCTTTATTTCATAACCACTATAATCTCTTAGAATACCTACACTAAATACCTACTCCCTTAATACTATAGCTAGTAAGTCTCCATTAATAAAGCACTATCCTCTCTTTACTCTAGGCTCATCGCTAAATATTAATATACGTCTTTCATCAACAGTACAAACTTGCTTTGGTTGACAACTCTTTTTAATTCCAGACAATCATGACACTTATACAGATAATATCCTCATTACTTACACATTCCTCCTCTTACATTTACTTGCTCTTCTTTTCCAATTTACTCCGTTCCACCACCACTCAAACATTTACTATATTCATTCCACATGACTACAGCTACTTAAGTTAAATCTTAACAGATCACTCTCACTCACTATCACTCACATATAAAAGACAAGTAAGGCTAATATAAGTTATTGTTATTCCTACCCGCATATCAAATTCTAAAATCTTTGATTTCATAAAAATAAGGTAAAGTATCGTTCATAGTAACATACCCTAAGGTACTTTCCATCATAAGGCATCATTCATATCTTAAAGTACTTCCTATCATAAGGCATCATTCATACTTGCATATTCTAGAATCATAACATAGCATCCATACTTGCATATTCTAGAATCATAAACGAAAATAAGATATACATAGAGGTACTTACTTGGAAGCTACAGGAAGAAGGCTTGATGTGTGTGTAGTGAGATGGCAAACTGCTCTGATACCAACCTGTAATGCCCGTCTTTTTCCCACACCTTACGGTGTGGCGAGAGAGACGGTGTTACGCTAACATACATTCACATACATACGGCATAGGAATATCTTAATGCAGCGGAATCAGTTTTTTTTTCCTTCTTACATATGCGTTTTACCATGCAACTATTACCTGAACATATATGCATGCCTTAACTTATCATTCATGAACATGGTAGCATTGTAACTTAGCATATCAAAGCATAACATTCCGTACTTTATCCATGAGCATCATAAGTAGTAAGTAACTTATCATAAGTATAGCATAGAATCTAAAAAGGCGTTTTAAAACACAAAACATAATAGAAGAGTCTTGTTCCTCTTTCCTCTGCCATGTCACTATCACACACACACTTTTGGCTCCTCTTGCTGCTTCACCTAGTAACCTCTGTTTGCTTGATCTGCGGTATGAGACAATAAGACTATAAGCACATAGGCTTAGTAAGACCGTTTCGTACTCACAAAAATCCATACGTCGCATAACATAAACATAATGCTTAAATCCTACTCATCATGTCATACTTCTTATCATAAACATAAATATAATCATGACATCATTCTTAACATGAACATAAATATAATCATTTGCATAAACATACTTCCATTAACATACTTTGCATACACATACTTCGCATAAACATACTTATCATAGCATAATGCATAACATGGATGAATGCGTGTGTCAAATGCATATATCATAAGGATGCTTAGTTTGAAATCATACTTTTAAATACTTAAACATAATCATAACATCATTGGGGTCCCCGGCTTGTACCACATACATACATCATAAGCGCGCATCCCTAAGTAAATACGAGGTAGCGAGCCCCGACCTACTAGGGTAGGAATAGCTACGGTAGTTCCAAAAACTGGGGCGTTCTTAAGGTGCCCATCCCTGTTGGACTGCTTCGGTAGTCCCAGAACCGTGGACAACTTCGGTAGTCCAGAACCGGGGCATTCTTAAGGTGCCCATCCCTTGGACCCTTACTTCGGTCCGGTACAAGCCCATTCATAAAAATAAAATACTTCACATGCTTCATCATTCGTAGAACATTCTTAGCATAATCATAATCTTGTTTCATGAAACTTAACATAAGAATAGGAATAGCTGCGGTAGTTCCAAAACCGTGGACAGCTTCGGTAGTCCAGAACCGGGGCGTTCTTAAGGTGCCCATCTCTTAGCATGACATAGACATACTTAACGTTTCATAATTCATACTTAACATCATGATGCCTTGAAGGCATGAACATTCATCATCATTCATTATCTTCATTCATAAGGTATGTCATGCTTACATCATTTTGTCTTAGGGCCATGATTATCATTTTCGTTCATCATCTTCATTCTTAAACAGGGCATACGTACATATCGTTTATAAAGCATGTCCTACATACTTGTCATTAATAAAACATGGCTTACATATATATTGTTCATAAAACATGGCATACATACATATCATTCATAAAATATGGCATACATACATATCATTCATAAAGCATGACATACATACATATCATTCATAAAACATGCATGGTCATGGTACCTAGGAAGACATGCCTAGATCATTTCATACCTGATACATTTCCTAGGTTCATGGCACGTGGTCTAAACATTTGTGAATCATCATAGCACATGACCTAATATACAAGGTCAGGACACATATTACATGAAGTTAGGTTTTAGGTCACATACATGTTCCTACTGTTGAGGCAATCGGCCCTTAAATGATTGGAAGATCATGGTTTTGATGTGTGGACGAATAGGTTTAAAGTTAGAGTGTTATGTTGTATTTGATTTGTGTGATTGAGTTTGCAGGACTTGGAGAATCACACTTGGTGGACCTATCCGAGGGACGAGAGCCGAGGGAGGAGAGCTCCAAGGGCAAGCCGGGAAGTGAACTTCAAAGGGCACACGTGAAGGGTGGCATGGAGGCAATCCAAGGGAAGGCTTGCGGGCGCATCCGAGGGACGATAGCCAGAGGAAGAGGACTTCAAGGGGCGAGCCAAGGGAGCAGACCTGAAGGCACACGCGAAGGAGAAGGTTCAGAGTGGCTGGAGCTGAGCTGGGAGGCAGGGCAGTCGACTGGCCCAGAGGCAGTCGACTGGCCCAGAGGCAGTCGACTGCCAAAACCCACATAAAGTTCGCAGCTTCGGACCAGTCGACTGGCCTTGGGGCAGTCGACTGGTATACCCCAAAACTAGCCGTTGGCAAGCTGTTTGCTAGCCATTGGCTAGCCGTTGGACGACATTTAATGCCGGGTCAGTCGACTGCCCTCGGGGCAGTCGACTGGTGCGAGTCTGGACAGACTGCGAATCTGTCGTTTTCACCTATAAAAGGAGCTCCTCATTACACGTGTATGTATTGTTCCGTACAGTAACGAAGTGCTGCCAAATTGTAGAATGATTTTTGCTTCCTCCATCATATTTCTGCATCTGTAAGAGGAAGACTCTGCTGTAAAGGTTTCTCCACCTCAAGGAGACTCCGTGAAAAGTGGTGCTCACGGCGTGGATCCTTGGATTAGTCACCCATTTGGGTGGATACCAAGTAAAACATTTTTTGTTAGCATTGTTTACTTCTTTTACATATTATTTCCGCTGTGCTAACATCTTTGTAGAGATCAAAACGATCAAAGAAAGTGCATTCACCCCCCCTCTGCACGCCTACACCTATCCTTCAGTTGGTATCAGAGCCGGTGCGTTTCGGAAGATCTAACAGTCAACCGGAGAAATTGTAATGGCGTTTCAAGAGGGATACTCCACTGCACGACCACCATTCTTCGACGGCAACGACTTCGCGTACTGGAAAGGTAGAATGCAGTACTATCTTATGAATGACATAGAAACCTGGATAAGTGTTGCAGATGACTTCGAGGCGCCCGTCGATGAAAGAGGAGACCCTACACCTATGAGAACATGGTCAAAGGAGGTGATGAAAAGGGCGCAGTCAAATGCCAAGGCCACCACCACACTGCAATGCGGGCTCTCAAAAGAGCAACTGAACAAGGTGGGGTCGTTCAAGAGCGCCAAAGAACTATGGGACAAGTTGGTAGAACTGAACGAAGGGTCAAATGAGTCCAGAAGAGCCAAGAAGGACTTGTTGGTGGCCCAACTGCAATCCCTCTCCATGAAGAGCAACGAGACAGTCAGTCAACTGCATGGAAGGGTAAAGGAAGTGATCAACGAGCTCCATGTAATTAGAGAGAAAATCGAAAACCGGGACATCGTCAGGTATGTCTTACAAGCCTTCCCGAGAACCACCCTGTGGGCATCCATAGTTGATGCTTACAAGGTATCGAGGGACTTATCTTTAGTTAAATTAGACGATCTATTTTGTGAATTTGAACTACACGAGCAAGCTAACATTTCGGCAAAAGAGAAAGGTATTGCTTTTGTTGCAGAAAAGGAGAAGAAGAGGAGAAAGGAGAAGAAGAAGGTGATCTACTCATCATCCTCAGACTCAGAGGAGTCAAGTGCCTCTATGGACAGTGACCAAGAGGCCTTTATGGTAAGAAAATTTCGTAAAACATTTAAAAGTTTTTCTAACAAATCATATGCTAGGAAAGGGGCCAAAGCTAAGGGTAAGGCCAAGGAAATAATATGCTACAACTGTCACCAAGAGGGACATATGAAGAATGAGTGTCCCCAGTTGAAGAAAAGGGAGGACAAGAAGGAAGACAAGAAGAAGAATGACAAGAAGAAGTCAAAGGGAAAGGAAAAGAGTGCCACGAACCTCAAGACGACTTGGGACGATCCCTCATCCTCAGAGGAAGAAGAAGAGAAAGTCTCCCACTTCGCTCTCATGGCACAAGATGACTCGGACTCATCAGACGATGAACGGAGCTCCAGCAGTGAAGATGAGAGCTCCTCCACTTCATCATCATCAGAGTCAGAAGCTTCGGTAAGTGAGGTATACCACTTACCCTCCTCTACCTTAGTGAAAATTATTTCTAGTACGAACATGGATTTAGCTAAGGCTAGAAGTAGAATTAAGGATCTTAAGGAAGAAATTGCCATGCTTAGAGTAGAAGCTATTAAACTTAAAGATTTGCATGTTAGCTCTACCTCTTCACATGTTTCACATATTGAAAATGAAAATAAGGAGTTAAGGAAACAAGTAGATGACCTCACAAAGGCCCTTAGGAAATTCCAAGTATGATCAAGTAACCTTGATATGATCATCAACAGTCAAAGGGCTGTATATAACAAGGCCGGATTGGGTTATAGACCTAAGATCAAAGAAGTAGCATTCGTCTCACTTACCAGTAGGATTGGTGCATCTAGGAGACTAGGGGCTAGGGGAACCACAAAGAAGGCATGGGTACCTAATAAATTTTTAAATGATGCTTATGGATAAAAAATATGGGTACCAAAATAGTGTGTTTTCCGTGTTGTTTAGGTAAAGGTGAAGGAGGCCCCAACTTTGTGGATAGTAGATAGTGGATGCTCAAGACACATGACCGGGGATGTGAGCAAGTTCACCACTATTAGCTACCTAAGAGAAGGGACGGTCTCCTTTGGGAACAGTGAAAAGTTAAGGATCATTGGTAGGTGCACAATTGAGGTATCTCCCACTATTTCTATTCATAAGGTACTTTTAATCAAAGATATAAAGTTTAATTTATTAAGTGTAAGTCAACTATGTGATGTCGGGTTTAGAGTAGAATTTCATGCTAAGAAATGTGTAATAAGGCAAAGTGACTCAAACACTATCATATTAGAAGGGTTTAGAGAAGCAAACTTATATTATCTTGATCTATCTTATGCTACTAACAATGTTGTTAAGTGTCTCATGTCTAAAGAAGAAAAAGGGTGGTTGTGGCACCGAAGACTTAGACACGTCAACATGAGGAACATTGCAAGAGTGGCCAAGGAAGAATTGGTGAAGGGACTCCCAATGATCAAGTATGAGAAGACCAAGTTGTGTGATGCATGCCAAGAGGGTAAGTAATCCAAAGCATCACACAAAGGTAAAACTCTAATCACCACTTCCTTACCTTTAGAACTTTTGCACATAGACCTGTTTGATTGTCATAGTACTCCCTCACTTGTGGGGAGTAAGTATTGCCTAGTAATAGTAGATGACTTTTCTAGGTTTACTTGAGTCTATTTCTTGAAACATAAGGATGATACCCTAGATATCTTTATAGGATTTAGTAAAAGGGTAGAAAATGAAAAGAACATCAAATAAATCGAATTAGGAGTGACCATGGTGGGGAGTTCTAAAACGCTAACTTCACATAATTTTGTGTTGAAAATGGGTACAAGCATGAGTTTTCATGCCCAAGGACTCCTCAACAAAATGGGGTAGTTGAGAGGAAAAATCGAGCGCTACAAGAAGCTCCTAGGACTATGCGTAATGCATACTCTCTTCCTAGCTACTTTTGGGCCGAAGCGGTTAACACCGCCTGCTATATCCAAAACCGGGTGTTGGTACATAGGTTTTTAGGAAAAACACCCTTTGAACTTTGGAATGGAAGGGTACCCCAAGTCCACTATAGGGTCTTTGGATGTAAAGTCTACATCTTAAACACCAAAGACGACCTAAGAAAATTTGAGTCAAAAGCCGATGAAGGAATCTTAGTAGGATACTCTTTAACTAGTAGGGGCTATAGAGTGTACAACAAGAGGACAAAAGTGATTGAGGAGTCTTCTAATGTCAAATTTGATGAAACTATTAGTACCTACCCTAGAAAGGCTTCTATTGATAAAGATATAGACGAAGTCCAACCCCTTGCCCAAAGAATCCAAGACCTACATTTGGAGGGCAATGATCAAGGGGGAGTAAGAAACACACTAGAGGATGAGGAAGAAGGAGTAAATGAACCTACAACCTCCAGGCCCTTGAGACATCACCATGATCATCCTATTGACCAAATTCTGGGTGATGTCACTCAAGGAGTAAGGACTAGATCATACTTTAGGGACCAAACGAGTCAAATAGCTCTAATCTCCCAATTAGAACCCAAGACCATTGATGAAGCATTGAGAGATGTTGATTAGGTCTTGGCCATGCAAGAAGAGCTAAACCAATTTGAGAGGAGTGAGGTTTGGGAGTTAGTTCCTAGACCCACTGATTGTACCATTGTAACCATGAGTGGGTCTTTAGGAACAAATTAGATGACCAAGGTAAAATCACTAGGAACAAGGCTAGATTAGTGGCTAGGGGGTTTAACCAAGTTGAGGGATTAGATTATGATGAAACTTATGCCCCTGTAGCTAGGTTGGAATCAATTAGAATTCTACTAGCCTATGCCGCTCACATGGGTTTCACTCCACCAAATGGATGTGAAGTCGGCATTCCTGAATGGGATCATTAAGGAAGAGGTCTATGTAGAACAACCCCCTGGGTTTGAGGACCCTAACTATCCAAGACACGTGTTCAAATTAAGGAAAGCCTTATATGGATTGAAACAAGCTCCCCAGGCTTGGTATGAGAGGCTCTCTTCATTTTTAGTGTCTAAGGGGTTTAGGAGAGGAACAATTGACCCGACATTATTCCTAAAATCTAAGGATAAGGATATATTTGTTGCCCAAGTCTATGTAGACGATATCATTTTTGGGTCAACAAATAATGACTTCCTACAAGAATTCATCAAGTGTATGGAAGATGAATTTGAAATGAGTCTTGTGGGAGAGTTAACCTTTTTCTTAGGCCTTCAAGTTAAGCAAACTAATGAAGGTACACATGTATTTCAAACCAAATATGCTAAGGAGATGTTAAAGAAATTTGGTTTAGAAAATGCTAAGGAAGCATCTACACCCATAGGAACTAATGTGAAAATGGATAGTGACATTGAAGGCAAAATGGTAGACTCTAAACACTATAGGAGCATGATTGGTAGCCTCCTATACCTAACCGCTAGTAGACCCGACATACTTTTTGCGGTAGGTATGTGTGCAAGGTACCAATCGTATGCCAAAGAGTCTCATTTGGTTGTAGTCAAGAGGATCCTAAGGTATGTGAAAGGGACCCTAAACGTCGGACTTTGGTATCCTAGAACCCCTAATGTTGACCTAATTGGATACACCGACTCGGACTATGCGGGGTGTAAGTTAGATAGGAAGAGTACAAGTGGAGGATGTCAATTCCTTAGGTCTTCCTTAGTTAGTTGGAGTAGTAGGAAACAACCATGTGTTGCCCTATCAACAACGGAAGCAGAATATGTGGCAATGGGTGGGTGTGTTTCCCAACTCCTTTGGATCATGCACACCTTAGAGGACTATGAGCTACATTACACCAAGGTCAAAGTCTTATGTGATAATGTAAACACAATCAACTTAACTAAAAATCCGGTTCATCATTCTAGGACAAAAACACATTGAAGTGAAACATCACTTCATTAGAGACCATGTGGCAAGGGGAGACATAGAACTACACTATGTTGAATCGACATCGAACCTAGCCGACATCTTTACCAAGCCTCTTCCCGAATCGGAGTTTACATCCTTAAGAAGAGGCCTTGGAATGTGTTTTGTGGAAGTATAGAATGAACTTGGGCACATCAGCTTTGAAAAAGAGTGCTTGATCCATTAGGGTGATACATTTGGGTCACTTGTGCTTGTGGCACATTGTTGAGCCATTAAAAGTATCAAAATATTAAAACTAGACCAACTATGGGGGAGGCAAGTGTTTAATCAATGGACACTTTGCCAAAGATCATAGTTGAACATTTTAAAACTTTGAAAACCATTTCATGCTTTACATACTTTGCCATGTTTTTCAAAGTCATATAATTGCAAATTTGGTTTCAAAATTTGATACAAAATGTAGTGTTTTTCAAAACTTTTGGATTTTTATCAAAAGTCATGCATGTTTGGAATTTTATATGGTCTAATATTTTTCCCTGATAGAGTATATCATTTCAAATATGCATGCAAAATTTTATAATTTTTGAAATTTTCTAGAATTTTCTGAGAGTTTCTGAATTTCGACAGAAAAGCTGAAATTTCAGACTGATGGCATATCAGTCGACTGCCCTATGGGTAGTCGACTGGCACAGATACTTTCAGCTGCTGTGAGAAAATTTAGAAATAAATTATTCTCACATATGATGCCATAGGTTTGGGTTGCTCGAGGCAATCTTTTTGATGGTGTCAAAGGGGGAGAATGGGTGGTTTAAGTTAGAATTTTGACTTAAAATGGATGATTTTAGGTATTTTGTCTAACTTAGACCTTGAAAGGTTAAAATTTGGAGAGAAGACATGGATTAAGGGGGAGGTACCTCTTATGTTCTGATATATCTTATATTTTTACATATTGTTGTTGTTAACTTGGATTTAGATTAGAATTGAAAATGAGGAGAAGACATAGATTAAGGGGGAGGTTGCCTCTTAGGTTTACTATGTCTCATGCTTTTTCAATTGCTATCTATTGTTGTTGCTTTTGCTACTGCTATTTATCTCTAACTTAAACATATTGCCACGCATCAAAAAGGGGGAGATTGTTGAGGCAATCAACCCTTAAATGATTGGAAGATCATGGTTTTGATGTGTGGGCGAATAGGTTTAAAGTTAGAGTGTTATGTTGTATTTGATTTGTGTGATTGAGTTTGCAGGACTTGGAGAATCACACTTGGTGGACCTATCCGAGGGACGAGTGCCAAGG
Source organism: Boesenbergia rotunda (assembly GCA_024364735.1). Taxonomy (NCBI): domain Eukaryota; kingdom Viridiplantae; phylum Streptophyta; class Magnoliopsida; order Zingiberales; family Zingiberaceae; genus Boesenbergia; species Boesenbergia rotunda. The sequence goes on from JAGFNQ010005907.1 coordinate 229,938, forward strand.
GAGGAGAGCTCCAAGGGCAAGCCGGGAAGTGGACTTCAAACGGCACACGTGAAGGGTGGCATGGAGGCAAGCCAAGGGAAGGCTTGCGTGCGCATCCGAGGGACGATAGCTAGAGGAAGAGGACTTCAAGGGGCGAGCCAAGTGAGCAGACCTAAAGGCACACATGAAGGAGAAGGTTCGGAGTGGCTGGAGCTGAGCTGGGAGGCAGGGCAGTCGACTGGCCCAGAGGCAGTCGACTGCCAAAACCCACAGACAGTTCGTAGCTTCGGACCAGTCGACTGGCCTTCGGGCAGTCGACTGGTATACCCCAAAACTAGCCATTGGCTAGCTGTTTGCTAGCCGTTGGACGACATTTAAAGCCGGGCTAGTCGACTGCCCTCGGGGCAATCGACTGGTGCGAGTCTGGATAGACTGCGAATCTGTCCTTCTCACCTATAAAAGGAGCTCCTCATTACACGTGTATGTACAGTTCCGTACAATAACGAAGTGCTGCCAAATTGTAGAGTGATTTTTGCTTCCTCCATCATATTTCTGCATCTGTAAGAGGAAGACTCTGCTGTAAAGGTTTCTCCACCTCAAGGAGACTTTTCGATAGTGAAAAGTGGTGCTCGCGGCGTGGATCCTTGGATTAGTCACCCATCTGGGTGGATACCAAGTAAAACATTTTTTGTTAGCATTGTCTACTTCTTTTACATATTATTTCCGCTGTGCTAACATCTTTGTAGAGATCAAAACGATCAAAGAAAGTGCATTCACCCCCCCTCCTCTGCACGCCTACACAGATCCTTCACCTACAACATACTTAATCATATATATACATCTTAGTAACCCATAAACAAGTCTCTTTTGAAACTTAACCCAACCCAAGCCCTAACTTATACCCTTGGCTGAAAGTTCAATAAGGTAAAAGACCCCATCATTCAAGCAACATGGCAAGGTCCATAGGAAATGAAGAACTCATACATTCATACAATGTCATAGTAAGTCATTTGACCCCATAATTGGAGCCATCCCTATTCCCTAGCCCTCTTATTTGTCCTTGGCCAAAACCCTAATGGGTCACAACCATGTGGAAAAATTCCTATCATACACCATTAAGATCCATTAAATCATAGGAAACATAATAGCATGCTTGAAAGGTTAGACCGCATCCTATGTTGACATGGGCCAAAACCCTAGGAAACTTTAGGGTGCCAAAAACTTTCCCTACATCATGATCTATGTCTTACATATCATAATAAAACATTTAAATGCACAAAAAAGAGTTTACATCATCCCTAAACCCATCCATCAACCTTGGCCGAAACCCTAGTGGCTCCCCTTCATGGTTTCCTCAACTTTAAATCTTAAACAAAAGTCTAAATCTTTGTTAAGCATCAAAGAACAATCATACCACAGGTGAGGGGGTCTTACCTTGGTTTATCTTTGATTATCACCTTGAATGGAGAAGCCAAAAGAAAGCTCCTTGACCCTAGGCCTCTCTTTAGCCCTTGTATCCTTGTAGAAAGTCTTGGATCTTCAAGATCAAGTTCCCTTGTGAAACCTTTCCAAGGGAGAGGGGGTCTTGTGGGTTTCAGCTAGGAGAGCGAAGAAGAAGGAAAGGAGAGGCTTGGTGGATGAAGAGAAGAGGGAATAACTATCTTAATGGTTAAGTTATCATTCCTCTTATTTATACACAATGAAGAGGGGCAAGTGAAGAGACATGGTGCCTCCTCTCATGGTGACTCTTCACTTCCTTTAGCCTTAACAAAAATCCACTTCATTCCCTCATAGCACTCCCTTGCTAGGTGAATTGGTTAGTACATGCATGGTGGTATGCTAGGTCCAAGGTTCAATCCTTGGTGCATGCACTTTATTTTTCTATTTTATTTTATTTTATTTTATTTTTATATTATTTTCCAAATTTCCCCTAAGACCCACCCATAATCATGCAAATATTCCGAATTAAAACCCATTTATATTTATATTAAATTTCACCTAAAATCCACTAATAACCATGGTCTTAGAAAAGCCCATTAGTACTTAGCTTTTTCTATTTAAATGGGGAAATCATGGATTACTAGTCTAAAGTTCATACTAGTATCCCTAGGTTCCTCGGAAACTATCTAGACATGATCAATATTTTAAAGAAAATATTGAGAAGATTTTCCGGGTCGTTACATGGTTAGCCTTGGCAAACACATGGAATTATAGATAGACTTTCGATTTGATACAAAATGACCATGTTTTAGGAAATTAGAGGATGTACCAAAAGTCAAGCACATTTGTATTCTTCATGGAAACATATTTTTCTAGGATAGGGTATATCCTAGCAAATGTGCTTGCAAATCTTTAATTTTTCCGGGTTGTGTTAAGTTCTTTATGACACTAGGGGTAAGGTTGCTTGGGGCAATCCTTTGATGGTGTCAAAGGGAAAAGAACTTGTGGTGTTAAGTTAGGGTAGGACTTAACCTTGGTGTTATGGTGTTAAGTTGGGTAGAACTTAACCTTGGTAAATTGAAAATTGGGAGAAGACATAGGTTAAAGGGGGAGGTTGCCTTAATTTTCATAGGAAGTTTTGGTTTTGTGTCAAACTTGGGAATGGTGATAGATACATGTTGAATGTATTTTTCCCAAGTAGGTATAGGTACCACAAAGTTCTCTATAAAATTTGAGAATTTTTGGAGATTTGTGAAATTTCTGGCGTATTTCTGAATTTGGCCAGAAAAGCTGATTTTTAGAGTATCAGTCGACTGCCCTCGGGGCAATCGACTGGTCAGGGCTGATTTTTATATCAGTAGCTGGAAAGGTGTCCAAATGGTGTAAAACAAGTGTATGGGGGGCTAGTACACTGTGTTTAGGATCATTGGGGATTAAAAGAACCAATAATTGGGATATTGTTGGGATCTTTTTGATGTTAGGCAAAGGGGGAGAAGTGTTGGGTTTAATTTAGGAAACCAAACACACCTTTACAAGAAACCTTAAGGTTAGGGGGAGTTGAGACGAAGGGGGAGCATGATTGCTCCATTTTTAGCATAAGGGGAACCTTGGAGAGGTTCTTAAAAAGCCTTTGTAAGTCCAATAAAGGGGGAGCTTGGGAGAAGCTTTAAAAAACCCATTTTGGTGAAAGTCCTAACTTGGAGGGTTAGGTGTGGAAAATTCCTAACTTGGGGAGGTTAGGTGTGTGGGATGCCTTGGGATAGGATCCATGTTTGCATTGCATATGCATTGGCGGTGTAAGTCCAAGATAGAGTCTTGGCAACGTAAGTCTAGTTGTTTGTTTAGCATTGTTATTGCTACTTATTACTATTTGATTTCCTAACTTAAATGTATTGCCAAACATCAAAAAGGGGAGATTGTTGAGGCAATCTATGGTCTGGAGTGACCATGCGTTTTGATGTTTGGGCAAAGGGTTTAAGTTAGGTTTTCACTTGTGATCTAATATGTGTAATTGAGTGTGCAAGATTGCAGGTTTACACATATTGACTTGGCTGGATGGCCTCGATACGGTGAAGGGTTGCATGGAGACAAGCTGGAAGCTTGTGTGCACCTGAGGGACCTTGGTATTGCAGGGATGATGAGCCGAGGGGCGCGGACTTCGAGGCGTACGTGAAGGATGGCATGGAGACAAGCTGGAGGCTTGTGTGCATCCGAGGGACGAGGCCGAAGATGAAGAGGGGCGAATGCAATAGTCAAGGCTGCTGGTGAAGAGTCAGCAAGCCATGAAGGGACAAGAGCGAGGGAGGAGGACCCCAAGGGCAAGCCGGGAAGTGGACTTCAAGGGCACACGTGAAGGGTGGCATGGAGGCAAGCCAAGGGAAGGCTTGTGCGCGCATCCGAGGGACGATGGCTGGTGGAAGATCAAGGGGAAAGCCAAGGGAGTGTAACTGAAGCCACGTGTGGAGGAGGGTCAACGGAGTGAGTAGGAGTAGTGTTGTAAGCTAGGCAGTCGAATGGGGATTGTCCAATCGACTGCCAAAACTCACAGTGTGTATTTGACCCTGGACCAGTCAACTGCTCTGGGAACAGTCGACTGGTGGTAGCCAGTATTTGAACGTTGGGGCTGTTAATGGTCGAATCTGGGTGGGGCAGTCGACTGCCTTGGGAGCAGTCGACTGCCTGCGTGTTTTCCAGCTTGAGTTCTATTTATAGAGAACTCGGTTTGGGCTGGGAGTTTCGACGAAATGAGCTTGGTTAGAGCTCATTAATAGTCTCAAGTGCTTAGAGGTGTACTCAATGTAGTGGCGAGGTTTCTCCACCCATAAGGAGCTACGCGAGCTAGCTGGAGGGCATCCGGGGAGTGATCTGCCGAAGGATCAAGGGATCGTCCACCTCACGGACTGTCGTGGAGTAGGAGTCTTCATCTCCGAACCACGTAAATAGGTGGTGTTAGCATTGTGTAGTTGTTAGTTTAGTTTTAATTGTATTTTCACTTGCGCAACTAACAACGTAGGTAGAAGAAAGTCAAGAATTGCTATTCACCCCCTCTAGCAACCGACATCGATCTAACAAAATCCTCCTGAGATATATTGGCTATGGATCCCATTTTGGCTCCTAGGGCTCTCCCTTGAGCTCCTATCTCTAGTTACCTCCCTAGGTAACTTACTTATAATTGCAAGGCCACACCGGTGTTCCTCCGGTGCCTCTTGACCTTCAACTATGACTCTCTTAACTCTATACATTTTTTCCTTGGTCAAATCCTTCTTTTTCTTTTGAAATGGTTTTTTCATACCATTTTTGACCTTTTCTTTATCATAAGCATAAGGCATCCTTGAATATGATATTTTACTAACATTTAACTTCCTAGGGTTGTATCCTAGTCCCGGCCTACCACTTATAGGATGTTGATCTTTCGGTATCATACCTCGCCCCTTTGATCCTCTACTGAGTCTATTTAGGGTCTTTTCTAATTTATCAAGCTTTGCCCTCAAAACTTGATTTTCCTTTTCTATATTCCTAACCTTAGTATCACTATGTCCAATTTGATCCTTTCTAGATCTACCTAATATCTTAGGCATGTGCCTCCCTTTCTTAGGGTTAATGCCTTGATCCTTAGGTCTAAAGGTCCTAGATTTATCATGAAACATGGATTGTTTGGTATTTTGGCATGAAATATTGTTTTTATTTCTATCATGATATTTAAAACCAAAAACACACATAGGCAAACAATTATTAACATTTCTAGCATTTATACAAGCATTTTGAGCATAAGTAAAGTTAGGGATTACCTCCCTTACCCTTGTAGCTCCCCCTTGATGTGAACTCCTTTTTATTTCTTCTTTCTCCCATCTTCTTAAGTGCTCCATCTTCTTAAGTTCTCCTTTCCGTAGACATTGAGTGTGATAATGTCTTAGCTCCCCACAAGTATAGCACCTAATGTTCTTCTTTTCTTGCTTTTCCCTACAACCCACATTAGATTTCAATTGAATGGACTTGGGTTTAGAGATTACCTCCTTTTTACCTAATGGACATTTGTCCTTGTAGTGCCCCCTTTTGTTGCATCCAAAGCATAGAATGTGTTCCTTTGATTTGGCTTTGGTGGACGTTGGAGCTTTTTCTTGTTCATGTATGGATGAGGGTCTCTCCTCCCCCTTAACACTTGAAATTGATACTTCTTCTTCTTCTCTTGAGGAAGTTGATGATTTTTCACTTAATTGTGCCACCTCACTTGATGAGGTTGACACTTCTTCTTCCTCTTGGTCTTCTTGAACCATTGAGCTCATTTCTATTTGCTCTGCCACTATTTGAGTTTGTGTAGGATTCTCATGATACTTTTCCAAATTATTCCACAACTCATACGCATTTTTATATGCTCCTACACCACTCAAAATATTGTTAGGCAAAATATTGATTAATATACCAATTACATTTTCATTTGCCCTAGCTTGCTCTTGTTGTTCCTTAGTCCAATATCTAGGGCGTAGCTTCTTTCCGTGCTTGTCCTTAGGGATTTTGAATGGTTCCTCCATTGTCAACACACACTCCCAATCCATTCCAAGCTACATCTTCATCCTTGCTCTCCAATAGGCAAAATCTTCATGGTCATATGTGGGTGGTGTGTTGATATCATCCCTTAGCTTATCTTCCATCATTTTCCCTCTAGCTTTCTTGTTCCCTCGGCGGTTAGGCCGTAGATGAGCTCACCAAGCTCTGATACCACATGTTAGATCGTTACGGTTGCTAGAGGGGGGTGAATAGCACTTTTCGAATCTTCTTCCTATGTTGTTAGTGCGCAAGCAGAATATTCTAAGTAAAAATAAAACAAACAACAAGAAGACACTCACAATTTACGTGGTTCGGAGATAAACTCCTACTCCATGACTGCCCATAAGGTGGGCGATCCCTAATCCGATGGTGGATGATTCCCCGGAGCACCTCCGACTAGATCGCGTAGCTCCTTGTGGGTGGAGAAACCTCTCCACAAGATCTGGACACTACCTAAGATCACCAGGCTACTAACTCACTCTAACCAAGTAAGTTTCGCCAAGAGATAGTAGTATGAAATGAGCTCCTTTAAATAGAGCTCGAGTCTAAACTGGCTGCTACCAGTCGACTGGTCCCACTCAGATTTGACCGTTACACCCAACGTTCGAATTAGCCAGCCATTACTGCCATCACCAGTCGACTGCTCCCAGAGTAGTCGATTGGTCCCTTACTTAGCCTAGGGTTACATTACTCGAGTACGTTTCTCTCCGCACTCGAACCCTCCCTGAGTACAACCACTCACACTTGGACCCTCACGACCTGGTCGACTCTTCAATCCGCAGTCCAGATCTATCGCCTTCACGCCCTCTTCATCTTCGGCTCCCGTCCCTTGGATGCACACACAAGCCTCCAGCTTGCCTTCATGCCATCCTTCACTCATGCCTCGAAGTCCGCGTCCCTCGGCTCATCATCTCTACCCATGGTCCCTTGGATGTGCACACAAGCCTCCAGCTTGCTTCCATGCCACCCTTCATCTGAAGACATCAACCAAGTCCATGTGTACCTGTAAACCTGCACACTCACATACACATGTTAGTCCAACAACAAACCCTAACTTAACCATATTGATGGCTAAGGCACCATGGCTTTCTGCAAACGGTAAGATTAAATTGGAACCTACCCAGTCCAAGTTTTGGTCTTCAGAAACTGCAGATGAAATTAAAAAGATTAAAGGAACATTTAAAGTGGTGGAACAAAGAGATATTTGGGAATATTCATGACAACATTCAAGAAGCTGAACAATTGTATTCTGAGGCAGAAAAACAGTTTGATTCAGAGCCTACTGAAGAGAATCAAATTAATAGAAATAAAAGTCAAGCCCACCTCTTTAAGACACTTCAAATGGAGGAAGACCTTTGGAGACAAAGAGTAGCAGTCAAATGGAGGGGAGAGGGGGAAAGAAACACAGAATTTTTCCATGATATGGTGAAAACCAGGAGAATAACCAATAGAATCTTTCGGATATTGGATGAAGGGGAATGTTTAGAGAAGCCAGAACTTATTAAAGCTTCAGCTGTCAAATTCTTTGAACAATAATTAACGGGAGAGAAATTTAATCACATGGGTGCAGATGTTAGTCATATTCCCAAGCTCATCACTGCCGAAGAAAATATTTCTTTTATGGTCTTGCCTTCTAAGGAGGAAATAAAGCAAGTAATATGGGAAATGAACCAAGATAGTGCAGCCGGGCCAGATGGTTTTTCCTCATCCTTTTATGTTTCCTGTTGGGATATTATTCAAGATGATGAGCAACAAGCTATGATGGAATTCTTCAAAGGAGGGGTCTTGCCAAGAGGAATGGTGGCCACAACTGTTGTGTTGATTCCAAAGAAGGAAATGCTCAAAAGTGACATGATTTTCGCCCCATTAGCTTATGTAATGTGTCATATAAGATTGTTTCTAAAATTTTGGTGAATAGGCTTACGAAAATTCTTCATAAGATTATTTCTCCAGCTCAGAGCGGTTTTGTGAAAGATAGACTGATTTCTGATAATATTCTTTTAGCTCAAGAATTGACTCATAAACTAAATATTCATGTCAGAGGAGGAAATATCATTATGAAACTTGACATGGCCAAAGCTTTTGATAGAGTATAGTGGAATTTACTATTCAGGATTATGGCAGCTTTTGGTTTTTTGGACTCCTTTATAGCTATGATTAGGAGATGTATTGCTTTTTGTTGGTTTTCTATTCGTTTTAATGGACTTCTTGTAGGTTTCTTTCAGTCTAAAAGAGGATTAAGACAGGGAGATCCTATCTCTCCTTTCTTGTTCATCATAGCATCTGAATTCTTATCCCGGGGATTGGAGATTTTTTCCTCAAAAATCCTAAGCTGAGTTATGCTATGGGCTGTGATATGAAGATATCTCACCTGGCTTATGCGGATGACATTATGGTTTTTCTAAATGGGTCTATTGATTGTGTAAAAAAGGTAAAGGCTTATTTTGATGTATATGAGATGCAATCAGGCCAATTGGTCAATGCTGGAAAAAGTCTGATCTATCTTTCAAGAAACATACCTCCTGCCCGTAGAATTTGAATTTTAGCTGCCACAAATTTTGCGGAAGGGACATGGCCTATGAATTACTTAGGGATACCCATTTTTACTGGGATCAGAAAATCAGTATATTTTCAAGCTCTGATACAAAAAATAAGATGGAAACTCATGGGATGGACTATTTCACGGCTCTCTTATGGTGGCCGCCTTTTGCTAATCCAAAGTGTTTTAATTTCTATGCCTCTTTATTTGTTACAAGTGCTTCTACCTCCTTTGTCAATTTTACATAATTTTGAAATGGTCTTTGCGAGAATTTTTTGGGGCTCTACAGACACTAAAAGGAAGGCTCATTGGATTGCTTGGGGAGAGATCAGTAAGCCAAGGATGGAAGGAGGATTAGGAGTGAGAAAGCTAGCAGACTTTAGTGTGGCAATGGCGGTTAAACATTGGTACAGATTCAGAGAACAAAAAACACTTTGGGCAAATTTCCTATCAAGGTTGTATTGTAGTTCTACTCATCCAGTCATAGTTCATTTGAAAAGTAAAGCATCTCCTTGTTGGCGCCGTATGGTTAAATTTAGAAGCTTAGCAGAACAAAATACATGCTGGATTTTGGGAGAAGGTAAACTGCATTTCTGGTATGATACATGGTTGGATTGTGGACCTTTGTTTCACTCTTGTGCCCCAGTTGGAAATATTGACATAAGAGTTACCGAATTTTTGGAAGGATCTCATTGGAGAATGGACAAAATTAGCAGCTGCTCCCGGAAGACATAGCTATTGAAATTGTTGAAATACCTATACAAATAGATGCTTTAGATCATATCATATGGAAAATATCTTTGAATGGCAAGTTTTCCTTAAAAACGGCATGGAATAATGTTAGACAAATTCAACCAATGATGCCCATAAATTCTGCAATTTGGAGTGGCTTACTCAACGCATCTATCTCCATTTTTGCATGGCGTTTCTTGACATACAAACTACCTGTTGATACCATTTTTCAAAGAAGGGGAATCACTCTAGTCTCTAAATGTCATTGTTGCAATGATATGGAAACTTGGGATCATTTGTTCTTTGATGGCCCAATAGCAAAGGAAGTTTGGTCTTATTTTGCAAACTTGTTTAGGGTGCGCAGATTTTTCTTAATGGGAGATTGGATGATTGGTCCAGAATGGTCTCATGGAGGGCTTGTTAGGGAGGTTATGCCTTTCCTTGTATTATGGTTCTTATGGGTGGCTAGAAATGATGCAAAGCATAGGGGGATAAAACAAGAAGTAAAGAAGATTAAAAGGAATATAATTCAATATTTATTCCTAGGAGAAGCGGCAGGAATCATGAAAGGCAAACATTGGAAAGGTTTCTCCTCAGTGGCCACGTCTTGGGGGATTCCTATCAAAGTAAACATCAAAAATACTATCTTTGTGCGGCATTGGAAGAGGCCGAAAGTTGGAGGTTATAAATTAAATACGGATGGTTGCTCGAAGTTAATCCAGGTGTGTCTTCATATGGGGCTATAATTAGAGACCACATAGGACAATTTATCATGGCGAAACATGGCACATTAGGAGTTATTTCAAATGTAAAAGCAGAATTGTCGGCCATTTTATTTGGATTGGAATTATGTGTTGCTTGCAATTACTTACCAGTGTGGCTAGAATCAGATTCGATGGTTGCTTTGAAGATTATACAGTCCCCCTTTGTTTGTTGGGATTATAGGAATATAGTGCTTAAAATCAGAGCTATCATGGGAAGGTATAAGGTGATTTATTCGCATGTATTTAGGGAAGGAAACGTGGCTACAGATTACTTAGCTAATCAAGCCTTTCAGTTTGCGGGGGATAAAATCATGAGAAGGCAGGATATAAACAAGATTTTATATGGCATTTGTAAGATGGACAAGCTGGGGCTTCCTTATGTTCGATTGGATCAGAAAATGCTTTAGAGATATTGATTGCATTTTGGAAAACCTGCACTTTCTAGAAAAAAGAATAAATTTCAGTTGGTAAATTCCTTTCTTCTGGTTTTAGCTTGACCCCATTATATGCATGCCAAGCTTTTTAGCAGGGTTTGATTCCCTGCTTATTCAGTTTATTGCTGGGATATGATCTGTCTATGATTGCAGATTTCAGAAACCTTGAAAGTTCTGCAGATTTAGGAGATTGTATCAATGGGGTTATTGCTATGGAGATTTCAGATTATTTGTTTTACATTTTACTTTATTAATGATTTCTGTATTGATACAATGGTTTGCAGAAGTTTTTACAGGAATATGGGAAGCTGATAATGGCTATTTTACTGGTCTTTCTATTCTCAGCGTGCCAACTAGAGACTCAGTATTACAATGAGTCTGCTATAAATCTCAGTTTGTTGTGTATTTGATATAAATCTGTTATAAATCAGTTTTTCCTATACTCAGTATTGATACAATGGTTTGCAGTATTGCTCTGTCAATGAAGAATTCAGATTACTTGTTGATATGGAGTAATTGTGTTATTACCTGGAAAATTCGATTATTTCTCTACATGCTAAATTTTGAGCAGGGTTTGAATCTCCTGCGTTTATTTAGATTGAATGGAATCTTTATCTGATTATGATGAGATGAAATTGATCTTGGAAGTTCTGCAGAATTCAGAGATTTCAACAAGGATGCTTTGATATGGAGATTTTCAGATCAATTGTTTAATAGCTTGTCTTGACAAATGATCTCTATCTTGATACAATGTTTGCAGAAGTTTACTGAAAATCTGATAATGGCTGTTTTTTCTGGTTTCCCATTCTCTGCGTGACATGTCTGTAAATCGATTTAGAAGAGATGAGGGATGCTTGTTGAATTTTGGGATGACAGCACTTTTGAATTGAAACTTGAGAATATCAGGTGCTTCTCATTTCTAAGGAAGTTTAGGAGCTGATACTTAGAAATTCTGTGATGAAGGCATGCAAGCTGGTGTTTGGGCTCTAAAATTTTTCGATACCTTGCTTCAATTTGCTGCTATAATCTTGTCTGAAACATGGTGTGAATTACACGATTGCTAGAAATTTTGCTTTGATCTTCTAACATTATGAGCTGGAGCTTTTCCGGGAAGCTTATGGGCTATTGGAAGTCAAGGAAAATTGAAGGGAAAGGCAATCTTTGAAATTCTTAGGCAACATTTGTTCAAGGAATTGCTATGCGATGGTATGCTTGGAAATTTTGAAATAAAGATGGTCTCAAGCGGCGGTGGCGATGCGATAGTCCCAAGCAGCTGGAGAAATGAGATAGATTTTAAAAGAGGTAACTATATAGTTAGCAATATTTGTAAATCCTTTTGAGACCTTGTTATTTCATGATTAGAAGGTAAGGTTTGGTCCCCCTTCTAACATGGATCCCTTTTCCCCTTTTTAATAATAAAATTCACTTTTGATCAAAAAAAAAACATAACCATATTGACCAACACACATCAAAACCCCATGATCCTCCAGATCATCTTAGGGTCGATTGCCCCAACAAAATATACCCTTAATATTAAAGAAACTATGAATGTAATATTTAATGAAGAAATGGTATCAACACCAACTAATTTAACCAACTCACCCGACTTAACCAATCAACTAAGCTCAAACAATTCAGACCAAGACCTAGAAGAAAGAGAATCAATATCTAAACCAAATTCGAATCAAACAGCTGAACCAGTAATTGAACCAAATCAAACAATTGAACCTGAACCTAAACAACATGAACCATCATCTTATAGGATTGAAATAAAGCGATAGAGGGGGGGTGAATATCGCCTTAAAGATAGTTCGGATTGTAGGATCGAGATGAGCGATAGAGGGGCGGGGGTGAATATCGACTCAAAAATTTCTTCAAAATTTTATCGTTCATTTACTCGTCTTTCTATCAGAAGAGTTAGTACGCAGCGTAATAATAAATAAAGATGAGAAAGAACAACACGTGGTGCCGGAATTTATTTACATGTGGGATTTATTTACATGGGATTTATTTACATGTGGGATTTATTTACATGGTTCCCAACCCCTCAGGGTCAGTACGTCCAAGGCCTATGTACTCGATGTGACTCCACTAGTGGTCTTATAGTTTGAAATATAAGCACAAATATGAAGAATAATTACAACGTGTAAACTTAAAGCAAACGAAACAAAATTGATGATCCCGACCAATCTGGAACTCCGAAGCGTCGTACACATCCTCCTGGAGCCTCCTTGGTCGTAGAGCTTTGTCTTCGCACTTTTTCTTCGCAGAGAGTGATTAAGCATTTGTGAAAGTTGATCCTTCAACTGAGGCACATGACCCCTTTATATAGTACTTATTCAGGCATCTGAAAGGACATTTATGCACCCTAGTAACGACCAAAACTTGATCCAGACTGGTGTACTCGGCGTAGGGATAAGTGTTGGTGCCGGAAGCACCAGATCGAACATGGTTTTGATAATGGCAAAGGGTTCAAAGTTAAGTGTGTATTGTTATCTAATGGATTTACCAAGTGTGCAAGAAAGTCCTAGTTCACCTAGGCACGAAGTCTTGACCTGTAAGGTTGAGCAAGAAGATGTGGCCGAGGGTTGGGCAAGAAGTCCTGGTCGTGCACTAGGCACCAAAGTATTGATCCGGAAGATTGGATAGGAGTCGTAGCCGAGCGAGGATTGTGGACAGAAGTAGAGGTGGGTCGAGGATCGGACGTCTCAAGATCTGGCAGTCTCGGAGGCCGAGCAAAACTCCAACCGGAGGAGCCAGTTCGCAGAAGATAACTTCTCCTAAGAGGAGTAAGCGAGGACGCGTTCCCCATAAGAGGGAACAATAGGCGTCGATTCAACCTAGGGTTCACTTTGAAATCCAAAGTCAGAACCAAGACAGCTCCGACTGTAATTTATACTTGTAATTATTTATATTATACTGCCCTTGGACTAACCCTGGTTGCAAGAGTGAAAAGTGTTTACTGCTGCATCCCAGGTGCCTGAGTGGAGTCAGGTGCCCGAGAAGCTAGGCATCTGATAGTTATCAGGCACCCTAGATGGCTTGAACCAGCGGGTGAGTTCGACTGAGATGGCAGGTTGCCACGCCAGCAACTCAGGCTCCCGTGAGCCATCAGGCACCCCAGGGGTCCCAGGCGCCCAAGACCAGAGGATAGGAGTTTGGCCGAGTCTGCGAATAAGGATGAGTCGGATTCACAACACGTGTCAAGCGACCCATAATCCTCAGGCGCCCGAGAACTGTATATATAAGGGGCTTCATCCCTTGATTTCCAGCATCAATTCCATTCAACACAAAGAAGCTTTCTTGAACTCAAGCACACCAACTGTAACGCCCGCTTTTTTTTCTTTTTCCGTAAAGCGGCATTACGTTAACATACATAGGGGCATGTGAACATTGTAAGGCAGCGGAATACTTAAAACTTACACATACATGCACCTAACTATTTTTTTCCTATCATGGTGACATGGAACTTAGCATATCAACATCATACTTACCATCGTGTCATAAAGTCACATAGTCATCCATTAGGCACATAAGTAGCAAACGTAAGTTGTTCTAGACAACACCATCATAAGGTTAACATAAAACTTGTAATTATATCTTTTCTTGGCCAAGTCACTACCACACACTCATCTGTGCCTCTCCTGCTGCTTCCTTAGTATCCTCTTGCTTGATCTGCGGTATAAGAAAAGTAAGACTATAAGCACATAGGCTTAGTAAGACCCTTTCCTACTCACTAAAACCATTCGTCACTTAAACATAAGCACACGAACATTAACATCACTAGGTGCTTAACATAAAACATAAGCATATAAAATTCACTTAGCATGACATAGTTTTTAACATAGAACATGAGCATAAAGCATAAAGCATTTTCTATTATGGCATAGTTCCTTAACATCAATCATAATCATAAACCCTTTTCTATCATGGCATACTTCTTAACATCAAACATAAACATAAAGCATTTTTCTATCATGGCATAATTCTTAACATTAAATATAAACTTAAAACATTTTTCTATCATGGCATAATTCTTAACATAAGCATAAACATAAACATTTTCTATCATGGCATAATTCTTAACATAAGCATAAACATAAACATTTTCTATCATGGCATAATGCATAACATGAATGAATGCATGAGTCAAAATGCATATACATAAGGATGCTTAATTTTAAAATCATACTTTTAGATACTTAAACATAATCATAATATCATTGGGGTCCCCGGCTTGTACCACATTCATACATCATATGCGCGCATCCCTAAGTAAATACGAGGTAGCTAGTCTCGACCTACTAGGGTAAGGACAGCTTCATCGGTAGTCCCCGAACCGTGGATAGCTTCATCGGTAGTCTAGAACCGTGGATAGCTTCATCGGTAGTCTAGAACCGTGGACAGCTTCATCGGTAGTCCAGAACCGTGGACCTTACTTAGGTCCGGTACAAGCCCATTCATAAAATAAAATACTTTCACATGCTTCTTTATTCATAAACATACATAGCATAATCATTCATTCTTAATACTTAACATCATCATTATGCCTTGAAGGCATGAACCTTATCTTCGTTCATCATTTTCATTCCATATCATCATTATGCCTCGAAGGCATGAACTTTAACTTCATTCATCATTTTTAGTCATAAACATGACATGCATACATAATCATGTCCTACGGTATAAACATCATCCTAGTTCATAAAGCTTGTCGTGTTCATGGCATACTACAGTATTTAGGGTCATAGCATTCATCATAAACCATACATAGACCTTCGCACACATATTCTACATGCATTATTCTATTCAACCTACTCCTACATCACATATGTTCATGGTATTTGATCTATAATATTCATGAATAAAACATCACACATAACCTAAACATACCAAAAATCATGTCACATAACACATAAAACTAGGGTTTTAGTAACATAAGGATCCATACATCATGCTTAACCATATACTTACATCATTGTAACCTAACAACAAGTATCCTTGAGACCTTAACCCAATCCAAGCCCTGGGTCATGGTCTTGGCCGAAACCCTAAGGAACCCTAGGTCCATGGAAAAATTCATATAGGTCACAAATAACGTCCCATACAAACATACAATGCCATAGAAAACATTTGATCCCATAGTTAAAGTTAACCCTAATCCCTTAGCCCTAGATTAGCCCTTGGCCGAAACCTAAAGGCCCATGAAATTCATAGAAAAATTATTATAAAACCCAATCACTATCCATCATGTCATAGGGGAAACAAATTAAACATGTTGAATGGTTAGATCAAGTTCCATACATGGGTTAGGGGTCTTGGCCGAAACTTATAGGAGCCATTAAGCATGTAAAAATTCACATGAATCACCACTAACATCACTTACATCATAAGGAGACATAAGAACCATCATTAGAGAGTTAAAACTAGTCCTAGCCATGGAAACATGAAGGTGGCCAAACCCTAGAAGTCCTCTTTCATTGATTTCTCAACTTAGATCTCAAACAAAAACTTAGATCATAACCATATCAAGGAAAACCATTACACCACAGGTGAGGGAGTCTTACCTTGGTTTACCTTGGTTATAGACCTTAGATGGGGAGGAGGATGAAGACCTTGTTGTCTCTTGACCACCCCTAGCCTTTGCAACCTTGTAAAAAAACTTGGATCTTGGAAGAGAGACCTTCTTGTGAAGCTTTTCCAAAGGGAAACTCCCCCTTGAGGTTTCGGCTAGAATGAGGAAGGAAGAGGGAGAAGGGTGGACTTGGTGGAAGAAGAAAAGTAACTCCCGTGCCACTTCTTTAAACCACATTAAGGAGGGCAAGTGAAGAGTCATGGTGGATGACTCTTCATTTTCCCTAAGCCTTAACCAAAATCCACTTCATTCTCTACTAGCACTCCCTTGCTAGGTGAATTGGTTAGTACATGCATGGTAGTAACTTAGGTCCAAGGTTCAATCCTTGGTACATGCACTTTATTTTTTTATTTTATTTTTCATTTTATTTTTATATTATTTTCAAAAATTCCCCACAAATCCCCCGTGATCATACTAATATTCCTAATTAAAACCCATTTATATTTATATTAAATTTCACCAAAAATCCACTAATAACCATGGTCTTAGAAAAGCCCATTAGTACTTAACTTCTCAATTTAAATGAGAAATTATAGATAATTAGGCTAAGGTTCGTACTAGTATCTCTAAACTCCTTCAAAACTATTTAGACATGATCAATATTTTAAAGAAAATATTGAGAAGATTTTCCGGGTCGTTACACCAATGCTCTTCAGACTTCTTCTGTGCTCGAGATCTTCCGCGCGACAAATGATCAAGATCGACGACACACCATCCAAGACGCTCTAAGACTTTTTTCGGTGTTGTCGGTATCATTTAAATTCGTTGCTTAAATTCTATACTCACATATTTGTAATATTTTTGACTTATAGAATTGCCCAAAGAAAATGGTCAAGGACTGTGGGCCTTGGAGTAGGAGTCGTCAAAGACTCCGAACCAAGTAAAAAGAAAAGTGTTATCATTGTGTTTTCAATTCTTCCATTGTGTTCTGGTTATTCCGAAAATTTTACATAATCTCTATTCACCCCCCCTCTCTATCGATTACAACGATCCCACAAGTGGTATCAGAGCGGGTTGCTCAACCTTGGTGAAACTGCCAACTGAGCAATTTTTCGGAATTGATTTTTTTTTCATTCATTTTTTTTAAATTATATATTCTATTTTTCTTCGTTCTTTGAGGTTGGTGCAACACCACTCAAACTATTTTTAAGTTTTTTTTGTATACCGCACTTCTAATCCAAGACAAAGTCTTGGAATAAGTCTTTTTGTTTTTGTTTTTATAGGAATACTAAATGACCATACAAGATGGCTACAGTACCGCGTGCCCTCCTCTGTTCTCCGATGAGGATTTTTCCTACTGGAAGAGCAGAATGGAGGTCCACCTGAAAACTCAGATGGAAATGTGGATCATCATCCAGTCTAGACTGGAGATCCTGAAAAACGCACAATGAGGAATCCAAGGATACTCTAAGAGGGACGCTTTGCTCAAGAAAAAGATAGAAGCGGACGCAAAAGCCACTTAAACTCTCTAGTGTGGACTGACGAAGGAAGAACTCAATCGCATCGGCCCATTCAACAGTGATAATGAACTATGGAATAAGTTGATCGAGCTGCACGAGGGGACGTTAGACACAAGAATCAGCAAGAGAGACCTCCTCCTCAACAATCTATACATGATCAAAATGCAAGACGGTGAAACAGCCGCTCAGCTACACGCAAGAATCCAAAAAATTATGAACGGTCTGCACACGATAGGTCATAAGGTAGAAAACTGTGATCTAATTAGGTATACCCTAAACTCATTCCCAAGAAATTCATTGTGGGCATTGATGGTAGATGCTTACAAGGTTTCTAGGAACCTTTCAGGTATCAAATTAGATGATTTGTTTTTTGATTTAGAACTCCACAAACAAACTAACACCTCAATGGTTGGGAAAGGGTTAGCTCTTTTTTAGGAAAAGCCCCTGCAAAAAAAAAAAGAAGATGGTGCAACCGATACTCGAGTCAGATTCCGACTTAGAGTCTGACGACGACGGAATCAATTATCCAGAGTTGGTCTGAAAGGCCTGGAGTCAATACAAAATGATTAAGGGACAAATGAAGAAGAAGGCGAACCAGAGAAAGGATGATCCAACTGAACCGTCTACCAACCAGAAAGCCAAAAGTGAAGTCACTTGTTATGGGTGTAACAAGAATGACCACTACAAATCGAAGTGTCCCAGCTTGAAGGAAAACAAGAAGAACCGGAGGAAGAAAGCTTTCAATGCTATGTGGGATGAATCCTCTTCAGAAGAAGAAGAAGAAGTACCACACGCCAACCTCCTTGTGCTGACTGCTTCGGAGAATCTTGACACAGAATCGGAATCAGAAACTAAAGAGAACGTTAGAACTGGAAGACTTTAAATTTCGGAAGACGGGAAAATAACGGTGAGAGGTTATCCCAATCTCAGTTTTACGATTTAATATCATATCTATCTCGTAAGTTGGCCAAAGCCAACGTCAGGGTCGAGTCCCTCCGATAGGAAGTCAAAATCCTAAAAGAGGGGGTCAACTCTAGCTCCTCAACCGAACCAGTTCAGGAAGGAACCTCCATTCAAGCCCAAAAACTTGAGTAGGAGAATTCCTCCCTGAAATCTCAGGTAAAGGAACTAAGAATTGAGTTGGAACGATTTTCTTTGGGTTCCAAGAATCTTGACATGATTCTTGGAAAATAAAAATCAGTTCTGAACCGATCCGGACTTGGTTATCGAACCAACTCACGATATAGATCTTACTACTCGATGTTGAACCCAAGTAAAACCCGAGTCCAAGCATGAGTCTCGAAATAATGCTTGACAAATCAAGCCGGACCGAACCAATGTTGGATTCCCAAGGACAAGATTCACATCTTGACTAACCCATATCGAGGCTTTAGTCCAGGGGGGCTAATATAAAAACTATTTTTATAATTAGATAAATTTTTTCTATTTTCTGTTTGATGCTTGTTTATTTTATTTTCTGCAAAATCTTATGCTCTGACCTAGCAATGGTTAGATAAGGATCTGACTTAATTGAAATTTGCACAACCTAGTATTAGGATGAGGCGAGATGATAGTACATTAGAGAAACCTGTCTAAAAAGTCAAGTAGGGTAAGGCGTACGCTATTTGCTCCTATTAGTCAGGTGGTACTAACCGAAGCTACCTCGCCAAATCCACAACTAGTTAGACCTGGGTTTCTCAATAAGTAATTTGAGGATAAAATTTCATTAAAAGCTTTGTCTAGGAAAGGGTTAATGATCCAATAAGGCTACGGCCAAAGAAGGCCTCTGTGCTCACCAAGACCTGGAAGCCGATTATAGAAATTTATTTTCAACTTATTAATTGTCAAACCTAAAGCTAACACAAGTTTGAATTAAATCATAGTGTTAACATAAAAGCAAGATAAATTAATACATCTCACAAAACAGATAAATATACCTGTTTTGTCATGTAGAAATGGATGAGATGTTTAGGACCTAATAATGTAGTCCAACCCAATCAACTCAATTAATTTTACCCCCTAATATACATTTATTCAAATTTACAAATTTAACTTAAATTTAATTTAACATTTTCAAAATTCAACTTAATAAATCTAAAAAATTTAATTTAATATTTTCAAAATTCAACTTAATAATTCTCAAAAATTAATTTAACATTTTCAAAATTTAACTTAATAATTCTCAAAATTTAATTTAACATTTTCAAAATTCAACTTGATAATTCTCAAAATTTAATTTAACATTTTCAAAATTCAACTTAATAATTCTCAATAATTTAATTTAACATTTTCAAAATTCAACTTATTATTTTCCAAAAGTCAATTTAACATTTTTTAAAATTTCAACTTAATATTTTCCAAAATTCAATTTAACATTTTTTTTAAGTTAATATTTTCCAAAATTCAATTTAACATTTTTAAAAAAAATCATGTTAATATTTTTAAAAATTCAATTTAACTAATTATTTTCAAAAATTCAACTTATATTTTAAGTTGAAAATTTGTCTCACAAAAATACTCATAGGAATAACATGATTAATAACCCAGACTAGGTGAGACAGACTAGGCAGTAAAATTCAATCAATCTATCCTTACATAAATGAATCCAAATCAGAATACTTTTTCTGTAGGAACATAATGGTTTAGACTAGTGGATGTTGGATAGTGGATGCTCCAAACATATGACTAGAGATAAATTGAAGTTCACTAAAATCAAGTATAAAAATCTATGCTCAGTAGCATTTGGCAACAATGCCACACTTAAGGTAATTGGGTCAGGTAATATCGAGTTAAATTCTGATTTTATTATCAAAAAGGTTTTATTGGTTGATAATTTTAAATTTAACTTACTTAACATTAGTCAGTTATGTGATACTGGTTATGTAGTCACCTTTAACAACTCTGACTGCCTTATTAGGAATTTACATGACTCAGAAATAACCCTTAAGGGAGTTAGGAAAAATAATATCAATACTATTAATCTACCATCAACACCAAAGTGTCTTTTGACCAAGCTTGAAGAAATTTACCTTTAGCATAGGAGACTAGGTTATACTCACATAAAATTAATTTCTAAAGAAAGTCAAAATGGACTAGTTAGGGGAATTCCAAAAATTAAAAACTTTGAAAACTCATATCCGTAACCCATGTCAACAAGGTAAACAAATAAAATCAACCCACAAATCTACTGTGACGACCCGACTTCTCTTCCTTAAGGCGGACGTCACTTTTACTTAACCTTAATTTTTACTTATCCTTAGCCTTAGGTTACAACTACTTGACTTCCCATAACTTGCTCTGAATTTTTTTTTTCAAATGACACCAGTCGATTGCTAGAAGGCCAGTCGACTGGTGTCATCTACAGAAACTTTCTGTGCGCGGCACCAGTCGACTGGCCTCTTGGCAGTCGACTGGTGCATCGAACAGAAGGTTCTGTTCGATAGGGCAGTCGACTGGTTTTTGAACCAGTCGACTGGCACGCCTGAAAACTACAGTTTTAGACCTGGGAACTCCTTTCAAGGGTCCATAATTCACACACTTCCAAAGCATATAGATAAATCACTTCAAATCTATACTCTATACTAGTTTTATAAATATCTTAGCAACCCAAAACAAATCCATTTACTTGCAATTAGGATCTTTGCGGAATTTAATAAACTATCAAAACATATGAAATCTACACTAGAGTTTGTACTCAACTTTATCTCTATGCAAAGTTTAAACAAAATTATTACGTTCTACCAATCCAAAACACCAACCACAAGTTTCTATAAGACTTAACCCAAAGATCTCTCTCACGGTTCCGCCGCCACTGAACATCAATGCAAGTCCCGTTCACCTCCTTAGCTTATGCTTTTTCTTTACCTTTATCTACAATAGAAGGAAATGCAACAAATAAGCGATTTGCTTAGTAAGTAAATCCTAACTCACAAAACCATGCGATCAATGATAAACATGCTCATTACAATGGATGCTTGTTTCAAAATACATGCACTTGAAACTATTTGCACATGGGAACTTTCATACACTTATCAGTCTTGAAAACATTTGCTTGCATCAAAACACTTGCAAACTTAACATGCTTATGATTTCTTTTGAGACTTGATACATATACATTTCCATACTTTAAAACACTAACTCCTTTGCTCTTGCTCTTTAACATGCTTGTAACATAACCATGTTAACATACGTAACAAAACATGCACTTAAGAAAATTGAAACACTTACATATACTCATATACTTCAAAATAATAATCAACTTTCTAGGCCTTGACATTGTACCTGATATCAATGTACCAATGTGCGCATCCCTAATAGGTTTCGGGGTAGTTAGCTACCGCACCCTATTAGAGCTTCTTTCTAACTTTCTGTGGGCCTCTCATTTGCCCGGTACATGTCACTTTACAAAAGTAAAATACTTTCTTACTCATAATATTTATACTTATCAAGCTAACTTCCTTTTTGCATAAATTTTTGCACTACAAACCTTTACCTTTCTTACTTGGAACATTCATCGAGCACCTTGTGTGCCCTTAACCCAAAAATCATTTTTGGGACTTTTCAAGAACTTGGTCTTATCATGCTTAGATCACATACACCAAACCTACTCAAATTCAAGTTCTATGATAAAAACATGTATTCTTTAGAAACTAAAATCACACAATAAAACAATATTCTTAAAGCATGCACTTGGATCACAAAATCACGGTTCTACAACGAGAAACTACATACGAAACTACTTCTATTGCAGGTGAGTGATCTACTTACCCTTTTCTTGAAGAAAACTCACTAAGTATATAGAAAGATTCTAGCGTAGTACTCCTTTTCTCTTCCTTTGCAACAATCCTCACTCCTTGGCCCTAGGGAAGAAACCCTAGGTTCTCTACTCAAGAGGAAGAAGAAGGAGGAAGAAAACTTCTTATTTTCTCCCTGTTTTCGCAGCCCCCTTGCTCCCTGTTTCCGCCGACCCTAATCACCCAAAAGGGGGATTTAACGCAACTTAAGCGGAAGTTGAAACACCTTCTCATGAAAAGGGTCTACTTACCTATAACATTAATTCACTTCATCCTTTTTTGTGCTTGATACCCCCAACCTTCTGGCTAGCCGAGCCCGCTTAAGGACTGGCTTGCCCCTGTGGTCGCGAGATCAAACCTCCGCCTGACCCTTTTTTTTCTTTTTATTTTAATTTTGAAAAATTGCCAGAAAATTCAGAAAAATTCCTAATAATTTATGAAAATTATTGGGTGTTACAATCCTCCCTACCTTATAAAAAGTTCATCCTCGAACTTAGAATAGCTCTGGATACCTTTGCCTTATGCTATCTTCTGATTCCCAGGTTGCTTCTTCATACTTCTGATTCAGCCATAAGACTTTTACTAGTGGTACCACTTTGTTCCTCAGCTTCTTATCTGCTCGTTCTATTATCTGAATAGGTCGACTCTCATAACTGAGATCTTCTTGAACTTGTACCATCTGTGGCTCAATCACTTGGTTGGCATCTGGGATATGCTTCCTTAGCATCGAGACATGGAACACATTGTGTATTGCTGACATCTCTGGAGGTAGCTCCAACTCATAAGCTACTTTGCCAACTCTTTTCGTCACTTGGTAGGGTCCTATGTATCGAGGACTTAGCTTGCCTTTCTTGCCGAATCTCATTATTACCTTCATAGGAGCTACCTTAAGGAAAAATGAATCCCCAACTTCAAACTCTAACGGTCTACGGCGTACATCGGCATAACTCTTCTACCTACTCTGAGCAGCTTCTATTCTCTGGCGGATGCTCTTTATAGCTTCTGTGGTATCATCTATAAGGTCAGTCTGAGACCCCATTTCTTTCTTCTCACTACCTTCATACCAACAGAGGGGAGATCTACACTTCCTACCATAAAGAGTTTCATAGGGTGCTATACCAATAGTAGCTTGGTAGCTGTTGTTGTAGGCAAACTCAGCTAAACATAAATATTTGCACCAACTGCCTTTGAAATCTAATGCACAAGCTTTGAGCATATCTTCTAGAATTTGATTCACTCTCTCTGTCTGTCCATCGGTCTGGGGATAGAAAGTTGTGCTAAACTTCAGTTTGGTGCCTAGCGCTGTCTGTACGTACTCCCAAAAGTGTGAAGTGAAACGACCATCTCTATCAGAGATAATGGTCTTCGGGACTCCGTGTAGTTGGATCACTTCCTGTACATATAGCTGGGCTAATCTTTCAATCGAATAAGACACTTTGATTGCCAAGAAGTGGGCAGACTTGGTCAATCTGTCTACTATTACCCAAATAGCGTCATAGCCATTAGTTGTCTTTGGTAGACCAACTATGAAATCCATGGCTATGTCTTCCCATTTCCACTCTGAAATCTGAATGGGTTGTAGGACACCTCCTGGTCTCTGGTGTTCTGCCTTAACTCTCTGACGTGTCAGGCAGGTACTGACATACTTAGCTATGTCTCTTTTCATTCCGGACCACCAAAATCTTCTTTTCATGTCCTGGTACATCTTAGTGGAACCAGGGTGCATTGAGTAGGGAGTTCTATGGGCTTCTTCAAGAATCTTCTTTCTCAGCTCTTCACTATTGGGGACACATAAACGGTCACCATAATAGAGTATCCCACTGTCAGATACTCTAAACTCCTTACTTTCTCCTTCTTGTATCTCTTGCTTGATCCTTTGGATATCAGAATCCTCAGCTTGCTCTTTCTGTATATCTTCAAGCAAGGTTGACTCTAGTGTCAATAGAGCTAACTGCCCATAAATGATCTCAACTCCATAATCTACTATTTCCTTCTGTAATGGTGGTGATAATGATGACAAGGACATCAAAGTGGCACACGTCTTTCTACTTAGTGCATCTGCTACTTTATTTGCCTTACCAGGGTGGTAAAGGATCTCACAGTCATAATCCTTCACTAACTCAAGCCACCTTCGCTGTTTCATATTGAGGTCTTTTTTAGTGAAGAAATATTTCAGACTGGTGATCTGTATAAATCTTGCACTGCACTCCATACAGGTAATGTCTCCATATTTTTAGAGCGAAGACTACAGCTGTCAACTCTAGATCATGAGTGAGGTAATTCTTTTTGTAACGCCCGCCCTTCTCACACTAGGGCAGGGTTACGCGAACATAATTTTTTTTCGTTTTAGCGGAAGCATTTTGAAACTTGAAACTTGAACATGATACATGTATAATCTTGTACTTGAACATGTAAGGCATGAAACCTTTTAAACATCTTAGACATTGAGGAGAGCATGCTAGGTACCTTCACATTCTTATTTGCATAATAGAAGCATGCCACATGGTCATTTCTTAAGACAGAGGAGTAAGTATGAGGAAGGATAACATAATACTAAAGTTCTTTAGCAAGTATAAACTAAGTACTTAGCATATGAGCAAGAGTGAGCATGAAATATCCATATGAGTCTAATTATCTGCAAGTAGCAACTTAGTAAGTATGATTCAACATTTAACATGCAATACTCAGCATATGCATAACTAAATAAAACATGAGTAGATCTTCTTCCACCATGCCACCACCACACACATCTTTGCCCCTCCTGCTGCTCCCTTTAGTTTATCCATTCCTTACCCTTTTCTGCAGTACAAGGGAAACATGGAAACTATAAGCATATAGCTTAGTAAGATCCTTTCCTACTCACAAAATCATACGTTCCATCAAGTAGAGAAAACATCATGTCATAATAGTGCATAGCATTAAAACACTTAACTTAACATAGCATAAGGGAGCATATGTACTTATCATAAGAAGCATACTTGAACTTAACATAATTCACCTTTATAGCATAATAGTCATATAGTCATGAAAAGAAATGCAAATGCAAGATGCTCTTTTGAAAACATGCATAGGATGAGTTCATGCATATGCTTTTCTTAAAATCATACATATAGGTACTTAAACATACATCCATCATCATTGGGGGATCCCGGCTTGTACCTCTTACATACATACATAATGTGCGCATCCCTAATAGGCCGAGGTAGCTAGTCTCTAACCTACTAGGGAAACTAGGTCCGTTCATAGTCCGTCGACCTAGGGGCATCCCCTTACTAGGTCCGTTCATAGTCCGTCGACCTAGGGGCTTCCCTTACTAGGTCCGTTCATAGTCCATCGACCTAGGGGTTTCTCAGGAGCCCATCCCCTTACTAGGTCCGTTCATAGTCCGTCGACCTAGGGGCTGCATCCGGAGCCCACCCGTGGACCTTGCTAGGATCCGGTACAAGCCATACAAAGTAAAATAGCATACATGGATTTTATCATATCATAAGCATAGCATATTCTTGTTTCTTACTAGGTCCGTTCATAGTCCGTCGACCTAGGGTTGCATAGCACATTCTTATCATATCATAAGCAT
The DNA here is from genome assembly GCA_024364735.1 of Boesenbergia rotunda. NCBI lineage: Eukaryota > Viridiplantae > Streptophyta > Magnoliopsida > Zingiberales > Zingiberaceae > Boesenbergia > Boesenbergia rotunda. The sequence goes on from JAGFNQ010005907.1 coordinate 255,836, forward strand.
ATCATCATAACCTATCACATCATTGTCATATCATGAGCATGGCATGCCTCTTATCTTATCATGAAGAGTGCTCTTAGTCCCGACTTACAGGGAAGCATCTCTTAGGCATTTCATCATACATAAGCCATGCTTAACATAAGGGTGCTTAAAGAGCTTAAACATAGACATGTACATCATGATTCTTAGAGCATGAAAAAGCATGGGAGAAGACATGTTATCACCTATACTACTCATAGCATATCATGAGTATCCTTGGCGTGCCTAATTGGGGTTGTAGCTTCCCCCTTAGCCCACATTCTTATTTAATCAGAAAATTCCAGCATATAAACTCTATGTTTAGAGCATGATAAACCATGAAAAACATTATACTAACATCATACATTAAGGTAGGCATCATAGGGGAGACATTAGAAGGCATGTTGGGGTTGTTACCCCTTCTTAAGTCCTACTTATTATTCTTTACAGAAAATTCCAGCATACATACCTTAGTTTCCAAGCATGTTAAAACCATGAATAAACCATATTTACATCATATATCATCTTACATATCATAGGAAGGGTCATTATCAAGCATACTAGGAGTTTAAACCTCTCTAAGCCCTAAAAGAGGTCCTTGACCGAAAATTCCAGCAAGCCTACTCCGGGTTTTTGGGGGCTTAAGGACAAGGAAAACATCATATTATCATCATCTATTTAGTCACACATCATGAGGAAAAACATATGCAAGTATAGGAGTAGTTTAAACTCTAGCAAGCCCTAAAAACCTTCTTGGCCGAAAACATCAAGAGCTTCATCCTATGTTTAAACCATTTTAGGCACTCGAAACTATTGTAATGCAGGTGAGGGGATTACTTACATCCTTTCGTTTGAATTATACTACCCTAACTCTTTAGGGTACCCTTTGGTTGAAAGAGAGTGAGAGTTTCTTTGCTAAGACTTTCTCTAGAACCTTTGGCCCTAGTAGAGAGCAAGGTCCTTGGGTGAGATCTCCTTCCTTCCAAACCCCTAGGGTTGGAGCCCTAGGTTTACTTTTCGAAAATTGATAAGGGGAGGGGCTTGGGTTTCGGTGGAGAAGGGTGAGGAAGAAGAAGAAGAAGAAGAAGTTATTCCAACTTCCCTTATTTATACTTCTCTCATGAAAAGACATGTCTCTTCACTTCCCTAGCTTTTAAGAAGCATGTTTCTTATTCCCTCTACAAGAAACATTGCTTGGTTCATTGGTTATGACATGGTGAGTGCAACTAGGAGGTTCAAGGTTCAATCCTTGCTTCCTCCTTTCTACATCTTCTTTTTATTTCATTTTGTACTAATCCACATCCAAACCCATTAAGCCAAGCCCATCATGAAATTTCATAATAATAATAATATTTCATGAATTCATAATATTTCATAATATTCCATAATAATATTTCATGAATTCCATAATATTTCATATTCATGAATTCATAATATTTAATAATAATATTTCATGAATTCATAATATTTCATAATAATATTTCATGAATTCCATAACATCTCATATTCATGAATTCATAATATTTAATAATAATATTTCATGAATTCATAATATTTCATATTCATGAATTCATAATGTTTCATAATATTTCATGATAATATTTCATGAATTCCATAATATTTCATATTCATGAATTCATAATGTTTCATAATATTTCATGATAATATTTCATGAATTCCATAATATTTCATATTTATGAATTCATAATGTTTCATAATATTTCATGATAATATTTCATGAATTCCATAATATTTCATATTCATGAATTCATAATATTTAATAATAATATTTAATAATATTTCATATGGGAAATTTTGGGGTGTTACACTTTTCATAATCCTTGAGTTGCCTGGAAGCATAAGCTATGACTTTGCCTTCTTGCATAAGTACGGCTCCAAGTCCTAGCTTTGATGCATCACTGTATATATCAAAGCTCTTATCACCTTCGGGTACTGTAAGAATAGGAGCGCTTGTTAGTCTCTTCTTCAACTCAAGGAAACTCTGCTCACAGTCTTCAGTCCACTCATACTTCTTATTCTTTCTGGTAAGGGTTGTAAGTGGAGAAGCTATCTTTGAAAAGTCTCCTACAAACCTTCTGTAGTACCCTGCTAAACCCAGAAAACTTCTGATCTCACTAGCATTCATTGGTCGACTCCAGTTACTAACTGCTTCAATCATGGCCGGGTCTACCATAATGCCTTCTTTGGAAATGATGTGGCCTAGAAAGGTCACATGGTCAAGCCAAAACTCACACTTTGAGAATTTGGCATACAGCTCCCTCTGATGTAAGGTCTGCAACACTATCTTCAGGTGTTCGTCATGTTCTTCCTGAGTCTTTGAATACACTAGGATATCATCAATGAAGACAATGATGAACTTGTCAAGAAAATCCTTGAACACTCGATTCATTAGATCCATAAACGTCGAAGGGGCGTTTGTCACTCCAAAGGGCATGACCACAAACTCGTAGTGCCCATATCTTGTACTGAAAGCAGTCCTTGGCACATCACTCTCCTTCACTTTGAGTTGATGGTAACCAGATCGCAGATCTATTTTGGAGAACACCGTGGCCCCCTTCAACTGATCGAATAAATCATCAATCCTTGGCAAGGGATATCTGTTCTTGATGGTTACCTTATTCAAGGCTCGATAATCTATGCACATTCGCATGGATCCATCTTTCTTCTTGACGAACAACACAGGAGCTCCCCAAGGTGAATGACTAGGGCGGATGAAACCGTTGTCGAGCAGCTCTTGTAACTGTTCTTGTAGCTCTTTTAGTTGTGCTGGTGCCATGCGATAAGGTGCCTTTGAAATTGGGTTGGTTCCTGGAACCAACTCAATTTCAAATTCAATTTCTCGATTGGGAGGGAGTCCTGGTAACTCTTCAGGAAACACCTCCGGATAGTTACAGACTACCCTCACTTCCTCTTTCATTAATCCTTCTCTTTGACTTGCATCTACTATATGAGCTAGAAAATCAGAACACCCCTTCTCTAACATTCTCAGAGCTTGTAAGGTAGATAATAACCTTTTTGTCTTTCACTTTGGGTCTCCAATAAACTCAAATGGAGGTTCTGCTTCTTGTGTGAACTTGACTTTTCTCTTGCGGCAGTCTATAGAAGCATTGTACTTGCTCAAGAAGTCCATCCCTAAAATGACATCGTAATCCTTCATCTCAAGGACTACCAAGTCACTGTAGAGCTCTCGGTTGGAAATCCAGATTGGTACTGCTCTCAGCCTCTCAGTAGAGGCCATTACATCCCCCGACGGTAAAGTTGTTAAGAACTCCTGACTCAATCTTTCTGGTGGGATCCCTAGCTTCTTAGAGAAAAACATGGATACAAAGGAATGGGTTGCCCCAGTATCGAATAACACAACAACATATTGGGATGAGATGAGTATTCGACCTGTGACCATAGTAGGAGAATTTGCCGCCTCTTCCTTGGTGATGGCAAAAATTCTGGCGTTGGTCGTGGCTGGTGGGGCTTCCATTCTAGCTTGACTGAAATAGGGTCCCTCCATTGCTGGTTGCATCTGGTGCAACTCGGCTGATCCACCCCCGTACTGAAGGAGCTGTGGTGGGGGCGGCTTTGCTTTAGGACTAGCCTTGGCTAGGTGCCCTACTACTCCACAGATATAACATCCGCCAATACTCGACCGGTTAGGGCAAGCCTTAATCATATGTCCTTCTGCTCCGCAAATATGGCATCCGCTCATGCCCTGACGACATACTCCGGGATGCATCTTCCCACATTTTGGGCAAGGGGAATACTTGAGTTGCTTGCTTAACGAGCCCCCTTTATTGCCCTCAGAAGACTTCTGCTCCCACTGCTTCCTCTTGCCTGCATTTCCTTTCCAATTTTCTTGGTTTTAAGGATTTCCTTGGGACTTCTAGGCGGATGCCTGTTGTTGTTGCACACGTGTGACCTTTATACTATTTAAGTAGTGTTCAGTGATCAAAGCACTACTTACTAGTTCTTCCGAAGTCTGCGGTCTATTACCACCGCCGGTCACATTCAGAGCTATCTGAGGCCTCAGCATCTTGAGCATTAACCTGACCCTTTCCTTGTAACGCCCGCCCTTATATCTACTCTCGGGGCGGGGTCACGTACTATCATTCGTATAAATTTTTTTCCTAAAGTACTAATAACAAAGTACTAAGCATGCTTGTTCAAAACCAACATATAACATGATAGGTTCAACTCATAATATAGTCAAGTATATGAGTAATCCAAGTGTAACATTCATTACTAAAGAAATGTTAACATAAGCATAATATTGTAGATATGAAGATCTTTATTTCCCGAGCCACCACCCCACACATCTTCAGCCCTCTTGCCTCTTCCTTTAGTTTAAGTGTCTCTTACCCTTATCTGCAGCATAAGACAACATATAAACTAGTAAGCACAAATGCTTAGTAAGATCCTGTCCTACTCGCAAAAGCCATATCATAGAAAGATAAGAGAATAAATCACATTCAAGCATGGTAAGTGTTTAAGCATGTTAAACATCTAAGCATATTAACTTCATAGGAAGGTTTCTTTGAAAACATATAAACATAATACTTGAATATAGCATAATCATTAGGGTCCGGCTTGTACTTCATGTTTTGCGCGCGCCCCTAAATAGGAACGAGGTAGCTAATCCCGACCCACTAGGGTTTATTAGGCCTTCTCAAAAGTCCTTCAGCCTAGTATCATAATCATTTGACTCGCTTTAAGAGTCTATAGTACAAGCCATTACAAAATAAAATAATTATCATGTTCTTTATTTTCATAAAGTATGCTCTTAGTCCCAACCTTCTAGGGAAGCATTCTTTAGGCCCTAAGTCTTCTTTGTTCATGCCCTACAAGGCTCATTCTTATGCATATGTATGCATCCATAATCATGATAACTAGCCTAGTATAAAGCATGCATTTCATAAGGGTGCCCCATGGGCTATAATGCATGCTCATACATAGATCTCCATAATCATGATAACTAGCCTAGTATAAAGCATGCATTTCATAAGGGTACCCTATGGGCTATAATGCATGCTCATACATAGATCATAATTCAACCCCTTAAACATATCTTATATATGACAAGGTTGATCACATAAATCATATTCATATCATAGGAAGTGGTAGCATGCTTCATGGGTAAATCAAATGGTTCCTAACCCTAAAACTAGGGTCTTGGCCGAAACTCAAGGGTAGGGGTAGATTAGGTTTTTGACATCAAACATCCCCTACCAACATCCCACATATATATATATATATATCATGTATCATACTATAGCATGCACCATGGGAGAAAATCAAGTCACCTTAACCCTAATCTCGGGTTGGCCGAAAGTCATGGCTAGGGAGAGTTCCATTTTTCCTAATCCAACATTCCATTTAAACATCATTTGCATATACATATCATTATCCCAAACATAAGCATATCTCCTAGGGTACATCTCATACAATCATCACATATATAGGCATATGATCTTACTAAACACAATCATAATCTCATAGGGTAAGTTGTCCTTCACAACCTCATGTTTCATGCCTTGGCCAAATGTTACATGCTAAGGAATCCAATCAAACATTTCCTTTGAATATCACATGCATATACATCTCATATCATTTTACATAAGCATATCACATAAAATAATTTAACCTTCACAAACCCTAAGGTTTCATGCCTTGGCCGAATGGTGTAGGGTAGGGAAACTAGGGTTTTGAAATTAAACCTTCACACAAGCATTTATTCAAACACCTTGTCTACACTACTAGGCATAGATTCATCATAGGCAAATCAAGCATCCCTAAACCCTAATCTTCCTAGGTTGGCCGAATGATGTAAGGGTAGGGTAGGCTAGGTTTTTGACATCCAATCTTCACACAAACATTTATTCAAACACCTTACCTATACTACTAAACATGGACACATCATAGGATAGCAAACAACCCAAAAAGCCTAACCTTTCTCCTCTTGGCCGAAACTTGTAGGGTGGATAACCATACTTTTTCTTATCACAACATGATGGGAAATCATCATACATATGTACCCTAAGTCCCAAAGGTCTCCTCATGCATCAAAAAGTAGCCAAGGCCTCCCCTTAAGGGGGTGGCCGAAACTTACCTAAAGGGAAGACTCCCTTTTTCCAAAAGCAAAACATGAAGAATACATACAATAACCATTACACTGCAGGCGAGGGGATACTTACATCCTTTCGCTTGAGATTCTACTTCTTTAAGTCCCTTAGGGTACCCTTGGTTGCAGGAGAAGTGAAGGTTCCTCTTACTCTTTCTTCTCTAGACTCCTTGGCCCTAATAGAGGGCAAGAGCCTTCTTCCTTCCAATTCCCTAGGGTTAGAACCCTAGGGAGCACTTTTCGAAAAATGGAAAAGAGGAGAGGAGAAGAAGGAATTTCGGTGGGGAAGAGAAAGGAAGAAGAAGAGGAAGTTACTCACACCTCTTCCCTCTCTTATTTATACTTTTCTCATGAAAAGACATGTCTCTTCACTATTACACGCTTAACAAGCATGTTTCTTATTCTCTCAATAAGAAACAATGCTTGGTGTAGTGTTTAAGACATGGAGAGTGCAACTAGGAGGTTCAAGGTTCAATCCTTGCTTCCTCTCTTCTACTTCTTCTTTTTATCACAATTTGCACTAATCCATATCGAAGCCCTTTAAGCCAAGCCTATCATGAAATTTCATAATATTAATAATATTTCATGAATTCATAATATTTCATAATATTCCATAAATATTATTTCATAATATTTTTAATATTTCATATTCATGAATCTATAATACTTCATGAATCCCATAATATTTCATAATGAATTCACAATATTATTCACATAATATTTCATAATGAATTCACAATATTATTCATGGTGAAATTTTGGGGTGTTACAATCCTACACATCTTATAAAAAGTTCGTCCCGAACTTTAAACAATTCCCAGGTACTCAAATTGTAAAAATTGGGGTGTTACATTCCTTTTCAGTGCTAACTAACTCCGGGCACAAGCAAGCTAGTCGATTAAACTTCTTCATGGCTTCATCTACAGACAATTCTCCTTGACGGAACTCTGTGAATTCATCGTAGTGTTTGTTCGTTACCTTCATATGAAAGTACTCCTCCAAGAACTCTACTTCGAAGTCGGCCCAGGTCATCTGACTCACATTTCTCTTAGCCTTCACTCTTTCCCACCACATCCTGGCGTCTCCATTAAGGCAGAAGGATGTGCACTTTATCTTCTCCACCTCAGGCCAGTCCAGTAGCTCCATTATACTTTCCACCATTTTGAACCATGCCTGAGCATCCCATGGTTCACTTGTGCCAGAAAAATTCTCGGGCTTCAGTCTCTGCCACTGGATTAGATATGCCTCTTGTCTTACTTCTCTTGCCAGAGGTACTGGGGGATCCTCTATCGCCACTGGTGCCACTACTTGCACCACTGGCGCCACTGGAGGGATAGCAGGGATGGCCTGCTGATTAGCCATCAAGGTGGTAATGACTTGCTGCTGTTCAGCAAGTTGCCTCTGAAGCTGGGCCACCACTCCTTGAAGGTCTGATGGTGGTACTGACTCCGTTGACTCCTGTTCTCTAGGAGCTTGCTCCTCATTTCGGACAATTCTGGGACGTCCTCTTGCCATTCTCTTACTCTATAGTGTAAAGAAAATAAAAGCTCATTATCTCTTACTAACTTACTTCATTATCTCCATGCACATATTAGCATATAATAATACTAACATACTTCCTTATCATCATGCACATACTGATACTAGCAGTCAAAAATGAAAACCATACAAAACTACAACATATGAACTTCATACTTGGTAGGCGGCAGGATTGATGATTGATGTCAGTGTGGCGGAAGGGTGGAAACCTGCTCTGATACCACTCTGTGACGACCCGACTTCTCTTCCTTAAGGCGGACGTCACTTTTACTTAACCTTAATTTTTCCTTATCCTTAGCCTTAGGTTACAACTACTTGACTTCCCTTAACTTGGTCTGAAATTTTTTTTTTCAAATGACACCAGTCGACTGCTAGAAGGCCAGTCGACTAGTGTCAGCCACAGAAACTTTCTGTGCGCGGCACCAGTCGACTGGCCTCTTGGCAGTCGACTGGTGCATCTAACAGAAGGTTTTGTTCGATAGGGCAGTCGACTGGTTTCTGAACTAGTCGACTGGCATGCCTGAACACTATAGTTTCAGACCTGGGAACTCCTTTCAAGGGTCCATAATTCACACACTTCCAAAGTATATAGATAAATCACTCCAAATCTATACTCTATACTAGTTTTATAAACATCTTAGCAACCCAAAACAAATCCATTTACTTGCAATTAGGATCTTTGCGGAATTTAATAAACTATCAAAACATATGAAATCTACACTAGAGTTTGTACTCAACTTTTCTCTATGAAAAATTTAAACAAAATTATTACGTTCTACCAATCCAAAACACCAACCATAAGTTTCTATAAGACTTAACCCAAAGATCTCTCCCACGGTTCCGCCGCCACTGAACATCAATGCAAGTCCCGTTCGCTTCCTTAGCTTATGCTTTTTCTTTACCTTTATCTGCAATAGAAGGAAATGCAACTAATAAGCGATTTGCTTAGTAAGTAAATCCTAACTCACAAAACCATGCGATCAATGATAAACATGCTCTTTTCAAAGGATGCTTGTTTCAAAATACATGCACTTGAAACTATTTGCACATGGGAACTTTCATACACTTATCAGGCTTGAAAACATTTGCTTGCATCAAAACACTTGCAAACTTAACATGCTTATGATTTCTTTTGAGACTTGATACATATACATTTCCATACTTTAAAACACTAACTCCTTTGCTCTTGCTCTTTAACATGCTTGTAACATAACCATGTTAACATACGTAACAAAACATGCACTTAAGAAAATTGAAACACTTACATATACTCATATACTTCAAAATAATAATCAACTTTCTAGGCCTTGACATTGTACCTGGTATCAATGTACCAATGCGCGCATCCTTAATAGGTTTCGGGGTAGCTAGCCACCGCACCCTATTAGAGCTTCTTTCTAACTTTCTGTGGGCCTCTCATTCGCCCGGTACATGTCACTTTACAAAAGTAAAATACTTTCTTACTCATAATGTTTATACTTATCAAGCTATCTTCCTTTTTGCATAAATTTTTGAACTACAAACCTTTACCTTTCTTACTTGGATCTTTCATCGAGTACCTTGCGTGCCCTTAACCCAAAACTCATTTTTGGGACTTTTCAAGAACTTGGTCTTATCATGCTTAGATCACATACACCAAACCTACTCAAATTCAAGTTCTATGATAAAAACATGTTTTCTTTATAAACTAAAATCACACAATAAAATAATATTCTTAAAGCATGCACTTGGATCACAAAATCACGGTTCTACAACGAGAAACTACATACGAAACTACTTCTATTGCAGGTGAGTGATCTACTTACCCTTTTCTTGAAGAAAACTCACTAAGTATATAGAAAGATTCTAGCGTAGTACTCCTTTTCTCTTCCTTTGCAACAATCCTCACTCCTTGGCCCTAGGGAAGAACCCCTAGGTTCTCTACTCAAGAGGAAGAAGGAGGAAGAAAACTTCTTGTTTTCTCCCTGTTTTCGCAGCCCCCCTTGCTCCCTGTTTCCGCCGACCCTAATCACCCAAAAGGGGGATTTAACACAACTTAAGCGGAAGTTGAAACACCTCCTCATGAAAAGGGTCTACTTACCTATAACATTAATTCGCTTCATCCTTTTTTGTGATTGATACCTCCACCTTTTTGGCTAGCCGAGCCCGCTTAAGGACTGGCTTGCCCCTGTGGTCGCGAGATCAAACCTCCGCCTGACCCTTTTTTTCCTTTTATTTTAATTTCAAAAAATTGCCAAAAAATTCAGAAAAATTCCTAATAATTCATGAAAATTATTGGGTATTACATCTACCCAATCAGACTTAACCCAAGCCACACTTGAGCTCCTACACCTAGACCTATTTGATTCTCATGGAGCCAAGTCACTAAGCAGAAATTGATACTGCTTAGTAATTATTGATGATTACTCTAGATTTTCCTGGGTTAGGTTTTTAAAAACTAAAGATGAATCATTTGAATCATTTAATAACTTATGCAAAATGCTAGAAAATCAAAAAGAAACCCAAATTAAAAGATTAAGAAGTGATCATTGGGGAGAATTTGAAAATCAAAAGTTTAAAGATTTATGCAAGATAAATGGCTATATTCATGAATTTTCCTGCCCAAGAACCCCCCAACAAAACAGGATAGTTGAAAGAAAAAATAGAACCCTTCAAGAAGCCGCTAGGACTAAGCTAAATGAATATAGTTTAACCAATCAATTTTGGGCAGAAGCGATAAACACCGCATGCTATATTCAAAATAGGGTACTAATAAATAAAAGACACAATAAAACACCTTATGAAATATATTACCAAAGAATACCCAACTTATATTATCTAAGAGTATTTGGGTGTAAGGTCCATATTTTAAATACAAAGGAGTACTTAGGAAAATTTCAATCCAAATCAACTCCAGGAATTTTTGTGGGATACTCAACCACGAGTCGGGTATATAGGGTCTATAACAAAAATACCCTTAGAATTGAAGAAACCACAAATGTTATATTTGACAAAGAAATCATAACCAAACCCACCTCAATTAACTTAATCAATTCATCAAAACCAACTACTTCTAATCAAGATCAAGACGAAATTGAATCAACAATTGAACCAACAACTGAACCAACAATTGAACTAGCAAATGAAACAATGATTAAACCAGTAATTAAACCAATAACTGAACCAATTCAAATAGTTGAACATGTTCCAACCCAAAATCTACCAGCTGGACCTAAGGCTGAACCAAGTTCTAGGAAATCTAAGAAACCTAGACTAAATCACCCAACTGACCAAATTATGGATGATCCAACCTTAGGGGTTAGAACAAGGTCCTTCTATAGGAACCTAATTCATGTCGCACTAATTTCTAAGATAGGACCAAAAACTATAGAAGAGGCCTTACCTGACCTGGACTGGATCATAGCTATACAAGAGGAACTAGCACAGTTTGAAAGAAACCAAGTCTTGGACTTAGTGCCTAAACCAGAAGGAAAATCTATAGTAGACACTAAGTGGGTATTTTGGAATAAATTAAACGACCAAGGTGAGATAGTAAGGAACAAAGCCCGCTTAGTAGCTTAAGGATTTAGTCAAGTTGAGGGGTTAGACTATAATGAAACCTATGCCCCTGTAGCCAGACTTCAGTCAATTAGGATGCTACTAGCCTTTGTAGCCTATAAGGGATTTAAGTTATATCAAATGGATGTCAAATCTGCATTTCTGAATGGTTTTATAAAAGAGGAAGTGTATGTAGGACAACCCCCAGGATTTGAGGATCTTGACTACCCAAATCATGTGTTCTAACATAGGAAAGCCCTTTACAGATTAAAACAAGCACCTATGGCTTGGTATGAAAGATTATCCACCTATCTAATTTCTAATGGTTTCAACCAAGGTCAAATTGACTCAACCCTATTTGTTAAGACCTTTGAAAAAGATATTTTTATAGCCCAAGTTTACGTAGATGATATAATTTTTGGATCAACCAACACTAGCTTCCTAAAAGGCTTTATTAAAATTATGGAAAAGGAATTTGAAATGAGTCTAGTAGGAGAATTGAACTTCTTTTTATGTTTACAAATTAAACAAACCAAAGATTGAAACTACATTCACCAATCAAAATACACAAGAGAATTAATTAAGAAGTTTAAAATGGATAATTCAAAGAATTTAAGTATTCCTATGGCTACAAATACCAAAATAGATAACGACCCTGAAAGTAAGCCTGTTGACTTAAAATATTATAGAAGTATTATAGGTAGTTTACTTTACCTAACTGCCAGTAGACCTGATAAACTATTTGTAATAGGTATTTGTGCCAGGTATCTAACTTGTGCTAAGGAGTTCCACTTAACTGTAGTTAAAAGAATCCTTAGATATATTAAGGGCACAATAAACGTAGGCATTTGGTACCCTAGGACGTCCAATTTTGAATTATCAGGATTTTCAAACTTAGATTATGCCGGATTTAAATTAGATAGAAAAAGTACGAGTGGAAGCTGTCAATTACTAGGACAAAGTCTAGTTAGCTGATGCAGTAGAAAGCAACATTGTGTTTTCTTATCCACAACTGAAGCAGAATATGTTGCCCTAGGGGAATGTGTAGCCCAACTTTTATGGATGGTGCATACCCTTAAGGACTTCAACCTGGAATACACCCAAACTAAGGTATTTGTTGATAATATAAGTTCAAATAGTCTTACCAAAAATACTATCTAGCATTCCAGAACTAAGCATATAGAAGTCATACATCATTTTGTTAGGGATCACGTAGCTAGGGGCGAAATCGTACTTACACATGTAGACTCCAAATCTAACCTAGTCGATATTTTCACTAAACCACTTCCTGAATCTGAGTTTAGTTCACTAAGATGGTAGTTAGGAATGTGCTTGTAGAATAGGACTGTTTTGTAACACTATTTTTTCTTTAATTTTTCAAAAATTTCGTATTGTTTTAAGAAAAATCATTATTTTTATTTTTCAACTAAGTTTTGATTGTTAAAATATTTTTCTGACTTAGTTTTTTTTAAAAAAATTTACCCCCTTCAAAACTAGGGTTTTTCTACTCAATGGACTTAACTTAGGACTTAACCCTAGAATTGCATGCTCCTACAGATCTAGAAATCTGCATCTCACAAGCACATTTGGGTACTTTGATTGATACCCTAGATTGGGTTGAGATGCCTAGGTCTATGCCTTGACTCAAGATGCTTTAAGTCAGTGCATCAAGAGCAGTTGAGGCGATAAATACATTTGAACAGCAATTAAGTTAAGTATTCAAGCTTAGAAAGTCTAACTTGATCAGACTAACCCTAGTGAAAGTTCCTGTTATATAACAGTTAGTAAGTAGCCAACTGGAATAGATAGACAGCGGAAGAAGTTAATTTGGTTAATTTTTTTGAAAAGTTTTTTTATGCTTGGACTCACTAGTATGTTAACTGGGTTCAAAATTTATTACTTTGGTCAAACTGAGATCAATTCAATTACTTGTTGCAGTTTCCTTCATCATTTTTAGAAATCAAGTAGGCTTGGATAAATAACTATCTTTTTCATGCAAATCATCTTTATTTTTTTACATTTTTTGATATATGACAAAGGGGGAGAGAAGGAAAACTCAAGTTAAAAATAATTTTTTTAAGTCAAGTTATTTTTTCCTTGTTATTTTTCCAAGTCAAGTTATTTTTTCCTTGTTTTTGAAAAAGTCAAGCCAAAATTGTTGTTCGAAAAAATCAAGTTTCAAATAAAAATAAATTAAAATTATTTGTTTCTCGCAAAATAATCTTTTCAGTTTGTTACTCAAACTTTTCTTCGAAAAAGAAAATTTTATTTCCTGAAATGTAATTCTTAGAAAATACAATTCGATTTAGAAAATTTGGTTGGAGAAAAAGTTTAAGTTAGAAATTTTTCAAAACTTGTTTTTCTCAAAGTCTTCAAAATCTTTTTGAAAAAACATTCAAAATAGAAAAATTACATATTTTCAAAAGCTTTAGGGCGAGATTTTCAAATTAAAAGAAAGCCTTATTAAATGTTTGATTTTTTGCTAAGTTTTTCAAAACTTGATTCTAAAGAAAAAAGGGGAGAGAATTGATTAAGGGGGAGAGAACGGATTAAAGGGGGAGAGTAGAAAATCTTCTCGTTCTTTCTTTCTAGTACATAATTAATATGCTTTTCTATTTTTTTTAACTTAACTTTTGAACGGTGTTGCCATAAATCAAAAAGGGGGAGATTCTTGGTGCTGAATGCACCAGATTGAACCTGGTTTTGATAATGGCGATGGGTTCATAGTTAAGTGTGTATTATTATCTAATGAATTTACAAAGTGTGCAGGAAAGTCCTAGTTCACCTAGGCACGAAGACATGACTTGTAGGGTTAAGCAAGAAGACCTGGCCGAGGGTTGGGCAAGAAGTCCTGGTTGTGGACTTGGCAGCGAAGTCCTGATCTAGAGGATTGGGCAAGAGTCTTAGCCAAGCGAGGATTGCGGACAGAAGTAGAGGTGGATCGAGGATCGGACGTCTCGAGATCCAATAGTCTCGGAGTCAAGCAAAACTCCAACCGGAGGAGCCGGTTGACAAATGGTAACTTCTCCTGAGAGGAGTAGGTTAGGACGCGTTCCCCGTAAAAGGGTATAGTAGGGGTCGGTTTGACCTAGGGTTTCACCTTGAAATCCACAGTTAGATCCAAGACAGCTCCGGTTGTAATTTACACTTATAATTATTTATATTATACTGTTCTTGGACTAACCCTGGTTGCAAGAGTGAAAAGAGTTTACTGTTGCATCGTAGGCGCCTGAGAGGAGTCAGGCGCCCGAGAAGCCAAGCGCCTGATAGTTATCGGGCACTCCAGATGGCTTGTTCCAGTGGGTGAGTTCGGCTAAGCTGGCAGGTTGCCACGTCAGCAACTCAGGCGCCCGTGAGCCATCAGGCGCTCCAAGGGTCCCAGATGCCCAAGACCAGGGGATAGAAGATTGGTCGAGTCTGCGGATAAGGACGCGTCGGATTCGCTACGCGTGTCAGGCACCCCATAAGCCTCAGGCACCCGAGAATTGTATATATAAGGGGTTTCACCCCTTGCTTTTCAGCATCAATTCCATTCAACACAAAGAAGCTTTCTTGCAACTCAAGCACGCCAACGCTCTTCAGACTTCTTTCGTGCTCGAGTTCATCTGCGCCGTAAACGATCAAGATCGACGACACGTCGTCCAAGACACTCTATGACTTATTCCAATGTCATCGTTATTATTTACATTCATTGCTTAAATTCTGTACTCACATATTTGTAATATTTTTAACTTATAGTATTACCCAATGAAAACGGTCAAGGACCATGGGCTTGGAGTAAGAGTCATCAAAGACTCCGAACCAAGTAAAAAAGAAACGTGTTAGAGTTGTGTTTTCAATTCTTCCGTTGTGTTCTGGTTATTCCAAAAATTTTATGTAATCGCTATTCACCCCCCCCCCCTCTATTGATTACAATGATCTCACAATAAGAACTTCCTCTCAGGTGCCTGAAAGGCTATTCAGGCACTTGGGAGCCCTTTCAGCCGCCTGGGAGCCATTCTGGCACTTGGGAGCACTTTTCCCAGGTATTTGCTTTCTTGCGTCTGCTCTCCTATCTTGCCTCCAACTCCAGGTACCTGCAAGACAACAGGACATACAACAAGCAGACAAATAATCTTAAGCCTTAGTTAATTGAGAGCCAGATCTATCTGGAACCGACGCCTACTATTCCACTTTCTGAGGAACGCATCTTTCACCTACTCTAATCTGGAGAAGCTACCTTTCGCCAATCGGCTCCTCCGGTTGGTCTTTTGCACAGCCTCCAAGAACCTAAAACTCAAAAATGCTTGACCTCGACCCATCTTGACTCCTGTCCATAATCCTCGCTCAGCAAAGTCTTCTGCTCAGTCTCCCGGACCAAGACATCGTGCTTGCCCACCGAGACTCTCGGATCTTGAGACGTCGAATCCTTGACCCGTCTCTACTTCTGTCTATAGTCCTTGCATGGAAAAGACTTCATTGCCCGATCCCCGACCAGGACTTCTTGCTCAATTCCCTAGACCAAGACTTCGGTGCCCAACTCTCGGCCAAGACTTCATGCCCAATTCCCCGAACTAAGACTTCTTCCACCTAGCTTCACTCACTAGAACTCAGCTTCACTCACTAGGATTTCATTGCTAGTCATCTTAATCCTGTCTAAACTTCTTTCTTCCAAACTTTAGGTAAATATACTCCCTCTCTACCAAACCTCAAGTCCAGTTTGGTTTAATCCCTTGGTCAACTGACCAACCTTGAGTTATCATAACTCTACCAAACATCAGGTCCTGTTTGGCTAGCCCTTTGGTCAAACTGACCAACCCTGGGTACGATTCTTTCATCCAAACATCATATCCTGTTTAGCTGACCCTTTGGTCAAACTAATCAAACTTAGGTTTACCCTGCCAAACATCAGATCCTGTTTAGTTTAACCCTTAATCACTTTAACCAGACCATAATATATTGTCAAACATCGAAACACTAGAGGTTGACTGTTTATGTCTCATGCTTCTTGCACTAACAATCACCCTCTTTTTGATATTTGACAATAATCTTAAGCTAGGTTTGGTCTAAGGGTTCTAGGTCAAAACATGAGAGAACTCGAAAAAAAATCTAACTTAAGGTACTCTCTCCCCCTTCGATAAACACAAAAAGAAATACAAAAAAAAAATTTGCACCAACAATGAATATGAAATGAATTTTTGAAAATACTTAGGATTTATGAAAAAAAAACATGATTTTCAAAATTTTCCTTTTAAAAAAAAACAAAGTATTTTTTTCAGAAAATATTCTAAAAGGCACTAAGTACTTGAAAAGAATCAAAAAAGACAAGATTTACTTTGAGCTTCCCCAAATCTAACACAATCCTAGGAATCTTGTTGACCACAAGAAAATTCCTATGTGTCTTAGGGATTTACCAAAAAAAATATTTTCAATATACATTTTGATGAATAATAAATTTCTTGATTTGGTTTCCTCCCCAATCTAACACAATCCTAGAAACCTTGTTAACTACAAGGAAAATTTTCCTTTGTGTCTTGAAGATTTCTCCAATCTTAAGTAATTTTTCAAAGATTTTCAACGATCTTCAAAAGATGAGAAAAGTTTTTCAAAACTGTTCAAGTGATGAAAAAGTTTTTCAAAATATGTTTTCGAAAATGAAAATATTGAATTTTCAAAAGAAGAGTGTTTTGGAAATGATAGTGGTTTTTGAAAGTATAATATTTTCGAAACTTTTAATAGTAGTCTTAATTTGAACTCCCCCTAAACTTGACACAGTCCTAGGAAGCTTGTTGACCACATGTTGATCTTCCTTTGAGTCTTAGGGTTTGATTCAAACAAAAAGAATTATATTAGACCAATAATTTTTTTTTCAAATTTAAAGTAATCAGAAGAAGAGGTACATAAATTTCTTTTGATTAGGACTCCACCTACGCCTGACACAATCATAGGAATTCTTGTAGATCATAAAGAAAACTTCCTATGTGTCTTTAGAGATTATCCAAAACAAAAGAGCAATTTAAAGCATTTTTTGAAAGATAGTGAAGAAGTATTTTAAAACATTTTCAAACTTCCCTTTGCAAAATATAAAAATCTGAAGAAGTATTTTTTGAAATATTTTGAAAGACATAATGAATTTTGGAAACCATTTTTTGAATAGAATTTTAAAAGAGATGATAATGTTTTAAGCAGTAATCATTTTGAAAGAGAAATTTTTGAAAAAAAAATAAAGATTTTCAAGAGAAAAAAAAACTTTTGCAGAAAGATAGACTCCCCCTGAACCTGACACCTTCTGGCTACCCTTGTTAACTCCAAGAAACTCAACCTAAGTGTCTTAAGGGACTCTAGTGTTGACCTAAAGGATTTGTGTCTAAGTGCAGGTCAAACAACTTTCAATGATATATAATTTTTAAAATATATTTATAGGTTCACACAATCAAGCATGAAATTAATTAAAACATTATTATGTTTAATAATTATTTTGAAAATATTTTTTTAAGAAAAAATTCTAAGGATTTTTGAAAAACATTTTTAAAGGAATTTATCAATTGATTAGTCCTTATCATCTCACTCATTCTGAATATGGCAGTACAAACAAGCATGGTAGCCTTATGGTGTATGTAAGAGGCTTGATTAATTTTTCGCAATTTAATAATATAAATTGTTTGACCTTGAGTTAGATTTATGTTTAACAATTAGTAACTTAAAAGTAAATTTCAATAATTGGCTTCCAGGTCTTCGTGAGGCATAGGGGCCTTCTTTGGCCTAAGCCTTATTGGATCAACTACCCGTTCCTTAGACAAAGCCTTTTAAAGAAATCATACTTTTAATTTACTCTTTGAGAAACTCTGGTCTAACTAGTCTAGGATGTGGCAAACTAGCTTCGACTAGTTCCACTTAGCTAGGTCGACCAGATCGTGTACTCCTTACCCTTCCTAACTTCCTAGACCAAGCTTCCCTAACGTACTATCATCTCGCCCCACCTTGGTACTATGTTAGGCAATAATCAATCAATCTTTTTCCTATCTAGCCATTCTAAGTTATGCAAAAAAAAACTAGTATGAATGGCATGGATGATATATATATAAAGAAAATAAACAGATGCATGAGCATGACAGTTATGCATATATCAATCAAGATAAATTGTTTTTAATTAGATTTCTAATAAAGTATCAAATTCTCGATTTGATACAGAACGTGTGAACCCGTGAATATGTCAACCCACTTTGACATATTTATTATTATTAAGTAGAATGTTTTAGTTGGGTAGGTTTTTATTTAGTTTCATAACTAAAATAATTAATTTGAATTTTAGTTCATGGATTTTGTATAAATTTTGAATTTTGAATTAAGGATTGAATTTGCTATTAAAGTTGAATTGTTATTTAAGATTTATTCAGTTAGCTTTAAATATTTTAAAAGATTTGACTATTAATTAACATTTAAGATTCAGAATTAAAAGATTTGATTATTAATTGAGATTTAAGTTTAAGTTTTTAAGAATTAAAAGATTTGATTATTAATTGAGATTTATGTTGTTAAGAGTAAATTAAGATTTAAGTTGTTAAGAATTAATTAACATTTAAGTTGTTAAGAATTAAATTAAGGTTTATGTTGTTATGAATTAAGTAAAATTTAAGTTGTTTAGAAATAATTAATATTTAAGTAGTTTAGAATTAATTTTCATTTAAGTTGTTAAGAATTTATTAAAATCTTTGAATTAACTAAATTTAGGTTGTTAAGAATTAATTTTAAGGTCTAATTCTATTATTTCCATTGATTCAAAAATTTCTGATTGATTTATTATTTCTTTTGTTTTTAAGTTTTTAATTTTAATTAATACTTTTATTTTATTTGAATTCTTATAAGCCTTTTTAATTGTAGCTTCAATTTTAATAATTTCGTCTTTATCTTTATCTTCAGAATTATTAATTAAAATTGTATTATTATCTTCATAAAAAGTAAAATAATTTTAAGGATTACTAATTAAGGTCGTAGCATTATATTTAAAATTAGTAGAATTATTAATTAAGGGTTGAGTATTATCATCAGAATTAATAGAATTATTTTCAGAGTTAACAAAAAATTTATTAATTAAGGTTTTATTATTATCCTCAGAGTTATTAGAATTATCAGAAAAATTATTAATTAAAGTTTCATCATTATCCTCATAGTTATCAGAAAAATCATCAATTAAAGTATTAGAATTAATTTCAAAAATTGAAGCATTAATACTAAAGATTAAGGAATTAATATTCAATATTTGATTTGGATCCAATACGAGCTAATTTATCATGCAATACATTAAGTTTCCTATACAAAAATCTAATTTATCAGGAAAATTAACATAGTTATCTAAATTACCAGAAGGATTGTGTAATTGTGGAGAATTTTGAAAAATATTATTGCAAAAATTAAATTTTTGTACCTCCTTTACCATAGCATTGTTGACCTGCTGATCTTCCAGTCTGGATACTGGTTCATGATGGATCGAATTGGTGTGCTAGAGGGGGGTGAATAACACTTTTTCGTTTACGTCTCTACAAGGTTGTTAGTGCAGCGGAAATAATAATATGCAAAGGACAATAAAAACAATGCTAACAATCAGAATTTACTTGGTATCCACCCCGGACGGGTAACTAATCCAAGAATCCGTCGGTGGATCAATCCCCGGATAATCTCTGGCTAACTCTGTCGCTCCTTCTGGGTGGAGAAACCTCACCACAACACCTTTAGAAGACCTGAGCACAAAGACTACTATCTTGCCTTTAACCAAGACAAGATTCGTCAAGATCTCAGCCACCACGATGTCCTCTTTAAATAGGACTCAGGCTGAAACCCTCGTCACCAGTCAACTGCCCCTGGGGCAGTCGACTGGTGCCACTGAAATTCGACCGTTGCACCCCAACGTTTGAATTCTCAGCCAACTCACCAGCCACTTACCAGTCCACTGCTCGACTGGTCCCCAGCTGAACCCTTCCCGAGTACAATCACACAGCACTCGTACCCTCACAACTCGACTGACTCCTCATCCGCAACCTCGACTATTGCCTTCGCGCCCTCTTCATCTTCGGCTCCCGTCCCTCGGATGCATGCAAGCCTCCAGCTTGCCTCCATGCCATCCTTCACGCATGCCTCAAAGTCCGCGCCCATCAGCTCATCGTCCCTGCTCTCCAAGGCCCCCTCAGGTGTGCACACAAGCCCACTGCTTGTCTCCATGCCACCCTTCACCGTTCTGAGGTCGTCCAGTCATGTCCATATGTGTAACCTGTACAACCTGCACACTCAACATACACATATGAGTTAACAAGGGTAAACCTAACTTAAACCCTTTGGCCAAACATCAAAACACTTGGTCACTCCGAACCACAGATTGCCTCAACAGTTCATGTAGTGTCCCTGCATTTGGCACTTGAAGCATCGGATATGACTTTTGTCCCTCCGGACTCCTGGCGTTGATTCCTTCGTTGCCACCGGTGGTGAAGTACGAATCTGACAAGTAGGACGCTGGTTTTTGTAGTATCCTCTCTCCCTGCACTTAAAACAAATTATATGAAATTTAAAAATAGACATAATTAAAAAAATACCTCTTTCACCCTTAACACCCCCTCAGTTCCTGGCCTTCTTGCTCCTTCAATGATGAGTTCGATCAGAGCCACCTACTCTAATAACAATTATAGGATCAAGATGAGCGATAGTGGGGGGTGAATATTGAGTCAAAAATTTCTTCGAAATCTTGCCGTTCGTTTACTCATCTTTCTATTAGAAGAGTTAGTACGCAGCAGAATAATAAATAAAGACGAGAAAGCACAACACTAACACGCAAGATTTATTTACTCGGTTCCCTACCCCCTAGGGTCAATACGTCCAAGGCCTATGTACTCGGCATAAGTCCACTGGTGGTCTCCTTTCCGGGATTTCTGGAGGCGGAGAAAACCTGTCTTACAGATTGAAATATAAGCACAAATATGAAGAATATTTACAATTTGTAAACTAAAAGCAAACCAAACTAAATCAACTATCCCCATCAATCTGGAACTTTGAAGCGTCGTGCACTTCCTCCTAGAGCCTCCTTGGTCATAAAGCTTCATCTTTGCACTTTTTCTTAGCAGAAAGTGATTAAGTAGATGTGAAAGGTGATCCTTCAACTGAGGCACTCGACCCCTTTATATAGTACTTATTCAGGCGCCCTAGTCACGGTCAAAACATGATCCGGACTGGCGTACTTGGCGCAGGGATAAGCACTGGCTCTCAGGCGCCTAGGAGCACTTTTCCTAGGTATTTGCTTTCTTACGTCTACTCTCCTATCTTGTCTCCAACTCCAGGTACCTGCAATTCCTCTTGCCGTTTCTCCCCGACGCCCTATGCCACGCGACGGCGAGCGACACCGATAGTCGACCCAACCCTTGCTTCTTCTTTTTCTCCTTCTTCGTTTTCTCCATCCTTTTCAGTGTACACGAACTTGGAGCAGAGTGCCCCGTCACTGGGATCGCGCCACTTCCCTCGCGTGGAAACCTTAGCCGACGGCTGACGCCGTCGCCTCTCCCTGACGTCGACGCCGCCCTTTCTTCTTCTTCTGTCTTCTCCGGCGCACAAGAATAGGGCACCGCACGCCCGTGCGTTGCTGCCTCGTGTGGAGCCCTAGTCGATCACCACTTCCCTCTTTGGTTTCCTCTGCTTGCGTCGGCACCAACTCAGGTAAGGGTTGTTGGTTTTTGGCTCTTGGATGAGTAGTGCTTTGGGTATACAAAGAAAGTTGAAGAAGTGGTTCTTTGTTCACTGCCGTAGAATAGCTAAGTAGGGGTTGTGTGTGATGACAAATAGGCTGTGGAGTTGGGTAGTAATTTATCATTGTTTTATTTTGAAACCACAGTCCTAGTTCTTAGAGTTTAAGGTTGACATTGGATGTTTGATCGATTGTAAGGGGGTTTGTGGTTTGGTGATGTTGGATTGGTTTAGTCTGGTCTATGTCAGTGAGTTTCAGTTGAAAATTGAATCATGAAGTTGTGAGTAACATTTAAATGATTAGCTTTGTTATAAATTTATACCATGGGCTAGGTTGTGGTAGGCGTTATATATCCGTTCATTTTGGGAATTGGATTCATAATAGTTCTAACCATTATATGAGTTAATTAAATAGGTATTACAGTTAAGATTATCCTAAGCTGATATAATATTTCATTTAGCTAATTTATTAATTCCATAAATAGCTAAACGATGTCATTGATATAGGACCTTGATTCGGACGCGTTCGGTTGATCGTGGAAGGTCTTCGTTTACGGACTTCTACAATTATAAGGCGGGTATTTCTCCTTTGTACTCGAGTAGTTTCGTTTAACTTAAAGCATGACTATCTTATGTCTAGTAGGTTGCTTGACCTTGTTCTTTGTCGTTTGTTATTTTAACATCTCCGTTGATACTTATTCTTTGTTGATCTTCGAGTATTCCCAATTCGTATCTGTACAGTCCTCTATTGGTTTTCTGTTCTGTAAAGTACCGCTTGTACGCGAGTACTTAGAAGTTCATTAAACAAGACTAGGTTTATTTGTCATTAGAAATATCCTACCTATTAGTGTAGGTGTATAATCGTTGGTTTGCGATTTTTGGTTGGTTGTATTAATGTATCGTATACTCGTTAGATTTTATTGCATCGTTGTTTCTCCGGTTGTTCATGCATCGTATAGCATGCACCATACTTGCACGTTGCATACTAACGACTGTTGGGCTTACATTTGGTTAAGCCATCGTTAGTCATATTGTTGCTCGATTCACTCAACCACTTGTTGTCGTGGTAGTTGTTAGAGTGCGAGCATCTGTCCTGTTATGCCAAACAGTGCCACCATCACCGTAGTTTTTGAGGGATATTAGAGTCATTGGTGGCTCACACTCACCGTTGTTTTTCGAGGGATATTGTAGCTGTTGATAGCTCCCCCGATGTACCGGGGTCTAGAGTGTGGACTCCCCAGCATCCTGTCCACTCAACCACACCTTCTGTGGTATTTATTGTTGGAGTGGTACAGTTGTCACAGCCCTACCCACTCGGTCACACAGATGGGATGTGTTGACGGCTTGACTGGCGTCAGGGGTGACACATGTCATTGCATCATATGCATACGTATTTCTGTTATGCATTTGCTTGAGTTTAATGCACTTATATGAGCTAAGGTTGTTGCACATGATTGACATGCATCTATATCTTGGTTTTATTGTTGTTGCGTTATTTTACGCCTGTTTAGTTGTTATCCGATTTTATAACCTGTGGTTCTATATATGTTATGCATGTTTAGGTTCTTATATTCCTTATGGACTGTACCCTGTTGGATTCTCTACATATTATATCCTTTATTATGTCATGCTTATTGTCTACTCAAATACCCGCAGAGTCCGCCCGGACTCACCACCGCTACCTCCCATTTTTGTTTCAGGTAGCAGGTAGTTACGTTCCTTGGAGCCAGGAGAGGATCCAGTTATCAATCCCCAGAGTTGAGTTGTTTCCGCATTTGATTTAGTTGCTTTTATTTCGGTACTTGGTGAGTTTTCGCATTGTATTTGTTTATCAGGTATTTGGACTGATTTTGTTATTATTACAGAGACATTTGAGTTCTCTTTTTGAGTTGTGGTTTTTCTTTCATGTTTAAGGTGGTTGAGCCACCCGTTCTCTTATGTTTATATTTAATATCTACGTGGTTATGTTTACATCTATATATTGTGATGCTAGCCGGTTGTGACTAAGCTTTTGTGATAAGAGTGTATGTACATTTGCCCCATATTGTCCGCCGTACAGGTGTAACACCCAATAATTTTCGTGAATTATTAGGAATTTTTCTGAATTTTTGGCAATTTTTCGGAATCAAAATGAAAAAAAAATTCATTAAAGGGGTCGGGTGGGGTTTGATCTCGCGACCACGCGGGAAGCAAATCCTTAAGCAAGCTCCAGTAACCAGCAGGGCTAGGGTATCAAGCATAAAAAAGAATGAAGCGAAATAATATTATAGCTAAGTAAGTCCTTTTCATGAGGAGATGTCTCAACTTCCACTTAAGTTGTGTTAAGACCCCTTTTAGGGTTTCGGGAGGCCGCGCGAGCAGAGGTGAGGAGGCTGCGAAAATAGGGAAAAAGGGGGAGTTTTCTTCCTCCTTCTTCTTCCTCTTGAAGTAGAAGACCTAGGGCTTCTTCCCTAGGGCCAAGGGAGAAGTTTTCTCGCAAGGGAAGAGAAGAGGAGCGCTACGCTAGGAGTTTCCTAGATATTTAGTGAGTTTTCTTCAAGGAAAGAGTAAGTAGATCACTCACCTGCAATAGAAGTAGTTTCGCCATGTATTTCTCGTTGTAGAACCATGTTTGTGATCTAAGTGCATGCTTTAAGATTATGTTTTTTATTGTGTGATTTAAGTTCCTAAAGAATACATGATTTATCATAGAATATGAATTGGAATAGGTTTTTGTGTATGTGACCTAAGTATGATAAGAGTAAGTTCTTGAAAAGTCCCAAAAATGAGTTTTGGGGTTAAGGGCACGCAAGGTGCTCGATGAAAGTTCCAAGTAAGAAAAGGTAAAGGTTTATAGTGCAAGATTTATGAAAAAGAAAGTTAGCTTGATAAATACAAGCATTATGAGTAAGAAAGTATTTTACTTTTGTAAAGTGACATGTACCGGGCAAATGAGAGGCCCACAGAAAGTAAGAAAGAATCTCTAATAGGGTGCGGTGGCTAGCTACCCCGAAACCTATTAGGGATGCGCTCATTGGTACATTGATACCAGGTACAGTGTCAAGGCCTGAGAAAGTTGATTATTATTTTGAAGTATATGAGTATATGTAAGTGTTTTCAGTTTAAGCATATGTTTTGCTATGTATGTTAACATTGTTATATTACAAGCATGTTAAAGAGCAAGAGCAAAGAAGTTAGTGGTTTAAAGTATGGAAATGCATAAGTAGCAAGTCTCAAAAGAAATTATGAGCATGTTAGATTTGCCAATGTTTTAATGCTAGTAAATGTTTTCAAGCATGATTGAGCATGATAAGTATGTGAAAGTTTCCATGTGTAAGTATTTCAAAGTGCATGTGTTTTGAAGCAAGCATTATTTGAAAAGAGCATGTTTATCATTGATCGCATGGATTTGTGAGTTAGGGTTTACTTACTAAGCAAATCGCTTATTAGTTGCATTTCCTTCTATTGCAGACAAAGGTAAAGAAAAAACATAAGCTAGGGAGGCGAGCGGGACTTGCATTGATGCTCAGTGGCGGTGGAACCGTGGGAGAGATCCTTGGTATAAGCTTAAGAGGCAATTTCTGAAATTTAGAAACCTGGAGTTTGATATTTTGATTGGTAAAATGTGAACATGGTGTGTAAACTACGCATAGAGGTTAAGTTTGGTACAAACTCTAGAGTGTTTTGCTTACATTTTGATAGTTTTGTTAAATTCCGCAATGATTCTAATTTCAAGTTATTGGATTCGTTTTGAGTTGCTAGGATGTTTATAAAACTAGTATAGAGTATAGAAATGAAGTTATTTCCTTATATACATTGAAGGTATGTGAATTGTGGATCTTTGGAAATGGTTTTCAGATCTGAAATGCAGGTTTTTCAGGCGTGCCAGTCGACTGGTTCAGAACCAGTCGACTGCGATATCGAACAGAACCTTCAGTTCGATGCACCAGTCGACTGCCATGAGGCTAGTCGACTGGTACCGGGCACAGAAAGTTTCTGTGGCCGATACCAGTCGACTGGCTATCTATAAGTCGACTGGTACCATTGAAAAGAAAGTGTTGTAGGGCAGATGGTTAGTGCTTTAGTTTTACAACTAAGAGGTCTAGGGGTCAAATCCTTGCAAAGCAAATAAAAAGAAAGTTTTTTTTTAAAGAAAAAAAAATTCAGAGCAAGTTAAGGGAAGTCAAGTAGTTGTAACCTAAGGTTAAGAATAAGGTAAAGTTAAGGTTAAGTAAAAGTGACGTCCGCTTTATGGGAGAGAAGTTAAGGTGGGGTCGTCACAACAGGGGAGATACTGCCCGATTTTCGAGGATGCATGAGCCACCTTTTTATTGTAACGACACAGTCTCTCAACCCCTTTGGAGGCCAAATCAACATTTGGCAGCCCAACATCCTGGCGGCCAAATCAACATTTGGCGGCCCAACTATGTCGTCGACCAACAACCGATGCCAACGACCAACAACTGTGTCGTTACTCACTAGGACTTCCCACCCTTGGCCAGTGTATTTTTGCCTTTCTCAGGATTCGAACTCTAGACCTCCAGGATAAATACTAGAGTTTATGAATCCTGATACCAAGTGAGCTGCAGCTCACTTGGTATTAGGATTCATAAACTCTAGTACTTATCCTGGAGGTCTAGAGTTCGAATCCTGAGAAAGGCAAAAATACTGTGGCCAAGGGTGGGAAGTCCTAGTGAGTAACGACACGGTTGTTGGTCGTCGGCATCGGTTGTTGGTCGACGACATAGTTGGGCCGCCAAATGTTGATTTGGCTGCCAAAGGGGTTGAGAGACCGTGTCTTTACACCCTAAGCTTGACTCAGTCCTAGGAAGCTTGTTGACCACATGTAGTCTTCCTCTGAGTCTTTAGGGTTTGGTCTAGACTAAAAGAACTGTCTAGTAATTTCAAAAAAAATAATTGCCAAAAATAATTTTCTTAAAAACACCCTAAGTTTGAAAGACTGTCTCGTTTCCTTTTGACTTAGACTCCTCCTAAATTTGACTCATCCTAGGACTTTTTGTAGATCATGAGGTAGACTTTCCTCTATGTCTTTAGGGTTTATCAAGATCAAAAGGGAAATAAGTACAATTTTTAGAATGCATTTTGAAGTATTGGCATTTCCGAAAAAATGAGTATTTGAAAAATATATTTTGAAATGAAGGTAATTTGTCATGCACAGTTTTCGAAAATCATAATTGATAGTAATTTTTATAAAACACAATTTTTTTGAAACATTTTGAAATGACAGTGATTTGTAAGGAGTAGTTTTTGAAAAGAAACCAAAAACCCATTTAAAAGAATAAGACACTCCATCTGTATCCAACACCGTTTGACTCTATCTAAGTGTCTTAAGGAACTTTAGTGTTGACCTAAGAGGCTTGTGTCTAATTGTGTGAGTCAAACAATTTTTCAGAAAGATATAATTTTGAAAATCTATCATATATAATCAATCAGACAAGCATGAAATCCATAAAAACATTATTATGTTAAATCACTATTTTGAAAAAATATTTTTAGAAAAATATTCTAAGAATTTTGGAAAATAATTTTTAAAAACGGATTTATCAATTTATTAGTCCTTAACGTCTCACCCATTCTAGATGACTCAGTACAATCAAGCAAGGTTGCCTTATAAGTGCATTGTGAGATGCTTGAATCATTTTTCTTAATTTATTGTTAAATCTAATATTTAATCGAAACTTGTGTTAGATTCAAATTTATCAAATAGTAAATTGAATTTGATTTACGATAATCGGCTTCCAGGTCTTAGCGAGGCATAGAGGCCTTCTTTGGTCGTAGCCTTATTGGAACAACAACCCTTTCCTTGACAATGTCTTTTATCGAAAATTCATTTTCAAATTACTTCTTGAAAAATTTGGTCTAACTAGTTTAGGTTTTGGATCGGTAGCTTCGGCTAGTTCCACCTGTCTAAACAGACCAAGTAGGGTACGCCTTACCTTACTTGATCTTCTTAGAAGGGCTTCCCTAACGTACTATGTAACGACACGGTCTCTCAACCTCTTTGGCGGCCAAATCAACATTTGGCGGCCCAACAACTTGGCCTCTCGGGCCCAACAACCTGGCGGCCAAATCAACATTTGGCGGCCCAACTATGTCGTCGACCAACAATCGATGTCGACGACCAACAACCGTGTCGTTACTCACTAGGTCTTTCCACCCCTGGCTAGTGGATTTTTGCCTTCCTCAGGATTCGAACTCTAGACCTCCAGGATAAGTACTAAAGTTTATGAATCCTGATACCAATTGAGCTACAGCTCAATTGGTATCAGGATTCATAAACTTTAGTACTTATCCTGGAGGTCTAGAGTTCGAATCCTGAGGAAGGCAAAAATCCACTAGCCAGGGGTGGAAAGACCTAGTGAGTAACGACACGGTTGTTGGTCGTCGACATCGATTGTTGGTCGACGACATAGTTGGGCCGCCAAATGTTGATTTGGCCGCCAGGTTGTTGGGCCCGAGAGGCCAAGTTGTTGGGCCGCCAAATGTTGATTTGGCCACCAAAGAGGTTGAGAGACCGTGTCGTTACAATAAAAGGCGCCTTTTTATGTAGCGGCCCCGCCTCTATGGTCCCCGCAGGCAACCCTCTAGGCCGGCGACCCTACGGTCTTCCCACTCCTGGCAGTGGGTTTTTGCCTTCCCCAGGATTCGAACTCTTGACCTCCAGGACAAGTACAATAGTTCCTGAATCCTGGTACAGCTCAATTGGTATCAGGATTCATAAACTTTAGTACTTATCCTGGAGGTCTAGAGTTCGAATCCTGAGGAAGGCTCCACTAGCCAGGGGTGGAAAGACCTAGTGAGTAACGACACGGCCGAGGGTCGCCTAGAGGGGCCGCCAAATGAGAGATTTGGCCGCCCAAGGGGCCGAGGGTCGCCTAGAGGGGCCGCCAAATGAGAGATTTGGCCGCCCAAGGGGCCGAGGGGCCGGGTCGTTACATACTATCATCTCACCTCCACCTAATACTAGGTTGTTCAAGTTTCAATTAGCCTTTTTCCTATAACCGTTCTAAATTATGCATAAACTTAAACATGAATGACATGACATAAATTTTAACGAAATAGTAGATGCATGGCACGGCAGTTATGCATGAGTCAAGCAATTCATAATATTTTACTTAAGTTTCTAATAATATATCAAATTCTCGATTTGATATATGTCGTGTGAACCCCCGAATATGTCATCCCACTTTGACATATTTAATATTATTAATTTAAGATCTTATTTAATTCGAGTTAAGTTATTTAAGAGTTAGAGTTAAATTAATTAAGAATTATTAATAAAATTAATTAAGAATTATTTAAAGGTAGATTAATTAAGAATTATTTAAAGTTAAATTAATTAAGAATTATTTAAAGTTAAATTAATTAAGAATTATTTAAAGTTAAATTAATTAAAGTTGAATTAATTAAAAGTTAATTGAAGTTGAATTAAGTGTTAATTGAAGTTAAATTAATTAATAGTTAAGTTAAAATTAAATTATTAAGAATTAATTAATTAAGATTTAACTTAAAATTAATTAAGGATTAATTAATTATGAATTAAATTTAAATTTAAATTAAGGATTAATTAAAATTAAGAATTATTTGATATTAATGTTAAATAAAGGATTAAATTAAAATTTAATTAAAGTTTTTAAGATTTATTTGATTTAAGTTTCAAAATTTCTGGGTTGGTTTAAAGTTGTGGGTTTAATTTCATCATTTTCATTATTTCAAAAATATCAGATTCATTTACTATTTATTCTTTATTTAATTTTTCGAGTTTTTCTAACAATTTTGATTTGTTTGACTTTTTGTAAATTTTATTAACTATAGCCTTAATTGTAGAAAATTCATCTTCCTCCTCATCCTCATCATTAAGATCACATCCTTCTACATCTTCATAGTAGGTGGATTAATTTGGGCCACTAGTTAATGTTTCAGGATTATCCAAGTAACTAATTAAATTATTATCTAAAAAGATTTCATTTTCAATATCCTCAAAAAACCTTCAATCATATTTTCAATGTTATCTTTAATATCATCTTTAATATCATCAAAAATATTTTCAGAAAAATCATGTTATTCTTAGAAATATCTTCACTATTTTTAGGATTAATCTTAAAATTTTTAGAATTATCAGTAGCATTTTTAGATTTAATTTCAGAATTATCAGTGAGATTATTAGAATTAATATCAAAAATATCCTTAAAATTATTAGAATTAATTATAGAAATATCTTTAAAATTATCTGAATTAATTCTAGAAATATTGTTGAAATTATCATAATTAATTTTTAAAATTATTGAATTGACATTAAGGATTAAACAGTTAATTTCTGATATTCTAACCTTATCTACCATTTGTAACTGGTCATGCAAGATATTTATTTGACAATGCAGTAATTTTAATTTTTCAGAGAAATTACCTAACTTATCATATGACAGTGCAGGAATTTGAAAATTTTTTGGAACGTAAATTTTGCGTACCTTTGCAGGACACTTATTTTTCTAGTGTCCGTTCTTTTCGCATTTGAAGCACTGTATTTGACTTTTATGCCTTTGGACTCTAGGCGCTGGTGCCTTCTTTGCTTCCGGTGGTGAAGTTCGAGTCTTACGAGCAGGACACTGATTTTTATAGTGTCCTCTCTCCCTGCACTTAAAGCATGTAATATGAAATTTAAAAATTGACATTTAAAATAAAATATACCTGATTCACTCCTAGGCTCCCCTTCAACTCCTGGTGTCTTTGTTCCATCGGCGGTTAGTTCGGTGAAGAGCGATCTAGCTCTGATACCACTTGTTGGACCGGTGTCGTCGATAGAGGAGGGGGTGAATATCGACTGTAAAAATCTCGCGGAAACTTTGTAGAAAATCTCATCTTTCGGATCTTCGTTCTAGACTCAGAGTTAGTGCAGCGGAAAATAGAAAGAACGAAGAAAACAACGAGACTTGTACACACGAGATTTACATGGTTCCCAACCCCCAGGGTCAGTACATCCTAGGCCTAAGTATGGGAACACCCGTCCACTAATGGTCTCCTTTCTAGACTTTCCGGAGGTGGAGAAACCCGTCTTACAGTGTACGATTTACAATCAAAATATTAAATAAATTTAAGTGCGGAAAGTAAATCAAACCAAATGAAAAAAATCGAAGACTCGGCCGATCTGGATCTCCGAAGTATCGCGCACTTCCTCCCGGAGCCTCCTTGGTCGCAGAGCTTTGTCGTTAGCATGTTCTTCCATTTAAAATGCTCAGAATGATCGTAGAAGTTATGTCTTGAGTTGAGGGGTCGAAGCCCCATTTACAGCCTTGTCTAGGGCGCCCGTGATGCTATGGGGCGCCTCACAAACCTTGGTCAAAGCTCATCCTCGCGCTGAACTCGCAAAGCTGATAAACCTGCCATATTGGGCTCCTATATTGAAGGAGGCGCTTGATTCATTCAGGCACCTGTATCAATGGGGGCACCTGTGTCAATAGGGGCGCCTGGAAGTTGTTTTTCAGCCTCTTTGTGGTTGTTTGTCTACTTTCTCTTCAGTTTTAGGTACCTGCAAGATACATAAATACAAGGCAAACACATACAATCATAGCCTTAACGAAATGGTTCTGACTTCAGATTTCTGCGAAACCCTAGGTCGAACTGACGCCTAAGTTCCCACCCCCGGGAACGCGCCTTCAACCTACTCCTTTTCAGGAGATGGTTGCCACCCAGCCCATTCGGGTGGTCTTTTTGCTTAGCCTTTGAGACTCTCAGATCTCAAGACGTCCAACCCTCGACTGTCTCTATTTCTGTCCTTAGTGATCGCTCAGCTAAGTTGCTCAATCCCTCGGACCAAGACTTCGTGCCCAAACCCTAGGTCCAGAACTTCGGTGCCCAACCCTCGGCCAGGATTTCGTGCCTAACTTCACTCATCAGGACTTTTGCCCAGCTTCACTCCCCAGGATTTAGTGCCCGGCTTCACTCACCAAGACTTCGTGCCTAGCTTCACTCACCAGGTCTTAGTGCCCAATTCCACGAATCAGGTCTTCGTACCTAGGTTAACTAGGACTTTTCATCACTTTGTTACTCCTCTCTTGACTCACCCTTCCCTTGTTCAATGTATCACTGACTTAAGCATATTGTCAAACATTGAATCACCTAGAGGAGGACATCACTGATGCATCTTGCACCAACATCTTGCACCAACAATCTCCCCTTTTTTGATGTTTGACAATATCTTAAGTAAACCTTGGGATAAAATGAAAAAAATGACTAAGTTTTGAAAATACATTTTGATCCTATGGGAGAAAATTCAAACTTTAGCTCACTCTCCCCCTTTTATGGAAAAAACATTTTGATTTCATTTGATCCTTTGGTAAGATAAAAAAAATGCTAACATAAGTGCACTCTCCTCCTTTGCATACATCAAAAATCTCCAAAACACTTGCACCAACAATGAAAACATTTTTTCATTTGAAAGTACTTAGTATAAATCTTTGAAAGTATAGCAAAGAAATAATTGCACCAAAACATTACACTTTGAAAAGTATTGTGCATCGAAAAAATATTTTGTACTTTTAGAAACTTAGAAAATTTTCCACTTAGAAAAATATTGCCTTAGAAAAAATTTTCAATTGAGAAAGGAATTATACACATAAAAGGTTTTTACTTAGAAAAATATGCACATTTCAAGAATAAAAAATATACACTTTTCAAAAATATTTCACCTAGAGATTTTTGCACTTTTAAAAGAATATTTTGAAAAACATTGTGCAAAAACTTGTACTTTGAAAGATTATTTTCCTTTGAAAAGTTTGTACTTTGACAAATCTGTACTTTGAAAAATATGTACTTTGAAAAATATGTACTTTGAAAAATATTATGTAATGTTTTTTTTGAAAAAATATAAGTTCTTTTTAAAAAATATAAGTTCTTTTGAAAAAATTTAAGTTCTTGGGAGAATAAATATAAGTTCTTTTGTAAAAATAAAGAACTTTGAAACTATTGTATTTTGAAAAATATTATGATTTTGAAAGTACTTATATTTTTACTTGACTTGGTTTTTAAAACTATTACATGACTTATATTTTGAAAGTACTTAGAATAATATTGTTTTTAAAACATAATAGTTTACTTGACTTGGTTTCTTTTCCAGTCTGACACAATCCTAGGAAACCTTGTTAACTACAAGGACATTTCCCTAAGTGTCCTGAAAATTTTCCAAATTCAAGTAAATATTATTTCCAAAATGATTTTATAAGCCACAAAAAAAATTTTGAAAAACAAAATAATAGTATTTTGAAAGACAAATTACTTATGTTTTTAACAGGATTTTAAAATTATAGTGCATAAAAACATATTATTTTGAAAAATTCAATAACTCTTTTAATTTAACCTCCCCCTAAACTTGACCCAGTCCTAGGAAGCTTATTGACCAAAGTACTCTTCCTCTGAGTCTTTAGGGTTTGGTTCAGATCAAAAAATTATTTAATAATTTCAAAAATAATTGCCAAGAAAAAAATTTAGAAAAATACTTGTCAGACAATTTCCTTTTGACTTAGACTCCCCCTAAATTTGACACATCCTAGGATCCTTGTCGATCATGAAGAAGATTTCCTCTGTGTCTTTAGGTTTATCAAGATCAAAAGGGAAATAAACACAAATTTTGACAAATATTTTGAAATGTTAGTGATATAGTACCGTTTTTTTGAGATAATTTTGAAAGCCTTATTTTGAGATGATAAATTTTAAAACATAAGGTTTAAAAAAGAAATCAAAAACAAACTCCCCCTATTTCGACACCGTATGACTCTATCTAAGTGTCTTAAGGGACTCTAGTTGTTGACATAAAGGCTTGTGTCTAATTGCGTAGGTCAAACACTTTCTCGAAAAGATATAATTTTGAAAATCTATCATATATAGACAATCAGACAAGCATAAAATCCATAAAAACATTATTATGTTAAAGCACTATTTTGAAAATAGATTTTTAGAAAAATATTCTAAGAATTTTGGAAAATAATTTTGAAAAATATTTTTCAATTTATTAGTCCTTAAGATCTTACCCATTCTAGATGTCTCAGTACAAGCAGACATGGTTACCTTATGGGTGTATTGTGAGATGCTTGAATAATTTTTCTTTGAACTTAAATATAAGATTTAATTTAAAATTTGGGTTAGATTCAAATTTATCAAATAGTAAATTGAATTTAAGTTTCGATAATTGGCTTCCAGGTCTTGGAGAGGCACAGAGGCCTTCTTTGGTCGTAGCCTTATTGGAGCAACAACCCTTTCCTCGACAAAGCCTTTTATCAAAAATCATTTTAAACTACTTCTTGAAAAATTTTGGTCTAACTAGCTTAGGTCTTGGATCGGTAGATTCGGCTAGTTCCACCAGACTAAACAGACCATATAGGGTACACCTTACCTTACTTGACCTTATTAGAAGGGCTTCCCTAACGTACTATCATCTCACCTCCACCTAATACTAGGTTGTTCAAGTTTCAACTAGTCTTTTTCCTATAACCGTTCTAAATCATGCATAAAATTAAACATG
The DNA here is from genome assembly GCA_024364735.1 of Boesenbergia rotunda. NCBI lineage: Eukaryota > Viridiplantae > Streptophyta > Magnoliopsida > Zingiberales > Zingiberaceae > Boesenbergia > Boesenbergia rotunda. The sequence goes on from JAGFNQ010005907.1 coordinate 290,272, forward strand.
AATGACATGACATATATTTAAACAATAACAGATGCATGACATGACAGTTATGCATGAGTCAAACAATTTAAAATATTTTACTTACGTTTCTAATAATGTATCAAATTCCTGATTTGATACATGTCGTGTGAACCCGCGAATATGCCAACCCACTTTGACATATTTAATTTTATTAACTTAATTATTGTAGTTTGCGTAAGATTTTATTTAATTTGAGTTTAAGTTATTTAAGTATTAATTAAAGTTAAATTGATTAAGGATGAATTAAAGTTGAATTAATTAAGAATTACTTAAAGTTAAATTATTTAAGAATTAATTAAAGTTTAAATTGATTAAGGATGAATTAAAGATGAATTACTTAAGAATTACTTAAAGTTGAATTATTTGAGAATTAATTAAAGTTAAATTGATTAAGGATGAATTAAAGTTGAATTAATTAAGAATTACTTAAAGTTGAATTGATTAAGGATTTAAGAATTACTTAAAGTTGAATTGATCAAGGATTAATAAATTTGAATTAATTAAGGATTAATTGAATTTGAATTAATTAAGGATTAATTGAATTTGAATTAATTAAGGATTAATTGAATTTGAATTAATTAAGATTAATTGAATTTGAATTAATTAAGGATTAATTATGATTTATTTTAATTTAGGTTTCAAAATTTTTGGGTTAATTAATAGTTGTGGGTTTAGCTCTATCATCTTCATTATTTCAAAAATTTCTGACCCATCTACTATTTTTTTATCTAATTTTTGATGTTTTTCTAATAATTCTGATTTGTTTGACTTTTTATAAATTTTGTTCACTATGGCCTTGATTGTAGAAAATTCAATTTCCTCCTCATCCTCATCATCAAGATTATATCCTTCTACATCTTTATAATAGGTGGAGTAATTTTCAGGGCTACTAGTTAATATTTTATAATTATTTTAGGGTTATCCAAGAAAATAATTAAATTATTATCTAAAAGAATTTCATCTCCACTATCTTCAAAAATATTCTTAGAAACATTATCTTTATCCTCAGAAAAATCTTCAGAAATATCAATCTTATCCTCAGAAATATCTTCAATATTTTCAGGATTAATCTCACAATTTTCAGAATTAATTTCAGAATTATCATTAAAATTTCAATTTAATTTCAAACTTATCAGTAAAGTTATCGAATTTAATTTCAGACTTATCAGTAAAATTATCAGAATTAATTTCAGAGTTATCAGTAAAATTATCAGAGTTATCAGTAAAATTATTAGATTTAATTTCAGACTTATCAGTAAAATTATCAGAATTAATTTCAGTGTTATCAGCAAAATTAATATTATCAGAATTTATTTTAGAAATTATTGAATTGACATTAAGAATTAAAAGGTTAATTTCTGATATTTTAGCATTCTCTACATTTTCTAATTGGGCATGCAAAATATTGATTTGGCTATGCAATAATCCTAATTTTTGAGAGAAATTATCTAAACTATCATACAACTGTGCAGGAATTTGAAAATTTCTAAGAATGTAAATTTTTCGTACCTTTGTCGGACACTTATTCTTGTAGTGTCCGTACTTTTCGCATTTGAAGCATTTGATATGATCCTTGTTCCTCCGGACTCCGGGCGCTGGTGCCTTCCTTACTGCCGGTGGTGAAGTTCGAGTCTTATGAGTAGGACACTGATTTTTATAGTGTCCTCTCTCCCTGCACTTGAAGCATATAATGTTAAATTTAAAAATTGACATTAAAAAAAATGTACCTGATTCACCCCTGGGCTCCCCCTCAACTCCTGGCGTCTTTGCTCCATCGACTGTTAGTCCTGTGAAGAGCGACCAGTTTCTGATACCACTTGTGGGGACCGGTGCCGTCGATAGAGGGGGAGGGGGTGAATATCGATCGGTTAAAACTTTGCGGAAACTTCGTTAACTTTTTAGTTCATTATGAACACAGAGTTAGTAGCACAGCGGAAAACAAAAAGAACGAACAAACAACAAGGTGCACACGAGATTTTTTACTTGGTTCCCAACCCCCAAGGGTCAGTACATCCAAGGCCTAAGCACGGGAACGCCCGTCCACTAATGGTCTCCTTTCCGGACATTCCAGAGGCGAAGAAACTCGTCCTACAGTGCACAAATTACAATCAAAAGATATATAAAAATACGTGCTGAATTGTAAATTCAAACCAAACAAGAAGAGTTGAAGACTCGGCCGATCTGGAACTCCGAAGTGCCGCACACTTCCTCCTTCCTTGGTCGCAGAGCCTCGTCTTTACCGCTTTGTCGTCACTTGGAAAGCTTAGAAATGATCTTCAAATCTTGTACTGAGTTGAGGGGTCGAAGCCCCATTATATAGTAGCCATTGGGGCGCTTGTGTTGAAGGGGGCGCCTCACAAGGCTTGATCAAACATCATCTCTGTGCCGAACTCGCAGTAGGGATATTTTCACCCTTCCAAGGGGCCTGTCTCAACACAGGTGCCTGGGAGCTTTCAGGCGCCCCTGTTAACAGGCGCCCTACACCTCTGGGGGCGCCTGTATTAATACAGGCACCCTGTGTGGGATCGAATCGAATCGATAGGGGGGGTGAATATCGATCAGAAACTTTTTCAGAATGCGAAGAGTAATTACACAGCAGAAAATGAAAACCAATCGCTAACAAGATTTGTTTTTACTTGGTTCGGAGTCCCGGTCGGCTCCTACTCCAAGGCCCATGGTCTTTGACCGTTTACGATGGGCAATTCTATATCTTCGTAAAATATTACAAGTCGAGAGTACAAGTATAGAACTGAAAATTAATTACAATACTTAATAAAATTAGCTTTTACTTACAACCGGAGAAATTGGAAGTTTCCGGAGCAGCGAGTCATCGTCAGCGCTTGAATCACGAGTACGGAACTTGTTGGAGCGGAGCACTTGAGCATAGCAGTTGAAAGCAATTGATGTGGAAGCCTTGGGGGTGAACCCCCTTTTATAGTAGTCAGTGGGGCGCCTGTGTTGAAGGGGGCGCCTGGCACATGGGCTCTTCTACGTGAACTGCAATCCGCAGACTCGGCCAGCACTTATCCCTTCAACTGGGGTGCCTGAGCTGACTGGGGTGCCTGTGTTAACACAGGCGCCTCAATGACTCGGTCCAAAGGATGTTTGCTTCGAATTCTTGGAGTAGCCTTGCACTGGGGCACCTGTCTCATCACAGGCGCCTAGCCCAGTGAGGCACCTCACTCCATTGAGGCACCTGAATGCAGAAATTTCATCTCTTCATTCCTGCAACCAGGGTTAGTTCCAAAGACATACAAAGCATACAAATGATAAGTTTAGAGCGTTATTTACAGCCTGAGATGTCTTGATTCTGACTTTGGGTCTCCCAAATGGAACCCTAGGTCGAACCGACGTCTAATGTTCCCTCCTACGGGGAACACGTCCTCACCTACTCCTCTCGGGAGAATTTATCTTTTGCCAACCGGCTCCTCCAGTTGGACTTTTGCCCAGCTTCACTCACCTGGTCTTCGTGCCCAATCCGTGATCAGGTCTTCGTGCCCAGCTTCACTCACCAGGTCTTCGTGCCCAGCATCACTTACCAGGTCTTTGGTGCCCAGTCCTCAACCAGGTCTTCGTGCCCAACCTTACGTTAGGACTTAGTTGCCCATTTCATAGAACCAGGACTTAGTGCCTAGTGTACCTAGGACTTTCCTGTACACTTAAAAAGCTTGTTAGATCACAAACAAATCTTAACTTCTGAACCCTTTGCCATTATCAAAACATAGGTTCGACTTTGGTGCTTCCGACACCAACAATCTCTCCCTTTTTGATTTATGGTAACCTAGTTCAAAAAGTTAAGTTAAACCAGCATATTATAGTAATCTAACAACAGTAAGTAAATAAATTCGTTTACTGCCCCCTGAATTTTCCAATGTCATGCGGGTTTTTGTAAAAACTTTGTAAGTGCTAAAATTATAGTTTTTTTTGACTAAAGATTTTCAAAGACGAGCAAAAAGCACTCAAGAACACTTAGACAATTTTGAAAAGGTTTTGTAAAAAAATTTACTTAGGCAAGACAAATTTTGAAACCTGATTTCCTAAAAAAAATTCAATTTTGAAACCTTGGAAAAAATTTTCCAAACTGTTTTTCACACTTAGAAAATTTTCCAAAAGATTTTGCAAGTTTTTCACACTTAGAAAATTTTCCAAAAGATTTTTCAAGTTTTTCCCACTTAGAAAATTTTCGAAAAGATTTTTGCAAGTTAGAAATTAAATTTACTTGAAAATACTTTGTGCAAAAAAAACATTTAGGAAAAAAATTTAAATACAGTTTTTCCTTAAAAAGAATTCCACTTAGAACTATTTTTAAAAAAAAATTCAGAAGAGTCTCGCTCAACAAATTTTGTTTACTAAGGAGAATTTCAAAGCAAATGCACTTAGAAAATTTTGAAGTGCTTTAGGAATTTTTGAAAGTACTTAGAAATGCTTTTTGAAAATTTTGAAATACATAGAAATATTTTTAAGCACTTAGACATACTTAGAAAATTTTGAAATACTTAGAAACATTTTTAAGCACTTAGACATACTTAGAAAATTTTAAGCACTTAGACATACTTAGAAAAATTTTAAGCACATAGACTTTACTTTTTGCAAAAGAATTTTTGAAAAAAAAATTTCTCCTTTCCTTTCTCTCCCCTTTTCCATATATCAAAAAAAATGATAAGCTAGAAAAATTGACTATTGCAATTCAATAATTAGAGCTAGTTTGATAAATTAGAAATCTGTATTGAACCAACTCTAGTACTTTCAAGCAAGAAAAAAAACAAACCAAACTGAACCGTTCTTGTTCGGGTCCTATCTAACCAAGTTAGCTACTTTCTAACTGTTATAGAACAGTAGCTTTCGCTAGGATTAGTCAAGTTAAGTGATTTGATCAAGTTAGATTTTCTAAGCTTGACACTTAACCTGATTACTGTTCAAGTTGTATTTATTGCCCCAATTACTGTAGATGCATTGACTTAAAGTATCTTGAATCAAGGCATAGACCTAAGCATCTCAACCCAGTCTAGGTTATCAATCAAAGTACCCTAAGTTGCTTGTGAGATGCTGACTTCTAGATCTATAGGTGCATGCAGTTCTAGGGTTAGGGCCTACGCTAAGTCCATTTGCGCAAAAACCCTAGTTTTCAAGGGGGTAGTTTTAAAAAAAAAAACTAAGTCGGAAAATCATTTTAAATATCAAAAACTTGATAAAAGAAATGATTTTTTAAATTGCTAATTTTCTAAAAAACAATATAGAACATTCCTATTCTACTAAGCACAACCCTAGCTGCTTTCTTAGTGAGCTAAACTCAGACTCAGGTAAGGGTTTGGTAAAGATGTCAACTAAGTTGGATTTTGAGTCCACATGCTTAAGTATTATTTCTCCCCTGGCTAGATGATCCCTTACAAAATGATGTTTGACTTCTATATGCTTTGTTCGGGAATGTTGAATCGGATTCTTAGTCAAGTTGATTAAACTAATGTTATCAATAAAGACTTGGGTTTGGGTGTAGTTAAGCTGGAAGTCCTTAAGAGTGGGCATCATCCACAACAGTTGTGCTACACACTCTTCTAGGGTAACATATTCTGCTTCAGTTGTGGATAAGGCTACGCTATGTTGCTTTCTACTACACCAGCTGACTAGGCTATGTCCTAATAATTGGCAACTTTCTCTTGTACTCTTTCTATCTAATTTGCACCCAGCATTGTCAGAGTCAGAATATCCTGATAATTCAAAAGTGGAAGTCCTAGGATACCAAATCCCTACATTTAGGGTACCCTTAATGTACCTAAGTACTCATTTTAGGGCTGCTAAGTGGGATTCCCTAGCACAGTTTGGTACCTAGCCCACATTCCTACAGAAAACAAGATATCAGGTCTACTAGCGGTTAAGTAAAGTAAACTACCAATCATGCTTTGGTATAACTTAAGATCTACAAGCTTACCTTCAGGGTTATTATCAATTTTGACATTTGTAGTCATAGGGGTACTTGAGCTTTTGGAATTATCCATTTTGAATTTCTTTATTAACTCTTTAGCATACTTGGATTGGTGAACATAATTTCCATCTTTAGTCTGTTTAATTTGTAATCCTAAGAAAAAGTTGAGCTCACCTACTAAGCTCATTTTGAATTCACTTTCCATTATTTTTACAAATTCTTTAAGAAAGTTATAGTTGATAGTTCCAAATATTATGTCATCAACATAAATTTGTGCATTAAATATATTTTTTCTAAGGTTTTAACAAAAAGTGTGGAGTCTATTTGACCTTGGTTAAATTCCTTAGAAATTAGATAGGTTGATAACCGTTCATATCATGCCCTAGGTGCTTGTTTCAACCCATAAAGTGTTTTTCTAAGTTTAAAAACATAGTCAGATTTTTCTAGGTCCTCAAATCTTGGGGGTTGTCCTACATACACTTCGTCTTTAATAAACCTATTTAAAAAGGCCGACTTGACATCCATCTAATATAGCTTAAATCCTCTATGGGCTGCAAAGGCTAACAACATTCTAATTGACTCAAGTCTAGCTACTGGGGCATATGTTTCATCATAGTCTAACCCTTCAACCTGACTGAACCCTTTAGCTACTAAACGGGCTTTATTTCTAACAATTTTCCCTTGGTCATTTAGTTTGTTTCTAAACACCCATTTAGTATCTATAATAGATTTGCCCTCAGGCATAGGTACTAGTTCCTAGACTTGGTTTCTTTCAAATTGGGCTAACTCCTCTAGCATAGCTATAATCCAATCAGGGTCAGGTAGGGATTCCTCTATAGTCATAGGTTCAATTTTTGAAATTAATGCGATCTTACTATGATTTCTATAGGAAGACCTAGTTTTGACTCCTAAAGTTAGATCACCCATAATTTGATCAGAAGGGTGATTGAGTCTCGATTTCTTGGTTCTTCTAGAACTAGGTTCAGCCTCAGGTCCCGATGGATAGTTTGGTTCAGTGTTTGGTTCAACTAATTGGGTTGGTTCAATTATTGGTTCAGTTGATCCCACAGTAGTTGGTTCAAGGGTTAGTTCATTTAGAGATTCAATCAGTGGTTCAATTGATGGTGCAATTATTGGTTCACTATCTTCCTGATCAATATTTGATTGGTTTAAGTTTTGATTATCAGTTTTTGTTCAATTTCCTTATCAAAAATTAAGTTAGTAGTTTCTTCAATTTTATGAGTTTGTTTATTATAAACCCAATATGCCCTACTAGTTGTTGAATATCCTAAGAAGGTCCCTGGGGTTGACTTAGATTGAACCATACCTAGGTAGTCCTTCATGTTTAGGATATGGACTTTGCATCCAAAGACCCTTAGGTAGTGTAGGTTAGGCATTCTATAATAATATAGTTCATAAGAGGTTTTATTATGCCTTTTGTTAATTAGGACCCTATTTTGGATGTAACATGTCGTACTTACTGCTTCAGCCCAAAATTGGTTAGCTAGGTTATATTCATTCAACATGGTCCTAGCGGTTTCCTGAAGGGTTCTATTTTTTCTCTCCACTATCCTATTTTGTTGGGGGGTTCTATGACAAGAAAACTCATGAATATACCCATTGATTTTGTAGAATTCCTCAAACCTTTGATTTTCAAACTCTCCCCCGTGATCACTCCGAAGTCTCTTAATCTTAGTGTCATTTTGGTTTTCAATTATTTTGCATTAGTCGATAAATAGATTCAAGGTTTCATCCTTAGTTTTTAGTAACCTAACCCAGGTAAATCTAGAGTAATCATCGATAAAAACTAAGCAGTACCGATTCCCGCTTAGTGACTTGGCTCCATGTGAATCAAATAGGTCAAGGTGCAGGAGGTCAAGTGTGGTTTGGGTTAAGTCTGATTGAATTGTTTTATGAGTAGACTTAGTTTGTTTACCTTGTTTACATGAATTACAGATTGTGTTTTCAAAATTCTTGATTTTTGGTACACCTTTAATTAAGCCAAGTTGAGTAATTTTAGAAATTAGTTTATCATGAGTGTGACCTAATCTCCTATGCCAAAGGTTGGATTCTTCTAATTGAGTCAAGAAGCATTTTGGTATTAAGGGTAGATTAATAGGAAACGTTGTTTTTCCTAGTAACCTTAAGCATTATTTCTGAGTCTTGGAGGTTCCTAATCAGGCAGTCAGAGTTGGTGAAAGTAACTATATAACCAGTATCACAGAGCTGACTAATACTAAGCAAATTGAACTTAAAATTTTCAACCAAGAGTACTTTCTTAATAACAAAGTCTGATTTAAGTTCAATGATACCTGACCCAATTACTTTGAGTGTAGCATTGTTGCCAAATGCTACTGAGCCTAGGTTCTCGAACTTGATTTTGGTGAATTTCAATTTGTCTCTAGTCATGTGTCTGGAGCATCCACTATCCAACATCCACTGGTCCAAATCTTTATGTTCCTACACATAAAGTATTTGTTGTTTGGATCCATTAGAGTTTGGAATAGCTTGAATTTCACAGCCTAGTCTGTCTCACCCAATCTAGTGTTATCAAACATGTTAACCTTATGGGTTTTGTGAGACAGGTTTTCAAAATAAAATTTTAATTTTGAAAAGCGGTTAATTTTGAAAGACATTGAATTAATTTTGAAAAATTTATGAGGTTAAATTTATTGATTTTGAAAAATATGTTGAATCTATGATTAATTGAACTTTGTGTTAGATTCAAATTTAACAAGTAGTAAAGTGAATTTGATTTTCAGTAATTGGCTACCAGGTCTTGGTGAAGCACAAAGCCTTCTTTTGTCGTAGCCTTATTGGAGCATAAAACCCTTTCCTTGACAAAACCTTTTACTGAAAATTCATCTTCATGTTACTTCTTGAAAGATTTTAGTCTAACTAGTTTGGGTCTTGGATCGGTAGCTTCGGCTAGTTCCACCAGACTAAACAGACCAAGTAGGTGTTGGAAATTCTAGGCCGCAAAAACCGCTTTTTGCGTTGCGGAAACCCCAGAATCTCGGCCACGGATCCGTGCGAACTTATAAAACAAATACGAGTACGAGTTTAATATCTAGATCTACACTAGATCTACGTGATAAGGTCATTACCCTTGACGCGTAGCCCTTCGCTTTCCCGCTTGTCCAAGAGGCCGCCGAATCTCGTAGAGTATCAAAGTAGACACTCCTCTATATGTATCCACGCGAACAAAAGAAGATGGATCGAAACCTTGGTGTGCTAGCACCCCTATGGGTTTCGGCCAAGAGAGGGAGAGGAAGAAGAAAAATCCGGGAGGAGAAGAAGAGCCACCAAAAAGAAACAAAACCCCCCTTTTGTTCAGCTTGGGTGGCCGGCCACTTAATGGCCATTAATGGCCATTAGGTGGCCGGCCATAATGGCCATTAAGTGCCATTAGGTGGCCTTCCAAATCCCCTATCAATTTGAATTCGAAATTCAAATGGGGGGGAAAACCAAGTCAAGTCTAACTTGAATTGGAACCAAGTCAAATCAAACTTGATTTGGATTTAGGTCAAGTCAAACTTGCCTTTTATGGACTTTCCATATTTAGCCAAGTCAAACTTGACTTCATTTCTTCTCCCATGTTGAGTCTAACTCGAAGTGGAACCAAGTCAAGTCAAACTTGATTTGGATTTAGGTCAAGTCAAACTTGCCTTTTATGGACTTTCCATATTTAGCCAAGTCAAACTTGACTTCATTTCTTCTCCCATGTTGAGTCTAACTCGAAGTGGAACCAAGTCAAGTCAAACTTGATTTGGATTTAGGTCAAGTCAAACTTGCCTTTTATAGACTTTCCATATTTAGCCAAGTCAAACTTGACTTCAATTTTTCTCCATCTATTTGTTCTTTGCGTGTGACCCTATAGGTTCTTGTAACGTTGGCAATGCTTCTAACCTCTTAGAAACATAAGCAATGAGCGGTATCTAGCAACACATCATTGCTACCCAAGTTACAAGAATGTTGAGATCCAACATCACCTTGTGACTAATAATTGTGACTCTCACAATATATGATAATGTCCCTCTATCCATTTGATATCTAGATCGACTCAATTGAGGCATAGACCGTGTCATCCTCGAGTCAATCTATATCTTGAACTCCAAGTAGACTCACACTAATCAAATGAGTTCAATATCTCATATTGACTCACTTGGGCATGGCCATGCACTTTGTGGTCTAACTCTATCAAGAATACGATATCGCTCCCGTCATATAGGAGGGATAGATCCCATCTACATCACTCACATCCCTCTCCATAATTTGTTACATACCCAGTAATCGCCTTTATAGTCCACCCATTTACGGGTGACGTTTGACGAAGCCAAAGTACGTAACTCCTTATGTAGGAATCCATGGTGACTTCAGGTCCAAGGACTAATAGTCATACTAATAGCCACATGAGAAAGTATATGACACTCATATAACGATCCATGATACTTTCTCATGGCGGGTCATTCAGTATACATTCTCCAATGCATACCCATGTGTCAACTTGATATCTCTATATCCATGACTTTTGAGATCAAGTCATCATGTTGACCTACATGCTAGTCTCTACGTATTAACATTGTCCCTGAATGTTAATACTCGACTAGGAATAATTTAGAGTAGTGTTCTCCATATCATCTCACTATCGATTCAACCAATCGATTGATATAGATAAGAACTTTCTACTCAAGGACATTATTATACTTAGCTAATTGGCACAAATACACGTAAGTATAATAACCATAAAACATGCCTTTATTTATACATAGGAATATGATACAAATTAGTCCATACAATCATTACATGATCGGCTCTAGGGCTCTCACCAACAATCTCCCACTAGCACTAGTGCCAATCACTGTAGTATCTAATACCCAATGATCTAGTGTGACCATCATGCTTTGTCTGTGCCAAAGCCTTGGTCAGGGGATCTGCGACATTCGCCTCTGTGGGTACTCTGCATATCTTCACATCTCCTCTATCGATGATCTCTCGAATGAGATGGAAGCGCCGTAGTATATGTTTGGTCCGCTGGTGTGAGCGAGGTTCCTTAGCCTGCGCAATAGCTCCATTATTATCACAATAGAGCTCTATGGGATCTGCAATGCTAGGAACCACCCCAAGCTCTGCAACGAACTTGCGGATCCAAACTGCCTCCTTTGCTGCCTCTGATGCAGCAATATACTCAGCCTCTGTTGTAGAATCAGCAACTGTGTCCTGCTTCGAACTCTTCCAGCTCACAGCGCCGCCATTTAGACAAAACACGAACCCTGATTGCGATCTATAATCATCCTGGTCGGTCTGGAAGCTAGCATCACTGTAACCCTTTATAGTTAGCTCCTCATTGCCCCCATATATCAAGAAATATTCTTTAGTCCTTCTCAAGTACTTAAGAATATTCTTGACCGCTATCCAGTGACGCTCACCTGGATCTGACTGGTATCTGCTCGTCATACTTAAAGCATACGAGACATCAGGACGAGTACATAGCATGGCGTACATGATAGATCCTATGGCCGAGGCATAAGGGATCTTATCCATGCGGTCTCTCTCCTCTCTAGAAGAGGGACTTTGAGTCTTCGAAAGACTCATACCATGTGACATAGGCAGAAATCCTTTCTTGGAATTCTGCATGGCAAACCGAAGTAAGACCTTGTCAATGTATGTACTCTGACTTAGGCCAAGCAATCTCTTAGATCTATCTCTATAGATCTTGATGCCTAAAATACAGGCTGCTTCACCTAAGTCCTTCATTGAGAAACAATTCCCCAGCCAAGTCTTCACAGACTGAAGCATAGGAATATCATTCCCAATGAGTAGTATGTCATCCACATACAATATGAGGAAAACTACTATGTTTCCTTCAACCCTCTTGTAGACACAGGGTTCATCATCATTCTTGATGAAACCAAACTGTTTGATTGCATCATCGAATCGAAGATTCCAGCTCCGAGAAGCTTGCTTTAGTCCATAAATGGACCTTTGCAGCTTGCATACTCTGCCAGTATGCTTTGGATCTACAAAACCCTCAGGTTGTGTCATGTACACATCCTCGAGTAGGTTCCCATTCAGGAACGCGGTTTTGACATCCATCTGCCAGATCTCATAATCGTGGTATGCTGCAATAGCAAGCATGATCCGAATGGACTTGAACATCGCTACTGGAGAAAAGGTTTCATCATAGTCAATACCATGAATTTGTTTGAAACCCTTTGCTACCAGTCTACCCTTATAGGTATGCGTAAGTCCTCCCATGTCAGTCTTTCTCTTAAAGACCCACTTACACCCAATGGGTTTTACCCCTTCAGGTGGATCAACCAAGGTCCAAACTTGGTTGGTGTACATGGAATCCATCTCAGATCTCATGGCCTCAAGCCATTTCTCAGAGTCTGGGCTCATCACAGCTTCCTGATAGGTTGTAGGCTCATTCTCAATGAGCACAACGTCATTGTCATCAGACAAGAGAAATGAATATCTCTCAGGCTGATGACGTACCCTACCAGACCTGCGAAGAGGTAGGTCTACTTGAACAGGATGTTGTTCCATAACTCCTTGTGTAACAATCTCATGATCCACAACACTTTGTGGTTCCTGTTCAACCTCCATCAAGGCCTCAGTGCTTTGGTCCATATCTTGAAGTTCTTCAAGATCGAACGTACTCCCACTAGTTTTTCTAGAAACAAAGTCCCTTTCTAGAAAAACCCCAGTCTTCGCCACAAACACTTTGTGCTGACTGGGAATGTAGAAGTAATATCCCTTCGTTTCCTTGGGATATCCTACAAAATAGCACTTATCAGATTTGGGTCCCAGTTTGTCTGAGACTTGACGTCGAACGTAAGCCTCACAACCCCAAATCCTCATAAAAGACATCTGGGGACTCTTCCCAGTCCATATCTGATATGGTGTCTTTACTACAGCCTTTGATGGAACACGGTTAAGAGTGAAGGCTGCCGTGTCCAGAGCATATCCCCAAAAGGATATAGGAAGATCTGTGTGACTCATCATGGATCGCACCATATCTAATAGGGTACGATTCCTCCTTTCGGACACACCATTCCATTGTGGTGTTCCAGGAGGAGTGAGTTGGGACAGAATCCCACACTCAGCTAGATAGTCACGGAACTCATGGCTGAGGTATTCTCCACCTCGATCTGATCGAAGTATTTTAATACTCTTGCCAAGCTGGTTTTGTACTTCATTCTTGAATTCTTTGAACTTTTCAAAGGATTCTGACTTATGTGTCATCAAGTACACATAACCATATCTACTGAAATCATCAGTAAATGTAATGAAGTACCTATAACCACCTCTGGCAGCAACATTGAAAGGGCCACATACATCGGTATGTATAAGACCTAACAATTCGGTTGCTCTTTCGCTGTGTCCACTGAATGGAGTCTTGGTCATCTTGCCAAGAAGGCAAGACTCGCATGTCTCAAATGATTCAAAATCAAATGAGTCCAGCAAACCATCTCTATGGAGCTGGGATAGGCGACTCTCATTTATATGGCCTAAGCGACAGTGCCAGATATAGGTTTGGTTCAAGTCATTAGACTTGAGCCTTTTGGTATTTATGTTATAGATAGGATTTTCTAAGTCTAGAAGGTAGAGTCCGTTCATCAGAGGTGCACTACAATAGAACATATCATTTAAATAAACTGAACAACATTTGTTCTTTATTACAAACGAAAATCCTTTCTTGTCTAAACAAGAAACAGAAACTATGTTCTTAGTAAGAGCAGGCACATAATAACAATCATCTAACTCTAGTACAAGCCCAGAGGGCAGAGATAGCATATAAACTCCTGTAGCAACAGCAGCAACTCTTGCTCCATTGCCAACTCGTAAGTCCACCTCGCCCTTTGTCAATGTCCTGCTATTTCTCAGCGCCTGCACATTAGTACAAATGTGAGAAGCACATCCGGTATCTAATACCCATGATGTAGAAATAGACAAATTGACTTCTATAACATGAATACCTGAAGTAGAAGTCTGACTTCTCTTCTTCTGGAGATCTTCCATATATTTCTTGCAGTTCCGCTTCCAGTGTCCGGTCTCACCGCAGTGGAAGCAGGTAGCATCCTTGGCAACCCCTCCTTTGGGTTTCAGTGCTTTGCCCTTGCCCTTACCCTTGGCTTGAGACTTTCCCTTGCCTTTGGGCTTGCCCTTACCTTTGTCCTTCTGCACCATCAAAATGGGTTTGGCCTTCTTAAGATTGAGCTCAGCGGTTCTCAACATGCTGAGCATCTCAGGCAGGGGCTTGTCAATTTCGTTCATGTTCCAGTTCATGACAAATTGACTATAACTTTCGGGAAGGGACTGCAAGATCAAGTCTGTGGCCAGCTCTTGGCCCAGTGGGAATCCCAATCTCTGCAGATTCTCTATGTACCCAATCATCTTGAGTACATAGGGACCTACGGGAGTCCCTTCTTGCATCTTGCACTGAAACAGTGCCTTAGAGATCTCAAATCTCTCGTGCCTTGCTTGTCCTTGATACAGTTGACGCAGATGCTCAACCATATCGAAAGCATCCATTAACTCATGTTGCTTCTGAAGCTCAGAGTTCATGGTTGCGAGCATAAGACATGACACATCTAATGCGTCATCTTGATGCTTCTTGTGAGCATCACGGTCAGCTCGCGTGGCACTGGCAGGAGGTGCCTCGGGAATAGGCTGCTCCAGAACGTACAGTTTACGTTCTTGCTTGAGAACTATTCTCAAGTTCCTGTACCAGTCCAGGAAGTTTGCTCCATTGAGCTTGTCCTTCTCAAGGACAGATCGCAGAGAGAGAGTGTTCGCGTTTGTCGACATGGCAATCTACAACAATAAAAATGCAGAAAAATATAAATAACATATTCCAACTATCATTTAATTAGGCCTTTAATTAAATGATTCTCCCACTGAATTATAGAAAGATTTGTAGAATCAAGTCATAGATGTGGTCAAACCACACTATAAGATTCTATCTAAATTAACTATAACATAGTGGGACAAGATCCACATCATACTAAGCCTTGAGTTAGCTTTGGCTAAATCGCCCAAGACTTAGTACGATCGGTAGGTAATAATTTACCGATTACATCTCTATGCAACTCTTGTTTATAGGATTAAAATTTACATTTACATAAAAACTTGAGTTAGCTTTGGCTAAATCGCCCAAGTTTTAATATAAATGCGATTTTTATCCTACCTTTCCAACGATTGGAATATGCCTATAGTTAGACTCGATCCAACCGAGTTAACTAGTTTTACTCAATCTGATTGAGTTTGTTCTCACCCAAGCCGTGATAGGCGGGACCAAGATTGTCCCTCCGTACCCTACCAAGATTAAATGTGTTGCTCTGCTTTGGCAGATTCAACAACAACAAATGATCGAGGTAGTGATAGGTATCAAAACTTGGTAGGCATTTTCGAGAATGAGTTGATTTGAATTAGATCGAATCTAATCGCAAGAGAGAGGGTGTATCATATACACAAGGCTCTAATTATTTTACTCTAGCATGCATCACATACAAGCAAATAATAAAATAATTTAATTTGTGATTGGATCATGGCCCTACTACGATCTTCTCAAGCCAATGAGAAGATCGGACGGTCAACCTAGGGTTTCGCTTCTCCAAGCTTCTCCTTTGACCGCCACGTGTCGTCGGCTCCCTCCATAACTCCGTCTTCGGATGGACCGCCCACCGTCTTCATTTTGTACATTACAAAAATAATAAAATACAGAAATAAAATAAAAGAAGCCGACTCGCAGGTCGCATCCACTATACAACACGCACAATCACAAAAACGGTACGCAGACCGTAATATGAATTACAACACATTCCAATCACATTGGGTTTTTATTGGGCCATGATCATCACAAATGCATACATAATTCCTAATTATGTATTTTAAATAAATTTCTATAATTTTTCTACAATTTTACAATATTATGAGTTACACTTCCGTAACGGTCCCGCTACGCGATTTTCGGGCACGATTTCGGGACAATGCCCCTCGCGGGGTTAGGGGCCGCGCCCCTACTCGCGAAATGAATTTCACGAGTGTCCCAAAATCATCTTACAGCAACTTAAGCCGCTGTCCCGAAAGATTATAGCGAGATCTTTCCGTTTCGGAAAGTTTTTCTCGATCGGTGAAGCCTACAAGTGTCCGAACACTTGTTGCTTCAACTTCATGAGAAAAATACCCATAAATACTATAAATTTCGAAAAATCACAGAATATTATTTTTCTGTAAAATTTTGTATCTAATACAAAAAAAAACAAATTTAAACTCGTACAAGGTTCGCACGTGGCTCTGATACCACTGTTGGAAATTCTAGGCCGCAAAAACCGCTTTTTGCGTTGCGGAAACCCCAGAATCTCGGCCACGGATCCGTGCGAACTTATAAAACAAATACGAGTACGAGTTTAATATCTAGATCTACACTAGATCTACGTGATAAGGTCATTACCCTTGACGCGTAGCCCTTCGCTTTCCCGCTTGTCCAAGAGGCCGCCGGATCTCGTAGAGTATCAAAGTAGACACTCCTCTATATGTATCCACGCGAACAAAAGAAGATGGATCGAAACCTTGGTGTGCTAGCACCCCTATGGGTTTCGGCCAAGAGAGGGAGAGGAAGAAGAAAAATCCGGGAGGAGAAGAAGAGCCACCAAAAAGAAACAAAACCCACCTTTTGTTCACCTTGGGTGGCCGGCCACTTAATGGCCATTAATGGCCATTAGGTGGCCGGCCATAATGGCCATTAAGTGCCATTAGGTGGCCTTCCAAATCCCCTATCAATTTGAATTCGAAATTCAAATGGGGGGGAAAACCAAGTCAAGTCTAACTTGAATTGGAACCAAGTCAATCAAACTTGATTTGGATTTAGGTCAAGTCAAACTTGCCTTTTATGGACTTTCCATATTTAGCCAAGTCAAACTTGACTTCATTTCTTCTCCCATGTTGAGTCTAACTCGAAGTGGAACCAAGTCAAGTCAAACTTGATTTGGATTTAGGTCAAGTCAAACTTGCCTTTTATGGACTTTCCATATTTAGCCAAGTCAAACTTGACTTCATTTCTTCTCCCATGTTGAGTCTAACTCGAAGTGGAACCAAGTCAAGTCAAACTTGATTTGGATTTAGGTCAAGTCAAACTTGCCTTTTATGGACTTTCCATATTTAGCCAAGTCAAACTTGACTTCAATTTTTCTCCATCTATTTGTTCTTTGCGTGTGACCCTATAGGTTCTTGTAACGTTGGCAATGCTTCTAACCTCTTAGAAACATAAGCAATGAGCGGTATCTAGCAACACATCATTGCTACCCAAGTTACAAGAATGTTGAGATCCAACATCACCTTGTGACTAATAATTGTGACTCTCACAATATATGATAATGTCCCTCTATCCATTTGATATCTAGATCGACTCAATTGAGGCATAGACCGTGTCATCCTCGAGTCAATCTATATCTTGAACTCCAAGTAGACTCACACTAATCAAATGAGTTCAATATCTCATATTGACTCACTTGGGCATGACCATGCACTTTGTGGTCTAACTCTATCAAGAATACGATATCGCTCCCGTCATATAGGAGAGATAGATCCCATCTACATCACTCACATCCCTCTCCATAATTTGTTACATACCAGTAATCGCCTTTATAGTCCACCT
>JAGFNQ010005908.1:0-40172 GCA_024364735.1 Boesenbergia rotunda
CATGACCATGGATTTTACTCTGAAAATTTACAAAGAAAACATGTTCCAAGACTAAGTCTTGGATTAGTAGTGCGGCAGAAAAAAATAATAACTGAAAAATCGCTCAACTGGTGGTTGCACCAGATTTGAGCCACCCGCTCTGATACCACTTGTGGGATCGTTTAGAATCGATAGAGGGAGGGGTGAATATCGATAAAATCTTTTCGGATAAAAATGAGCAATTACGCAGTGGAAAAATTCAAATCAATGCTAACACTTTGATTTTTTACTTGGTTCGGAGTCTAGATTGGCTCCTACTCCAAGGTCCACGATCCTTGATCGTTTACGATAGGCAATTCTATATTGCGCAAAAAATATTACACAGTTGAGTTCAAATACAAAATTTAAATACAACAATTAAATAGTAATTATACCGACGACCGGAGTAGATTTGTAGATCGGAGCCGCGGGTCGTCGTTGGCTCTTGAGACTTGAGCACGGAGTGTTTGAAGAAGAGCGCTTGAAAGAATTCGTTGGAAGCAATTGTGTTGTGAAGTAAGGGGTGAACCCATTTATATACTCGGTTCTTGGGCGCCTGTGTTGAAGGGGGCGCCTGACACGTGGCCTGTTATGCGCGAATCCATATCCACAAACTTGGCCAACGCTTATCCCTTCAACTGGGGCGCCTGAGCTGACTGGGGCGCCTGTATCAACACAGGCACCTCATTTGCTGTTGTGGAGGCTTGCTTCGGACTGCTTTGGAAATGACCCTTGTTTGGCGCCTGTCACCATACATGCACCTATATGAACAGGCGCCTGACTTCATTCAGGCGCTTGAGAGCAGAAACCTTCAACCTTTGTTCCTGCAACCAGGGTTAGTTCCAAAACACAAATAATAAACAAATCATATATATGTTAAGCACAATTAACAACCTGAGCTGACTTGGTTCTGACTTTGGGCTTCTGAAATGGAACCCTAGGTCGAACCGACGCATAGTGTTCCCTCCTACGGTGAATGCGTCCTCACCTACTCCTCTTAGGAGAGTTTACCTTTTTGCCAACCGGATCCTCAGGTTGGACTTTTGCCCAATCCTCCGGATCAGGTCTTCGTGCCCAGTCTGCAACCAGGACTTATTGCCCAACCCTCGGTTAGGTCTTCGTGCTCAGTCCTTGGCCAGGACTTATTGCCCAATTCATCAAATCAGGACTTCGTGCCCAGTCTGTGACCAGGACTTATTGCCCAACCCTGTGTTAGGACTTAGGTGCCCAACCCTCAGCCAGGACTTAGGTGCCCAACCCTCAGCCAGGACTTATTGCCCAATTCCTAGAATCAGGACTTCGTGCCTAGTGTACCTAGAACTTTTCCTGCACACTTGAATAACTTCATTAGATCACAATAAAACCTTAACTTATGAACCCTTTGCCATTATCAAATCACAAGTTCGATTTTAGTGCTTCCGGCACCAACAAAATCTATTACCAACGAATACCCAACCTATATTATCTAAGAGTATTTGGGGTGTAAGGTACACATACTAAATACAAATGACCATTTAGGAAAATTTCAATCAAAATCAACCCCAGGAATCTTTGTAGGATACTCAACCACGAGTCAGGCATATAGGGTCTATAACAAAAATACCCTTAGAATTGAAGAAACCATGAATGTTATATTTGATGAAGAAATCATAACAAAATCCAACTCAATTAATTTAATCAATTCGTCAAAACCAACTATTTCTAATCAAGATCAAGATTAAATTGAACCAACAATTGAACCGATAATTAAACCAATAATTGAACCAGTAACTGAACCAATAATTGAACCAATTCAAACTGTTGAACCTGATCCAACCCAAAACCTACCAGTTGGACTTGAGGTTGAACCAAGCTCTAGGCAATCTAAGAAACATAGACTAAATCACCCAACTGACCAAATTATCGGTGATCCAACCTTAGGGGTTAGAACATGGTCTTCCTTTAGGAACCTAAGTCAAGTTGTACTAATTTCTAAGATAGAACCAAAGACTATAGAAGAGGCCTTACCTGACCCAGACTGGATCATAGCTAAGCAAGAGGAACTAGAACAATTTGAAAGAAACCAAGTCTGGGACTTAGTGCCTAAACCAGAAGGTAAGTCTATTGTTGGAGCAATCGACCCTAAGATGGTCCGGTGTGACCATAGGTTTTGATGTTTGGGCAAAGGGTTTAAGTTAGGTTTACCCTTGTGTATTTGATATGCGTATGTTGAGTGTGCAGGTTGTACAGGTATGCATATGGACTTGACTGGATGGCCTCAGTACGGTGAAGGATGGCATGGAGGCAAGCTGGAAGCTTGTGTGCGCATCTGAGGGACTTTGGAGTGTAGGGACGATGAGCTGATGGGCGCGGACTTCGAGGCGTACGTGAAGGGTGGCATGGAGGCAAACTGGAGGTTTGCGTGCGCATCCGAGGGACGAGGGCCGAAGATGAAGAGGGCGCGAAGGCAACAGTCGAGGCTGCGGAGGAGTTAGTTGAGTCGTAAGGATCAAGTGCTGTGTGAATGTACTCGGGAAGAGGTTCAGCTAGGGACCAGTTGACTGCCCTAGGGGCAGTCGACTGGTAGGTGGCTGGTGAGCTGGCAAATTCGAACGTTGGGGTTGTCAACGGTCGAATTTGGCTGGCACCAGTCGACTGCCCTGGGGGCAGTCGACTGGTAGCGAGAAATCAACCCTGAGTCCTATTTAAAGAGGACGTCGTGGTGGCTGAGTTTCTTGATGAATCTTGCTTGGCTAAGGCAAGATAGTAGTCTACTTTTTTCTCTAAGTGTTCTTGGTGTTGTGGCGAGGTTTCTCCACCCACAAGGAGCGACGAGTTCTAGCCGAAGGTTATCCGGGGTTTGATCCGCTGAAGGATTGTTGGATTAGTCACCCGGCCGGGGTGGATACCAACTAAATACGGTTTGTTAGCATTGTATTTATTGTTTAATTGTATTTCCGCTGCGCTAACAATCGTGTAGGAACAAGAGTTTAGAAAAACACTATTCACCCCCCCTCTAGCGTACCGGCATCGATCTTACAATTGGTATCAGAGCGAAGGACCGCTCTTGATCGGACTAACCACCGTGGGAGCATACGCTAGAGGTGATAAATCATGGAAGATAAACTTGGGGATAACCTCTACACTCCGCCGGCCTACGATCATGAAGACTTCGGGTATTGGAAGTCACAGATGGAGACGTGGTTCGCGATGGAGTGGGAACAAATGATTGTGCTTGAGGAGCCATATGAGACTCCAAAGGATAAGCACGGGAAGAGGCTTAGGCCTAGATATTGGAGTCAAGAACAACAAGATCAAGCGAGAGCAAACAAGAAGGTAATTAGTATTTTAATTGATATTTTGCCTAATAACATTTTGAAGCGTGTAGGTGAATATAGAGATGCACATGAATTGTGGAATAAAGTCAAAGGATTTCATAAAAACCCTACACAAGGTCAAGTGGTGGAAGAGCCCAATGAAACGGGCTCAATAGCTCACGAAGAGGAATAAGTGTCAACTTCTTCAAGTGAGGAGGAGGAGCTAAGTGAAAGATCATCAACCTCCTCAAGAGAAGAAGAAGAGGTATCAAGTTCAAGGATTGAGGGGGAGGAGAGACCCTCATCTACACATGATCAAGAGCAAGCTTCCACATCATCCGAGGTTGAAGAAGAAGAAGTCAACCTAGTCTCCACCTCCACCTCCACCTCCACCAAAGCCAAGAGAAAGGACCACATTACATGCTTTGGGTGTAATGAAAAGGGGCACTATAAGGACAAGTGCCCGAAAGGTAAAAAGGAGGTAAAATCTACACTTATTTCAAGTTCTTTAAACTCTAACATAAAGTGTAGGATTGAAGAAACCCAAGAGAAGAAGAGGAGGATTCGATGCTTCACGTGAGGTGAGCTAGGGCACTACCACACCAAGTGCCCAAGGAAGAAAGAGCTAAAGAAAATGGAGCACCTAAGGAGATGGAAAAAAGAAGAAAGAAAGAAGAGAAGAAGCCCACATCAAGGAGGGACTACAAGGGTAAGGGAGGTAATTCCTAACCCTAGATTAAATTGCCATTCATATTTAAGTTCCTCCATGAATGCTAAGAATCATGCCAATTACCCATCCATGAATATTAGAAATAATGCAAATCATTCATCCATGCATGCTAGATTTCATGAAAATTATCGTTTTGTGCATAACCATGGTTTTAAATATCATGATAGGAATAAGGATAACAAGGTAGATACATATCTTAAGAAAAGCATGCATCATGGTAAATCTAAGACCTGTGTATCCAAGGCTAAAGGCATTAACCCCAAGGAAGGGAAACAAATACCTAGGAAAGTGGATAGGTCTAGGAATGTCCAAGGTGGACATATGGACTCTGTAAGTTTTGGCAGGCGACTGCCATTTTGGCAGTCGACTGCCCTCAGCCCAGGAACTCTCTGATTGCATTTGGGCAGTCAACTGATCACTCAGAGTTGGCATAAAAAGGGCATTCTTTACAATGAGAAATCACAAAATTGGATCATGAGATATGGTTTAGGATTAGAATTCTTGATTGTAATCTTATATCCCTTGAGAGAAATGTTATCCCATGATTTAATGAGGATTTATTAGGAATCTTGAAAATCAAGGAAGGTTGATAAGTTTCTCTAGGTATCTAAGGTTTAGAGGTTAAAAGGGGGAAATTGAGGACAATTCCATGTGTCGAATTATGATGGGTAGCTTTGACAAACACATGGAATTAGAAACGAATTTGAAAGTTGATACTTAATGCAAAATCCTTAAGAAACTTAGATGTGTACCAAAAGTCAAGCACACTTGATATTTCCATGATATCATATTTTTCTAGGATAGGGTATATCCTAGCAAGTGTGCTTGCAAACTTTAGAGTTTTTAGACTTTTGTTGAGTTCTTTTTGGCACTTAGGGAAATATTGCCTCGGGCAATGCTACAAGAGTGTCAAAGGGGGAAGAACTCAGGTGTTGGGTTGTGTATGACTCAACGTGGTGTCTAAGAGGTTAAATTGGGTAGAACTTGACCTGGGAAAAATAAAAATTGGGAGAAGGCATGGGTAAAGGGGGAGGTTGCCTCCCAGTTGCCTTGATTTTCATTTTGAAACTTTTGGATTTTGTGTCAAAGTTGGGAATGGTAATAGATACATGGGTAGATGTATTTTTCCCAAGTAGGTATGGGTACCACAAAGTTCTCCACTAAATTTGGAAATTTTTAGAGATTTGTGGAATTTCTGGCGCGTTTCTAAAATTTGGCCAGAAAACTGAAATCAGAGTATCAGTCGACTGCCCTGGGGGCAGTCGACTGGTCAGGGCTGGTGTGGGTATCCAGCAGTTGACTTTGGTCCAAATGATAAGAAACAAGTGTACGGGGGCTTAGTATACTGTGTTTAGCATCATTGGGGATTAAAAGAACCAATAATTGGGATATTATTGGGGTCTTTTTGATGTATGGCAAAGGGAGAAAAATGTTGGGTTTAAGTTGGGAAACCAAACATTCCTTTGCTAAACACCCTAGGTTTTAGGGTGAGCTGAGATTAAGGGGGAGCATGGTTGCTCCATTCTTGGCGTAAGGGGACTTGACTGGACGGCCTTAGTACGGTGAAGGATGGCATGGAGGCAAGCTGGAGGCTTGTGTGCGCATATGAGGGACTTTGGAGTGCAGGGACGATGAGCTGATGGGCGCGAACTTCGAGGCGTATGTGAAGGGTGGCATGGAGGTAAACTGGAGGTTTGCGTGCGCATCTGAGGGACGAGGGACGAAGATGAAGAGGGCGCGAAGGCAACAGTCGAGGCTGCGGAGGAGTCAGTCGAGTCGTGAGGATCGAGTGCTGTGTGAATGTACTCGGGAAGAGGTTCAGCTAGGGACCAGTCGACTGCCCTGGGGGCAGTCGACTGGTAGGTGGCTGGTGAGCTGGCAAATTCGAACGTTGGGGTTGTCAACGGTCGAATTTGGCTGGCACCAGTCGACTGCCCTGGGGGCAGTCGACTGGTAGCGAGAAATCAGCCCCGAGTCCTATTTAAAGAGGACGTCGTAGTGGCTGAGTTTCTTGATGAATCTTGCTTGGCTAAGGCAAGATAGTAGTCTACTTTGTTCTCTAAGTGTCCTTGGTGTTGTGGCGAGCTTTCTCCACCCACAAGGAGCGACGAGTTCTAGCCTGAGGTTATCCGGGGTTTGATCCGTCGAAGGATTGTTGGATTAGTCACCCGGCCGGGGTGGATACCAACTAAATACGGTTTGTTAGCATTGTATTTATTGTTTAATTGTATTTCCGCTGCGCTAACAATCGTGTAGGAACAAGAGTTTGGAAAAGCACTATTCACCCCCCCCTCTAGCGTACCGGCATCGATCTTACAATATCTATAATAGACACTAAGTGGGTATTTAGGAATAAGTTGAACGACCAAAGTGAAATAGTAAGGAAGAAAGCCCGCTTAGTAGCTTAAGGATTTAGTCAAGTTGAGGAGTTAGATTATGATGAAACTTATGCTCCTGTAGCTGGACTTGAGTCAATTAGGATGCTACTAGCCATTGCAGCCCATAAAGGATTTAAATTATACAAAATGGATATCAAGTCTGCCTTCCTAAATAGTTTTATAAAAGAGGAAGTCTACGTAGGACAACCCCCAAGTTTTGAGGATCTTGACCACCCTAATCATGTGTTCAAACTTAGGAAAGCCCTTTATGGATTAAAACAAGCACCTAGGGCTTGGTATGAAAGATTATCCACCTGTCTAATTTCTAAAGGTTTTAACTAAGGTCAAAAGACTTTATTAAAATTATGGAAATTGAATTTGAAATGAGTCTAGTAGGAGAATTAAACTTCTTCTTTGGTTTACAAATTAAACAAATCAAAGATGGAAATTACATTCACCAATCAAAATACATGAAAGAATTAATAAAGAAATTTAAAATGGATAATTTAAAGAACTTAAGCATTCCTATGACCACAAATGCCAAATTAGATAACGATCCTGAAGGTAAGCCTGTTGACTTAAAATATTATAGAAGTATTATAGAAAGTTTACTTTACCTAACTGTTAGTAGACCTGATATACTGTTTGCAGTAGGTATTTGTGCCAGGTACCAAACTTGTTCCAAGGAGTCTCACTTAACTGCAGTTAAAAGGATCCTTAGATATATTAAGGGCACAATAAATGTAGGTATTTGATACCCTAGGACGTCCAACTTTAAATTGTTAGAATTTTCGAGCTCAGATTATGCAGGGTGTAAATTATATAGAAAAAGTACAAGTAAAAGCTGTCAGTTACTAGGACAAAGTCTACTTAGCTGGTGCAGTAGAAAGCAACATTGTGTTGCCTTATCCACAAATGAAGCAGAATATGTTGTCCTAGGGAAATGTGTAGCCCAACTTTTATGGATGGTACATACCTTTAAAGACTTCATCCTAGACTACACCCAATGTAAGGTATTTGTTGACAATATCAGTTCAATCAATCTTACCAAAAACCCTATACATCATTCCAGGACTAAGCATATTGATGTTAGACACCACTTTGTTAGGGATCATGTAATTAGGGGCGAAATCGTACTTACACATGTAGACTCAAAATCTAACCTAGCCGATATTTTCACTAAACCACTTCCTGAATCTGAGTTTAATTCACTAAGGCAGTTAGGAATGTGCTTAGTAGAATAAGACTATTTTTCTATTCTTTATTTTTTTTAAAAAATATCATATTGTCTTAAGAAAAATCACATTTTTTTTCCATATTTTTCACCTAAGTTTTGAATTTTAAAATGTTTTTCCGACTTAGTTTTTTTCAAAAATTATCCCCTTCAAAACTAGGATTTTTCTACGTAATTGACTTAGCTTAGGACTTAACCCTAGAATTGCATGCTCCTATAGATCTAGAAACCAACATCTCACAAGCACATTAGGGTACTTTGATTGATAACCTAGATTGGGTTGAGATGTTTAGGTCTATGCCTTGATTCAAGATGCTTTAAGTCAGTGCATCAAGAGCAGTTGGGGCGATAAATATATTTGAATAACAATCAAGTTAAATATTCAAGCTTAGAAAGTTTAACATGATCAGGCTACTTAACTTGACTAACCCTAGTGAAAGCTGTTGTTATATAATAGTTAGTAAGTAGCCAACTGGGTTAGACAGGGACCGGAAGAAGTTAATTTGATCAATTTTTTTAAAAGTTTTTTCATGCTTGGACTCACTAGTACGATAACTGGGTTCAAAATTTATTACTTGGGTCAGTCAATTGCCTTCATTACTGTTACAAAGCAAGTAGACTCTGATACATAACTATTTTTTTCATGACAATCATGTTTTTTTTACCTTTTTTGATATATGGCAAAGGGGGAAAGAAGAAAAAATCAAGTTAAAATAATTTTTTCCTAAATCAAATTAAAGTAAAATTTCCCAAGTCAAATTATTTTCCTTGTTTCTCAAATAAAGTCAAAATCATTGTTTTCGAAAAAGTCAAGTTTCAAAATTATTTCATTTTATTCTCAAAATTTTTGTTCAAAAAAAATCAAGTTTCGAAAAAGTAAATTAAAATAAACTTCTCGGTATGTTACTCAAATTTTTCTTCGGGAAAAAAATTATTTCCTAAATTTTTTTTTAGAAAATCCAACTCGATTCAGAAAATTGTGTTAGAGAAAAACTTTATGTTAGAAATTCTTCAAAAGTTGTTTTTTGAATTTGCCTTTACTCAAAAGTTTTCAAAATCTTTTTTTGGAAAAACGTTCAAATAAAAAAATTACATATTTTCAAAAGCTTCAGGGAAAGATCTTCAAAAGCCTTATGCAATGTTTCAAATTTTTACTAAGTTTCTCAAAAATTATTTCTAAAGAAAAAAGGGGGAGAAAATTGATTAAGGGGGAGAGTAGAAAATCTACTTATTCTTTCTTTCTAGTATATAATTATCATGAATATGTTTTTTGTTTTTAAATTAACTTTTAAACGGTGTTGCCATAAATCAAAAAGGGGAAGATTGTTGGTGTCGGAAGCACCAGATTAAACCTGGTTTTGATATTGGCAAAGGGTTCAAAGTTAAGTGTGTATTGTTATCTAATGGATTTACCAAGTCTGCAGGAAAGTCCTAGTTCACCTAGGTATGAAGCCTTGACCTGCAAGGTTGAGCAAGAAGTCCTGGTCGTGGACTGGGTAACGAAGTCTTGATTCGGAAGATTGGGGAGGAGTCTTAGCCGAGCGAGGATTGCGGACAGAAGTAGAGGCGGGTCGAGGTACGGACGTCTCGAGATTCGGCAGTCTCGGAAGCCGAGAAAAAGTCCAACAGGAGGAGCCGATTGGCAAAAGATAACTTCTCCTGAGAGGGGTAGTTGAGGACGCGTTCCCCGGAAGAAGGAACAGTAGGCGTCGGTTCAACCTAGGGTTTCATT
Source organism: Boesenbergia rotunda (assembly GCA_024364735.1). Taxonomy (NCBI): domain Eukaryota; kingdom Viridiplantae; phylum Streptophyta; class Magnoliopsida; order Zingiberales; family Zingiberaceae; genus Boesenbergia; species Boesenbergia rotunda. Next base: position 9,389 of record JAGFNQ010005908.1, read on the forward strand.
TTGAAATCTAAAGTCAGAACCAAGACAGCTCTGGTTGTGATTTATACTTGCAATTATTTATATTATACTATTCTTGGACTAACCCTGGTTGTAGGAGTGAAAAGTGTTTACTGCTGCATCCCAAGCGCCTGAGAGGAGTCAGGCGCCTGAGAAGCCAGGCACCTAATAGTTATCAGGCGCCCCAGATGGTTTGTTCCAGCGGGTGAGTTCGGCTGAGCTCGCAGGATGCCACATCAGCAACTCAGGAACCCGTGAGCCATCAGGCGCCCCAGAGGTCCCAGGCACCCAAGACCAGAGGATAGGAGTTTGGTCGAGTCTACGGATAAGGACGCGCCCGATTCGCGACACGTGCCAAGCGCCCAACAAGCCTCAGGCACCCGAGAACTGCATATATAAGGGGCTTCACCCCTTGCTTTCCAGAATCAATTTTCACATTCAACGAGAAAAGCCTTCTAGCAACCCAAGCACTCCAAAGATCTTCAAACTCCTTCCGTGCTCGAGTTTCTCCGCGCCGCAAACGATCGAGATTGATGACACGCCGCCCAAGACATTTTGCGATCCTTCCAGTGTCGTCGGTATATTTTATTCATTGTTTAAAATCTGTACTTGACTTACATATTTGTAATATTTTTCTCGACATATAGAATTGCCCAACGAAAATAGTCAAGGACTGTGTGCCTTGGAGTAGGAGCCGTCAATGACTCCGAACCAAGTAAAAAAGAAATGTGTTAGCGTTGTACTTTTAATTCTTCCACTATGTTCTGATTATTTCGAAAAGTTTACGTAATCGCTATTCACCACCGCTCTTCCCACAGAATTCTCCTCCTCAAGTTTTTGGGCTTGAGTGGAGGTTCCTTCCTGAACTGGTTCAGTTAAGGGATAGAGTTGACTCCCTCAGGATTTTGACTTCCAGTCGCAGGGATTCGACCATAACGTTGGCTTTGTCCAACTTACGAGATAGATAAGAAATTAAATCATAAAGCTGAGATTCGGGGTAACCTCTTACCGTTACTTGCTCGTCTTCTGAAATTGAAAGTCTTCCGGTTCTGACATTCTCTTCCGATTCCGATTCGGTGTCGAGATTCTCTGAAGCAGTCAACGCGAGGAGGTTGGTGTGTGGTACTTCTTCTTCTTCTTCTGAAGACGATTCATCCCACGTAGCTTTGAGAGCCTTCTTCCTCTAGTTCTTCTTGTTTTCCTTCAAGTTGGGACACTCCGATTTGTAGTGACCCTTCTTATTGCACCCGTAACAGGTTACTTTACTCTTGGCTTTCTAGTTGGTGGAAGGTTCAGTTGGATCATCCTTTTGTTGGTTCGCCTTCTTCTTCTTCATTTGTCCCTTGATCATTTTCTAGTGACTCCGGGTTATTCGGACCAACTCTGGATAATTGATTTCATCGTTGTCAGACTCTGAGTCGAAATCTGACTCTGGTATCGGTTGCATCTTTTTCTTCTTTTGCTTTGCAGAGACTTTTCCTGCAAAAAAAGCTAACCCTTTCTCGACCTGTGAGGTGTTAGTCTATTCGTGAAGTTCTAACTCAGAAAATAATTCATCTAACTTAATATCAAAAAGGTTCCTAGAAACCTTGTAAGCATCTACCATTGATGCCCACAACGAATTCCTTGGGAATGAGTTTCAGGTATACCTGATTAGATCACAGTTTTCTACCTTGTGACCTATCGTGTACAAACCGTTAATAAGTTCTTGGATCCTCGTGTGTAGTTGTGCAACTATTTCACCGTCTTACATTTTGATCATATACAGCTTGTTGAGTAGGAGATCCCTCTTACTGATTCTAGTGTCCGACATTCCTTCGTGTAGCTCGATCAATTTATTCCACAATTCATTTGCACTACTGAGCGGGCTGACGCAGTTGAGTTATTCCTTTGTCAGTCCACACTAGAGGGTTTGAGTAACTTTTGCGCCTGCTTCTAGCTTTTTCTTGAGTGCAGCGTCCCGCTCAGAGTATCCTTGAACTTCTCCTTGAGTATTTTTTGGGATCTCCAGTCCAGACTGGATGATGATCCACATTTCCACCTGAGTTTTCAGGCAGACCTCCATTCTGCTCTTCCAGTAGGAGAAGTCCTCACTAGAGAACTGAGGAGGGCGAGCGGTGCTGTAGCCTTTTTGCATGGTCATTTAATATTCCAGAAAAAAAAGAAAAACAAAGAAAACTCGTTCCAAAATTTTGTCTTGGATTAGTAATGCGGTAAAAAAAATAAACTTAAAAATAATTCAAGTGGTGTTGCACCAACCTCGAAAAATGAGAAAATATTAATTTTTAAAAAATAAAAAAATAATTCCAAAAATTTGCTCAATTGGCGGGTTCGCCAAGGTCGAGCAACCCACTCTGAAACACAGCGGAAGGACAAAATCACACTGCTAACAAGCTTTCATTTAACTTGGTTCGGAGTCTTTAACGACACCTACTCCAAGGCCCATGGTCGTTGACTGTTTTCGTCGAGCTATTCTATATGTCGAGCAAATAGTACAAATATGTATGTCGAGTACAGAATTTAAGCAACGAATGTAAAGTATACCGACGACACCAGAAAAGTCATAGAGTGTCTTAGACGACGTGTCGTCGATCTTGATCGTTTGCGGCGCAGAAGGACTCGAGCACGGAAGAAGTTTGAAGAGCGTTGGAGTGCTTGAGTTGCAAGAAAGCTTTTCTGCGTTGAATGGAAATTGATGTTGGAAAGCAAAGGGGTGAACCCCCTTTTATATGCAGTTGTCAGGCGCCTGAGGCTTATGGGGCACCTGCCACGTGAGCGAATTTGGTTTGTGCTTATCCGCAGACTCGGCCAAACACCTATCCTCTGGTCTTGGGTGCCTAGGATACATGAGGCGCTTGATAGCTCACGGGCACCTGAGATGCTGGCGTGGGAACCCTGCTAGCTTAGCCTCTCCCCTAGCTGAGAAACACCATCTGGGGCGCCTGATACCTATCAGGCGCTTGGCTTCTCGATCACCTGAACCATCTCAGGCGCCTAGGATGCAGCAGTAAACACCTTTCACTTATACAACTAGGGTTAGTCCAAGAATATTACAAAAATAAATAATAAGTACATGAATCGCAGCCAGAGCTGTCTTGGTTCTGACTTTGGATTTCAAAATGAAACCCTAGGTCGAACCAACGCCTACTGTTCCCTCTTCCGGGAAACGCATCCTCACCTACTCCTCTCAGGAGAAATTACCTTTTGCCAACCGGCTCCTCCGGTAGAACTTTTGCTTAGCCTCAGAGATTGTCTGATCTCGAGACGTTCGTACTTTGACCCGCCTCTACTTTTGTCCGCAATCCTCTCTCGGCTAAGACTCCTATCCAATCTTCAGGATCAGGACTTTGTTGCCCAGTCCATGACCAGGACTTCTTGCCCAACCCTCGGCCAGGTCTTCTTATCCAGTCCTCGATCAGGACTTCTTGCCCAACCCTGTAGGTCAAGACTTCGTTCCTAGATGAACTAGGACATTCCTGCACACTTGGTAAATCCATTAGATAACAATACACACTTAACATTGAACCCTTTGCCATTATCAAAATCAGGTTCGATCTGGTGCTTCCGGCACCTAACATAATATCCCTTCTTTTCTTTGGGATACCCTACAAAATAACACTTATGTGATTTGAGTTCTAGTTTTTCTGAGACTTGACGTCGAATGTAAGCCTCATAACCCTAAATCATTATAAAAGATATCATGGGACTCTTCCCAATCTATATCGTATATGGTGTATTTATGACGGCTTCAGATGGAACTCGGTTAAGTGTGAAAATAACTGTCTCTAGAGAAAATCCCCAGAAGGAAGTAGGAATATCTATGTGACTCATCATCAATCATACCATATCAAATAAAGTACGATTTCTTCTCTCGGATACACTATTCCATTGTGGTGTTCCCGGTGGAGTGAGTTGAGATAAGATCCCACACTCAACCAGATGGTCATGAATCTTTTGGCTAAGGTATTCACCACCTTGATCTGATCAAAGTATCTTAATACTTTTGCCAAATTAGTTTTGTACTTCACTCTTGAATTTCTTGAACTTTTTAAAGGATTATGACTTGTATTTCATAAGATACACATAGTCGTATCTGTTGGTGCAATTGATCAAGTTTGATCGAGTAGATCATGAGTTTTAATGTGTGTCAATGTGATTAAGTTAGGTTTTCATGTTGGTTTGATGTGTGTGTTTGAGTCTTGCAGGGCTTGGTGAACCACACATGAGGAACAATGGAGTGAAGCATCCGAGGGACGAGAGCCGAGGAAGAGGACTTCAAAGGGCGAGCCGAGAAAGTAGACTTCAAAGGCATACATGAAGGATGGCATGGAGACAAGCCGCGGGCTTGTGTGCGCATCTAAGGGACGAGAGCCGAAGGAAGAGAACTTCAAGGGGCAAGCCGAAGAAGTGGACTTCAAGGCATACGCGAAGGATGAACTCCGGAGAGGTTGAGAGTGAGTTTGCAAGCTGGGCAGTCGACTAGCAAGGGAAGCAATCGACTACTAGCATTGAGAGGAAACTCACAGAAAAAGATCAGTTGACTAGTCTGGGTACCAGTCGACTGATCTGATCAAAATTGAGTCGTTGGCTGGACACCAGTCGACTAGTATCGGAGTTGAGCTATTTTGTTAATATTTCTCTACTCTATTTAAGAGGAGGCTTTGGGGCATGAAAAGGTTATGAATTGTGATTGAAAAATCTTCTTTTAAGTGCCTAAAGCTTCCAAATCCTATTCTTTTCCTCATACTTTTAGTCTCATCTTGTAAAAGAGGAAAAGATCATCTTGTGAGGGTTTTCTCCACCTTCAAGCTTGATTTAAAAGGAGAAGAGCATAGTGAAGCTTGATTGTATGGGTGTGGATTCTTGGATTAGTCACCTCAAGGAGGTGGAGACTAAGTAAATCAAGGGAGTTAGCATTGTCTTAATTCTTAATTGCCTTTAGCTATCTTTCTCTTGTGCTTTGGCTAATATTTGGTAGGCAACATTCAAGAAAAGTTATTCACCCCCTCTAGCTAGACACAAAGGTTCCAACAGTATCTACTAATATCATTAGTAAATGTAATGAAGTACTGATAGTCTCCTCTAACTGCTACATTGAAAAGGACACAAACATCAGTATGTATGAGTCTTAATAAGTCGGTAGCTCTTTCACCGTGTTCACTAAAAAGAGTCTTGGTCATCTTGCCTAAAAGACAAGATTCACATACTGTAACGTCCGAAAATTCTCGAAACTAATTTTAGAAATATCTTAGAATTTATTCCAAATTTATGGATATTTTTATAGAATTTTCCATAAACGAAAGTGGCAAAAAGGGATAAAAACAAAAAATCGCGTAAGTGGGAATTGATCCCTTAACCTACGCTGTGAGAGAAGAATGGGCAGACCAGCTGGGCAGGTTTGCTTTTGTTGAAATATATTAAGGGAAACAATAGATAAGGTATAATTAGGTAAATTCGCCCCCATAAGTATAAAAGAGGGAGTTACGAGTTTTAGGTTAATTTTCTCCCAACCTAGCGACGCCGACGCCCTCCCTCACGCACGCGACCTCTCCTCTTCCTCTCTTGCGTTTTCTTCATCTTCTCCTCTTCTTTTGCCGCCCAAGACAAAGGGGAAGCCAAGGGAAGGTCTCAAGAGGCCCTATTCTCTACGGGGACCTCGTAGACGCAAGGAGAACGCCAAGAAGCAAGAAGAACGTTGTAGTTCGACGTTCTCTCGGGAATTTCAGATTTTATTCGTAAGGAAAACCTAGCGCAGGATGTAAGTATCCCTCACCTGCCAGTATAAGTAGTTTCGGTTGACGTTTCATATGCTTAATTCCTTATATGTAGGTTCTACGATTAGAAATCGTAAATCATGAACAAGCACGCACGTTAGGTGTTCGTTAAAATGTTCAGTTCATTAATGCTATAGAAAGCATTAAAGAATAGAAATTCTTGCTCCAGTTTATGATTGGGACCAAGGTCCAATGGGATGGGCTCCTAGTTGCCCCTAGGTTTAGATAACCTAGTAAAAGCAAGAATCAGAAGAGAAAAAGAAAAGTATAAAAGAACTATTTTATTTTCAGTTGACATTGTACCGGACTTCGGTCCAGGGATAGGCTCCAAGTTGCCTCTAGGTTTAGATAACCTAGTATGGGATGGGCTCCTAGTTGCCCCTAGGTTTAGATAACCTAGTAGAACCCTAATGGATTCGGGATTTGCTACCTCGGGTTTATTAGGGATGTGCGCACAGTTGGTACATTGCCGGGCCCACAGCAGTTGATTATTATTTTCACCTACTATATGTATTTAGTTTTCAGAAGTTCATATTAGCATGTGGTGAATTTAATAATTAGTTTTATGTTAGTTTCAATTTCAGTTCCAGTTCAGATATGTATGTCATGCTATAGCTTACTTTTCAGTTTTAGTTCAGTATGTGCCATGTCTCAGTTATATGCCATGACACTCTATGATATGTATTTTAGCATGAGCCTAGCATGATTATTTATGGATATGAGCATGTATGTGCATAGCATGTTTTATAAAAGCATAATTTGAATTTTCATAGTTTTGTGAGGCTAGATGGTACTTACTAAGCTTTATGCTTATTAGTTTGCATTTCCTTATACTGTAGATACAGGTAAAGGAAAGCACTAGTAGCGGAGGCGGCGGGCTTGATGCAAAGTGTGTGTGATGGTGGAGTTGGAATAAAAGTCTTCGGAACTTGCAAAGCATAGAAATAGTCTTTATTATGTTTCTTTTAGTTTTTCCGCAATTGGTTATGTGAACCATATATGAACTTAATTAGACTCGTTATTTGTGGTGCCTAGTATATTAAAGTAGTTTATTTACCTGTGATATTACTTGCTTAGCGAATGTTGAATGTCATGAGTCATTTACTTGTAATATGGTAATTTAGATCCATGCTTAAGCTTTAGAGATAAGAACTTGATACTTTTGATTTACATGCTAAATACATAGGATATGCTTGTTCCAAGATATATGCACCATATAGAATGACATGTAGTAGCTAAGAATGCCCTTAGATATGAATAATGAATGGTTTCAATAAGAAGTTAATATAAACTTGGCACGTTTATGTTTATGCTTTTACATATCGTTGTTGAGATTCCTACCAAGCTTATAAAATTAAAGTTTTTGTTTTATTTTGGGAAAATTAGCACTTTCAGCATGTTTATGAATTGTTAGTTCAGTAAATAGCGAAATATGAAATTTTTAAAAATTCTTCCAGTTGGTTTAGTATCATCATTAATTAGTAATTAGTCAGTTAGTTAGCAGCGATCCGCGTTGAAGCTTAGTACCAGAAGGCGGGTCGTTACAGAGTGGTATCAGAGCAAGTTCCATCTTTCCTCCTCACACACATCAGCATCAGACCTGCAGCTTCTAAGTAAGAGTATCTCTCACATTACTATATTTTCTTGCTTTCAGATTTATAGTATTTTCATGTTATTCATGCTATCTGTTTTCTAGCCAGTTCTTGTTTACAGTTAACGGAAGCATGTTTAATACCTTAGTTTATATCTGATAGCATGTCTTAGAATTAAAATATGAATTGTATGATCCTCCTCTATTTTAGATAATGGCAAGAGGACGCTCAGTTAGAAGAGCACCAATTACTGAGCCTCAGCAGGAGGCAGACCATTCAGTGCCTCCAGCGGACCTGACAGAGGTAGTAGCACAACTGCAGAGACAGGTAGCAGAACAGCAGCAAGTAATTGCTGCTCTAACCGCTAATCAGCAGGCTACTCCCACTGTTTCCCCAGAGCCCCAGGGGGAGGTTCCACCTGTGGCGCCGGTCCCACCAGACATGCCAGTAGCCCCAGCAACAGGGGCAAAAAGGGAAGCTTATCTGATCCAGTGGTAGAAGATCAAGCCAGAGACCTTCTCAGGCACCAGTGAACCATGGGATGCCCAAGCTTGGTTCAAGACCCTAGAGAGTACCATGGAGCTCCTAGACTGGCCAGAGCATGAGAAAGTAAAGTGCGCCTCCTTCTGCCTAGCCGGAGACGCACGCATGTGGTGGGAGCGTATCAAGATAAAACACCCAATCAATCAGATGACCTGGGCTAGCTTTGAAGAAGAGTTCTTTGAAGAATTCTTCCACATACGGGTCACAAACCGCCACTACGACGAGTTCACTGAATTTCGGCAAGGCAACCTATCAGTAGAGGAGGCCGTGAAGAGATTCAACAGACTGGCTCGCCTGTGCCCTGAGCTGGTCAGTACTGAACGAGAGCGAGTCAGGCTAATGCTCAAGATGCTAAGGCCAGAGATAGCACTGAATGTGGCCAGCGGTGTCCATAGGCCGCAAACCTCAGAGGAACTAGTTAGCAGTGCTCTGATCACCGAGCATTACCTGAACAGCATGCGACAGCAGAAGGCAGTCGTGACAGAGAATAAGGGCCAAGGCGGTAGCACAGGAAATCAGAAACCCCAGGGCTCTAACTCTAACTGGAAAGGAAAGAATCAAGGCAAAAGAAAGCAGTGGAACAATCCAAAAGGGGAGCCAGCCAATAAGCAAACCAAGTATCCCACTTGTTCCAACTGTGGGAGACAACACTCAGGAGTCTGCCGCCTGGGCACACGAGGGTGCTACACCTGTGGTCAGGAAGGGCATATGGCCAAGCAATGCCCAAACAAGGCCAACTTACCTCCCCCACAGCCTATTCAGTATGGAGGTAAGCCAGCTCAGCTTCACCTGATGCAGACGGCACTAGAGGGTCCTCAGATCAATCAAGGCAGATTAGAGGCTCCACCGGCTACTACAAATGCATGGGTTTTCTCACTGACCAGAGAGGATGTAGCCACCGCCTCTACAGTTGTTACAGGTCAGATTCGTATTTTAAACCTGCATGCATCTGTACTTTTCGATACTGGGGCAACCCATTCATATGTATCCAAGACATTCGTCAGAAAACTAGCAGTACCTCCAAATGTACGTAGTGGTCAGTTCCTGACTACTCTGCCCTCCGGAGACATCATGGCATCTACGCACTGGCTCCGTGCCATACCAGTCGGCATTTCAGATAGAGAGCTTTACTTTGATCTGGTAATACTGAATATGTCCGACTATGATGTCATTTTTGGGATGGACTTCCTGAGCAAATACGGCGTTTCTATAGAGTGCCGAAAAAGGAAAGTCGTATTCCAACCAGAGGCAGGAGAGCAGTTTGAATACATCGGAGAACCGAAGAAGAAGGCCAAGAAATTTCTCTCCACCATGAAAGCACGAAAACTACTGAGTACAGGATGTGCTGGATTTCTAGCACATGTAATCCATACCGAACAAGAGAAGGACCAAAAGCTAGAAGAGGTCCCAGTGGTATGTGACTACCCATCAGTCTTCCCCGACGAGTTACCAGGCTTAGCACCAGACAGGGAGATAGAGTTTGAGATAGATCTCATTCCAGGTACCAACCCCATTTCAAAAGCACCATACCGTATGGCTCCAGCAGAATTAAGAGAACTTTGGGAGCAACTACAGGAGCTGCTCGACAAGGGCTTCATACGCCCTAGTCATTCACCTTGGGGAGCTCCAGTGTTGTTCGTGAAGAAGAAAGACGGGTCCATGCGCCTGTGTATAGATTACCGGGCTCTGAATCAAGTCACCATCAAGAACCGGTACCCTCTACCCAGGATCGATGATTTGTTCGACCAGCTAAAGGGATCCACAGTCTTCTCAAAGATAGATTTGAGATCCGGCTACACCAGGTCAAAGTCAGAGAGGGTGATATTCCGAAGACAGCTTTCAGAACCAGATATGGGCACTACGAGTTTGTAGTCATGCCTTTTGGGGTCACAAATGCTCCAGCGACATTCATGGACCTCATGAACAGAGTATTCCGGGAATACATAGATAAGTTTGTCATCGTCTTCATTGATAACATTCTTATCTACTCAGGAACTCAGGAGGAACATGCTGAACATCTCAGGACAGTATTGCAGATTCTTCAGCAGAGCCAGCTGTATGCAAAATTCTCAAAATGTGAGTTTTGGCTCGATCAGGTGTCTTTTCTGGGTCATATCATCTCTAAGGATGGTGTGATGGTAGACCCCAGCAAAATAGAAGCAGTAAGTAACTGGGTTAAACCGAAGAATGCCAGTGAGATCAGAAGTTTTCTGGGTCTAGCCGGTTACTACAGGAAGTTCGTAGAGAATTTCTCCAGAATAGCCTCCCCACTGACAGCTCTTACCAGAAAGAACAGGAAGTTTCAGTGGACAGAGGACTGCGAGAACAGTTTTACAGAATTAAAGAGAAGATTGACTAGTGCTCCCATCCTGACTCTTCCAGAGACCACTGATAGCTTTGACATATATAGTGATGCGTCTAAATTAGGACTTGGAGCAGTGCTGATGCAGAATGGCAAGGTTATTGCCTATGCCTCTAGACAACTCAAGGATTATGAGAAGAATTACCCTACCCATGACCTTGAGCTAGCTGCAGTAGTGTTCGCTCTCAAGATTTGGAGGCATTACTTATACGGAGCCCAGTGTAGGATTTTCACAGATCATCAGAGTCTAAAGTATTTCTTTACTCAGATGGATCTGAACATGAGATAACGCAGGTGGCTTGAGCTAGTCAAGGATTATGACATTGACATCCTCTACCATCCAGGTAAAGCTAATAAGGTGGCAGATGCACTTAGCAGAAAATCTAGTGCCACCCTATTAGCTTTGTCCACGATGTCACAGCCCCTTCGGAAAGAGTTATCAGAGTTCGGACTGGAAATTTTAGTTGGGCAGCTCTCCACTTTGACATTAGTGTCTACCCTGATTGAAGACATCCAGACAGCACAGGATCAAGATCCTGACCTTCAGAAAATCAAGCAGGGGATGACAGAAGCCAAAAATGGAGAATTTCGCCTATCAGATAATGGGACACTGTACTACGGTGGCCGCTTATGTGTTCCGAACCAAGAAGAGCTCCGAAGGAAGATCCTAGAGGACGCACATAGATCTCCTTATGCGATGCATCCTGGTTCCACCAAAATGTACCAAGACCTCAGGGGACGTTTTTGGTGGCCTGGGATGAAGAGAGACATCGCCAGATATGTCAGTACCTGTCTGACATGCCAAAGAGTCAAGGCAGAACATCAGAGACCAGGTGGAGTTCTGCAGCCTATTCAGATTTCAGAATGGAAATGGGAAGATATTTCCATGGATTTCATAGTGGGACTACCCAGAACAACGAATGGATATGATGCAATCTGGGTAATAGTAGACAGATTGACTAAGTCTGCCCACTTCCTAGCTATCAGGATCTCCTATTCCATGGAACAACTAGCTCAGTTATACCTCAAGGAGATCGTCAGACTACATGGAGTCCCTAAGACTATCATTTCAGATAAGGACAGTAGGTTCACTTCGCACTTCTGGGAGTGCGTACAGACAGCTCTAGGCACCAAACTGAAGTTTAGCACAGCTTTCCATCCTTAGACAGATGGTCAGACAGAGAGAGTTAATCAAGTACTAGAAGATATGCTCAGAGCTTGTGCTTTAGATTTCAAGGGCAGTTGGTGCAGATACTTGTGCTTAGCGGAATTCGCTTACAACAATAGTTATCAGGCCACTATCGGCATGGCACCCTATGAGGCTTTATATGGGCGGAGGTGTAGATCTCCTATCTGCTGGTACGAGGGTGGTGAGAGGCAAGAGTTAGGCCTACAGACAGATCTTATAGATGATACCACCGTAGTCATACAGCAGATCCGCCAGAAAATAGAAACAGCTCAAAGCCGCCAGAAGAGCTATGCTGATACATGGCGCAGACCATTAGAGTTTGAAGTTGGGGATTCAGTGTTCCTCAGAGTGGCTCCCATGAAGGGAGTAATGCGTTTTGGGAAGAAGGGCAAGCTGAGTCCCAGATATGTAGGACCATACCCCATCACTAGAAGAGTTGGCAAAGTAGCTTATGAGTTAGAGCTACCTCAGGAGATGTCAGCTATCCACAATGTATTTCATATTTCCATGCTGAAGAAGCATATCCCAGATGCCACCCAGGTGATAGAGCTACAGACGGTACAAATTCGCGAAGATCTCAGTTATAATAGTCGGCCTATTCAAATAATTGACCGAGCAGTTAAGAAATTACGAAACAAGGAGGTACCATTAGTGAAAGTCATATGGCAAAATCACAGAGTAGAAGAGGCAACATGGGAACCAGAGGACAACATGAGGCAGAAATACCCAGAGTTGTTTTAAGTTCGAGGATGAACTTTTTATAAGGTATGGGGGATTGTAATGTCCGAAAATTCTCAAAACTAATTTTAAAAATATCTTAGAATTTATTCCAAATTTATGGATATTTTTATAGAATTTTTTCATAAACGAAAGTGGCAAAAAGGGATAAAAACAAAAAATCGCGTAAGTGGGAATTGATCCCTTAACCTAAGCCGTGAGAGAAGAATGGGCAAGGCTGGTTTGCTTTTGTTGAAATAGATTAAGGGAAACAATAGATAAGGTATAATTAGGTAAATTCGCCCCCATAAGTATAAAAGAGGGAGTTACGAGTTTTAGGTTAATTTTCTCCCAACCTAGCGACGCCGACGCCCTCCCTCACGCACGCGACCTCTCCTCTTCCTCTCTTGCGTTTTCTTCATCTTCTCCTCTTCTTTTGCCGCCCAAGACAAAGGGGAAGCCAAGGGATGGTCTCAAGAGGCCCTATTCTCTACGGGGACCCTCGTAGACGCAAGGAGAACGCCAAGAAGCAAGAAGAACGTTGTAGTTCGACGTTCTCTCGGGAATTTCAGATTTTATTCGTAAGGAAAACCTAGCGCAGGATGTAAGTATCCCTCACTTGCAGTATAAGTAGTTTCGGTTGACGTTTCATATGCTTAATTCCTTATATGTAGGTTCTACGATTAGAAATCGTAAATCATGAACAAGCACGCACGTTAGGTGTTCGTTAAAATGTTCAGTTCATTAATGCTATAGAAAGCATTAAAGAATAGAAATTCTTGCTCCAGTTTATGATTGGGACCAAGGTCCAATGGGATGGGCTCCTAGTTGCCCCTAGGTTTAGATAACCTAGTAAAAGCAAGAATCAGAAGAGAAAAAGAAAAGTATAAAAGAACTATTTTATTTTCAGTTGGCATTGTACCGGACTTCGGTTCAGGGATAGGCTCCAAGTTGCCTCTAGGTTTAGATAACCTAGTATGGGATGGGCTCCTAGTTGCCCCTAGGTTTAGATAACCTAGTAGAACCCTAATGGATTCGGGATTTGCTACCTCGAGTTAATTAGGGATGCGCGCACAGTTGGTACATTGTCGGGCCCACAGCAGTTGATTATTATTTTCACCTACTATATGTATTTAGTTTTCAGAAGTTCATATTAGCATGTGGTGAATTTAATAATTAGTTTTATGTTAGTTAGTTTTAGTTTCAGTTCCAGTTCAGATATGTATGTCATGCTATAGCTTACTTTTTAGTTTTAGTTCAGTATGTGCCATGTCTCAGTTATATGCCATGACACTCTATGATATGTATTTTAGCATGAGCCTAGCATGATTATTTATGGATATGAGTATGTATGTGCATAGCATGTTTTATAAAAGCAAAATTTGAGTTTTCATAGTTTTGTGAGGCTAGATGGTACTTACTAAGCTTTATGCTTATTAGTTTGCATTTCCTTATACTGCAGATACAGGTAAAGGAAAGCACTAGTAGCGGAGGCGGCGGGCTTGATGCAAAGTGTGTGTGATGGTGGAGTTGGAATAAAAGTCTTCGGAACTTGCAAAGCATAGAAATAGTCTTTATTATGTTTCTTTTAGTTTTTCCGCAATAGGTTATGTGAACCATATATGAACTTAATTAGACTCGTTATTTGTGGTGCCTAGTATATTAAAGTAGTTTATTTACCTGTGATATTACTTGCTTAGCGAATGTTGAATGTCATGAGTCATTTACTTGTAATATGGTAATTTAGATCCATGCTTAAGCTTTAGAGATAAGAACTTGATACTTTTGATTTACATGCTAAATACATAGGATATGCTTGTTCCAAGATATATGCACCATATAGAATGACATGTAGTAGCTAAGAATGCCCTTAGATATGAATAATGAATGGTTTCAATAAGAAGTTGATATAAACTTGGCACGTTTATGTTTATCCTTTTACATATCGTTGTTGAGATTCCTACCAAGCTTATAAAATTAAAATTTTTGTTTTATTTTGGGCAAATTAGTACTTTCAGCATGTTTATGAATTGTTAGTTCAGTAAATAGCGAAATAAGAAATTTTTAAAAATTCTTCCAGTTGGTTTAGTATCATCATTAATTAGTAATTAGTCAGTTAGTTAGTAGCGATCCGCCTTGAAGCTTAGTACCAGAAGGCGGGTCGTTACACATACCTCATATAATTCAAAATCAAATAAGTTTAGAAGTACATCCTTATGGAGCTGTGATATACGACTCTCAATTATGTGACCCAAGCGACAATGTCAGAGATATGTTTGGTTCAAATCATTGGGTTTGAATCGTTTGATATTTATGTTATAGATTGAGTTTTCAAAGTCTAGAACATAGAGTCTATTCATCAGAGGTGCACTACAATAGTCGTATCATTTAAAAGTATAGAACAATATTTGTCCTTTATTATAAATGAAAAACCTTTCTTGTCTAAATAAGAAACATAGATAATATTCTTAGTTAATGCAAACATAAAATAACACTCCTCAAGTTCAAAAACAAGCATAGTGGGCAAAGATAAGGAATATGTTTATATGTTATAGCAGCAACTCTTGTGTCATTGCCTACTCATAAGTCTACTTCGCCCTTTGTCAACACTCTAATCCTTCTTAGGCCCTACACATTGGTACAAATATGAGATATACAACCAGTATCTAATACCCATAACAGAGAAATAGAGAGATTGACTTCTATAATATATATACTTGAGGCAGAAGTCTCACTTCTTTTCTTCTTAATTTCCTCCAGGTAGAGTTTACAATTCCTCTTCCAATATCCGATCTTACCATAGTGGAAGCAGGTCCCTTCCTTAGGCACCCCACTTTAGGTTTCAGCATAGTAATCTTAGCCTGGCCTTTGGCTTGGATCTTACCCTTACCTTTGAGTTTCCATTTGCCTTTGCCCTTTTATACCATCAATACAGTACTGGGCTTAGTCTTCTTGATATTGGGTTCAGTAGTTCTTAACATATTGAGTATCTCAAGCAATGGTTTGTCAATTTTATTAATGTTGTAGTTCATGACAAATTAACTATACCCTTCTGGCAACGATTGTAGAATAATGTTAATGGCCAATTCTTGGCCAAGTGGAAATCTTAGTCTTACTAGGTCCTCGACATATCCAATCATTTTGAGTACATGAGTCTCAATAAGAGTTCCTTCTTGCATCTTAAATGTAAATAATGCCTTAGACACCTTAACCCGCACGTGGCTAGCTTTCCGTTTCTATAGTTATTTAAAATGCTTAACCATATCGTGAGCATCCATGTTCTTATGTTGCTTTTGAAGCTCAGATTTCATGGTGACAAGCATAAGGCATGACACATCTAGTGCATTGTCTTGATGCTTGCACTGATGCTTCTTGTAAGCATATTTTTCTGCACGAGTAGTGGTAGTGGCGGGTGCTTTAGGAAGGGGTTTCTCTAGGACGTACAGTTTTCATTATTGCTTGAGGATGATCCTCAAGTTTCTATACCCATTCAGGAAATTAGCTCTATTTAGCTTGTCCTTCTCAAGGACAGATCGTACAGAGAGACAATTGGATGTATTTGACGACATGATGATCTACAATAACAAAATACAGAAATAAGTATCATATCTAAATCATTTGATTATGCCTTTAATTAAATGATGCTCCTATTGAATTGTAGAGCTTTGGTAAGGGCAAGTCATGGATGTGGGTAACTGTAGTTTACCCATACTACTAGCTCCAAATCGAATAGCAACAACATTCATGTGCGACAAGATCCACATTATACCTCATCTTGAGTTAGCTTTGACTAATCACCCAAGACTTAGTATAATTTAGGTTGGCAACGTTTACCAATTACATCTTATGCAACTCTTGCGAACAAAACTATTTGTTCTTTTGCCCAAATTTTAAGATATCCCTCTAAATTCTCAATCTAATTGAGACAACTTGGTTAAATCTCACCCAAAGTTTAATAGTCGGACATCACAATTGTCCAGTCGCACTTTATCAAGATAAATCGAGTCACTTTGCTTTGGCAAACCTAAATACAATTAATCGAGGTAGTAGTGAGCACCAAACTTTGGTAGACATAAGATAAAATACTAAGCATGCATCACATACAAACATGACATATATTATCATATAAGCATTAAAATGTGACATGGTTATGGCCCATCTACTATGATCCTCTCAAGCCAATGAGAAGATTGAAAGGTTAACCTAGGGATAACATCTTTTCCAAGTGTTTCCTTCGGTCGTCATGTGTCGTCGCCATCCTTCTTATTACTTCATCATCCAGTAAACTAGCACTCCTCATTTTGTACATTATAAATTAAAGGGAACTTGAGTTACATTTGAGTCTAATATATTTTACAATTAGAAATATAGAGGTAAAGGTATGACACGCAGGCCGTAATATGAATTACAACATGCACACACACACATATCCAATCTCATTGGGGTTAAGGGCCACAACCATGCACCATAGCATACAACACACACAATAGATCTATGACATTATTTTTACTATGATTGTAAAAAATTATTTATGAGTGAAAAGCTCATGGCAATCCCGAAATAAAATTAAATTTTTGTGGACTCATTGAATAAGTCGCTGCCCCTAGTCCATCACGATGAACCCGAGACCCTTGATGATCCGTTGATGCATCTTTACGACAAACATCGCATAATCTATTCACAATAATTTGTGAAAGATTTTTCACAATCTGTTCCCAACAGATTGACGCAACGCATCAACTATCGTGAACACCATAGGTTATAAAAATTTGTCGAATACAATCAGACTATAGCACGCGTTCATATTGTGTATGAAGATGCTATAGCCTTTTAGTTTGATCAACACAAACTTTTGCATCTCAACAAAATACTCATATAATCATGCAACTCATAATAAAACATATGTTTTACTTCTATATCACGTATAGAACACTAAACTTTGTACGATTTTTTATAAGTGGTTCTGATACTACCGTAGGGATCTTTATGCAAAAATAACAAAATCACAACAAAAAAATAGGATTCCTTCGATTGATCCATGTGAAAAATATATACAAAGTTCTATCTAAAGAGCTATACTTTTGATGCGTGCCCTTAGCTTATCTCGCTAGTCCTTGGTTCGCCGGATCTCTACACGATTAGGATGGTTGTGCCTCTAATAGTATCCACACAAACACGATCTCGGTCTCGGAGATGAACCACTGTAGTTGTGCTAGTAACTTGGGATGGTTTACACAAAAACACTACAAATCCCAAAATAAGGGTTCAGCCAAGAATGGGGAGGAAGAAGAAGAAGGATGATAACACACCTAGTCAATTTCGAAAATTGACAAGAAGCTTATATATTCATCCAATGAATATAAAGAGTTTTTGACCCTTGAGAGTTTTCCTTCCTATTAATGCCAATAAAACTTAACGAATACCAAAAACCTCTTAGTATTCATTTTGGCTTTTTATCTTCTATTCATTCAATGAATAGATGTCTCTTAGTATTCCTCTCTAATAATAATTTATTAAACTTTTAATGAATCATTATCCATTATTAAGTGGTTGAGTCTAATCTAAATGTGTCTAACTCAGGTTAGACTCAATCCCAGAATCTAATTGGATTCATTTGAGTCTAACTCAATTAATCCAATTTTATATCATATTTTAGTCAATCAAAAAATAAGTTATTTCTGAAACATTGTATTCTTTGTATGTGACCCAATAGGTTCTAGTAACATTGACAATGTTGGACCTTGGATGGCTAGAGAGGGGGGGTGAATATAGCCAGACACCAAATTTTAGCACTTATCAATTTTCTGCACTTCAATTGTTAGTAGCACAGCGAAAGCTAAAGAAAACACAGAGTATGCAGAAATGAAAACTCTATGCTACAAGCAAAACACAAGAACGCTAATAAGAGGATTTACAAGGTTTGGGGATAACTTGCCCCTACTCCTTGGCGTGCCCTTAAGGTGGGCGATCCCTTGATCGTCGGCAGATTAAGCCCCGGAAAATCTGGATAGAAAGCAACCTCCTTCTCGGTGGAGTAACATCTCCACAGCGTTTCAATCAAAGATAGAGTTTTAAGCACAATGAAACACAAGAAAGATCATACTTAGCACTTCGACCAGGCAAGAACACAAGCAGAACTTGTCCCGAGCTCCACCCAGCGACGATCTCATGCAAGAACTTCCTTCTTTGTGTCTTCTCGCTGATGGACTCACCAAGCCTCTTGTTTCTTCCTCCAAGTGCTCAAGTAAAAGATGGTTGCTTCAGTTTCTTGCTCAAGAACGATGGAACAGCAGAGAACACAAGCACGCAGCAAGAAGTCACAGCAAGCACAAGCCAGCAGAAGTCCCTCTACTCGCACTTCTCCACCACGCTGCTTATGTCTTCTCCACTAGCGCTAGGTCACCACCTCACTGCAGCCTTCAGCTGTTCTCCTACAACAACCAGCTACCACTGAGCTCTTCTGAACTCCCTGAGCTTCCCTCAGACCAGCCCCAGTCGGCAGCTCCAGCCAGCGCCAGTGTCCGTTGCAACCTGAGATGTAAAATGGACAAACCTGCTCCAAGGAAAGGCCTCCATTGACTCTCCTTGAGTATTTGAATCCATCCCTGTCACCTGCAGCTTAATCAGACCATTAGCACAGCATATCACATAGAGAATCAAAGATCAGATATTAGCGCAGAGAAATCAGACCTGTTCAGACGCGATCAGAGTGTCTGACAGTGAATTTTGAATTAAAGTGATCGGTCACCGGACCGATCTAGGGCTCGTGGGTCGGTCACCAGACCGATCCACCGCTTTGCTGGGACTCCCATCTTTCGCGGCGACATAGGCCTGATCGATCACCAGACCGATTAGGCTGGGACCTGATCAGTCACCAGACCGATCAGGTAGCTCCCTGACCGATCAGGCTCCATCCTAATCGATTGTAAAACGGAGTCCGCGATGCTAGATCGTTCACCGGAACGGTCTGAACAGTGTTCCAGATCGGTCACCAGACCGATTAGGAGCGAATCAGCAGAAGAACTCAACTCACTGTATGCTCCCTGATCGGTCACCAGATCGATCCAGGAGCCAAGCAATGAGGACACTGCCTGCTCCCTGATCGGTCACCGGACCGATTAGGAGCTGATCAGTGGGGGAACTCAACTCACTGTGTGCTCCCTGATCGGTCACCAGACCGATTAGGAGCCAAGCAATGAGGGGACTGCTTGCTCCCTGATCGATCACCGGACTGATCAGGAGCCGGGCAGTAGGTTCCCAACCCCACTGTGTGCTCCCTGATCGGTCACCGGACCGATCAGTCATCGCTGGATCGGTCACCAGACCGATCCACGAAGGAGCACCATGCCAATTTCTCTGATTGGTCACCAGACCGATCCAGGGACTCCAACCTAGCCCTCCAAACTAGGACTTTTTCACCTAACCCTCCAAGTTGGGACTTTTCACCTAACCCTCCAAGTTAGGACTTTGCACCTAGCCCTCCAAGCTAGGACTTTTCACCCAACCCTCCAAGTTAGGATTTTTCCAACCTAGCCCTCCAAGCTAGGACTTTTCACCTAACCCTCCATGTTAGGACTTTTCACCTAGCCCTCCAAGCTAGGACTTTTCACCCAACTCTCCAAGTTAGGACTTTTCACACCTAGCCCTCCAAGCTAGGATTTTTTCACACCTAACCCTCCAGGTTAGGATATTCCAACACCTAGCCCTCCAAGCTAGGATTTTCCATACCATGTCTAATCCCCGATCATGACTTAATCATAATCATAATCATCAACCTAAACTAAAATCGATGTCAACACCAAAACAACAATCAGGGTCGGACTGCATCAATAGACAATGTATCTAAATCATTTTAGACACATAAACAATGAGTGGTATCTAGCAATGCATCATTGCTATCCAAGTGACGAGAAAGTCAAGATCCGACACAACCTTTCCGTGTCTATTATCTGTTGGTGCAGGAAGCACCATATCGAACCTTGTTTTGATATTGGCAAAGGATTCAAAGTTAAGTTTGTTTGTGATCTAACGTTGTTCACAGAGTGTGCAGAAAAAGCCCTAGCGAAGGACTGCTAGGCAACTAGCGAAGGGCTGCTAGTCATCAAGCCCTAGCGAAGGACTGCTAGGCAACTGGCGAAGGACTGCCAGTATCCAAGCCCTAACGAAGGACTGCTAGGCAACTGGCAAAGGACTGCCAGTATCCAAGACCTAGCGAAGGACTGCTAGGCGCCAGGCGAAGGATAGCTTGGGACTAAAGCCCTAGCGAAGGACTGCAAGGCACCGAGCGAAGGGCAGCTCGGCATCCAAGACCTGACAAAGGATCATCAGGCAAAAGTCCAACCAAAGGAGCGGTTGGCATCAGGTAAATTCTCCCGAGAGGAGTAGGTGAGGACGCGTTCCCCGTCGAGGGAACAGTAGGCGTCGGTTCGACCTAGGGCTCCATTTTGGAGACCAAAGTCAGAACCAAGACAGCTAAGGCTGTATAAAATAATAATTAATTGTTTTATTGTGTTTTGGACTAACCCTTGATGCAGGACCGAAGGAACGTGTGTCTGCAACTCAGAGAGCCTCAAAGGAGTGAGGCAACAGCTGAGTAAGGCGCCCTGAGTGTCTAGGGCGCCCTCAAGGTGAACCAGAACCAAGCGAAGCAAAATGGGCTTCGGCTGCTTACTGGGCAAGGCGCCCTCAGCAGCCAGGGCGCCCTCGTCAGCCAGGGCGCCCTCAGCGCCGAAGGCGCCCTCAGCAGCCAAGGCGCCCTCAGCAGCCAAGGCGCTTCGCGCCTAAGCCAGCAAAGGCGATCAACTCTATCCAGCCGAGAAGACCGGGTCAACCAAGGCGCCCTCAGCGACCAGGGCGCCCCAGAGGTCAAACCTCATCCCTATTCCGGTGGGATAACGCTTGACCGAGCGAAGCACGGATCGGATGACACGTGGCAGGGCGCCCCCGACGTCCAGGGCGCCCTAGGTGCTATAAATAGCACCCCTCGACCCCAAGCTTGATAACAACTTCGCTCCAACGCTTCCATACTCTTCTGTGCTCACGCCCTGCTCCGGAAACTGCCCAACTCGAGCCGACGACGTCCCGCTGCTCCGGAAAGTCAACCTTCAACCGGACGTCGGTAAAAGAAGAGTTTCAATTTTTTATTTACAGTTTACGTTGCTATACTTGTAATCTCTTTTTTGTAAACTGAATTTGCGCTCATATAGAATTGCCCAAAGTAAACGATCAACGATCGTGGGCCTTGGAGTAGGAGTCGACACAGGATCCGAACCAAGTAAAAATCTCTGTGTCCTTTGTGTTGGTTTTTGTTTAATTCCGCTGCGTACGTACTCTTTAATATAATCCGAAAATTTTCCGATATTCACCCCCCCCTCTATCGGGCTCCTCGATCCAACATTATCTTGTATGATTTTGTCCTTTTATCCTTGATATCTAGATTGATCAATGAGGCATAGACCATGACATCCTCTTATCAATCTATATGTTTCTTGATCCCCAAATAGACTCACTCAAGAAAATGGGCTCAATATCTCATATTGACTCATTTGAACATGGTCATGTAGTTTAGTAGTTATACTCGATCAAGAAGCTCACAGATATCACCTCATCATTTGTAAGAGATAGATCCCATCTATGTCACTCACATTTCTCCGCATAATTTATTGCATACTTAGTGATTGACTTTATAGTCCACCCAATTACGGGTGACGTTTGATGATACCAAAGTATACAACTCCTTATGTAGAGAACTGTAGAGACTTCAGGTCTAAGGACTATTTATACTAATAGTCATTATGAGAAAGTTTATGACACTCATATAACAATCCATGAAACTTTCTCATATCGGGTCAATTCAGTACTATTCTCTAATATGTACCAATGTGTCAACTTGATATCCCATATCCATAACTTGTGAGATCAAATAATCAATTGACCTATATGCTTGTCTCCATGTATTAGTATTGTACTTGAATATTAATGTTTGACTAGGAATAGTTAAGAGTAGTGTTCTCTATATCATCTCACTATCAATTTAACCAATTGATATGATATAGATTAGAACCTAATACCCAAAGATATTATTATACTTATTTATTTGGCACAAATATGAAATAAATATAATAATCAAAATTTTGCCTTTGTTAATAAAATATGATATAAAAATTTCCTAGTCAATAATCTCATAATTTGCTCTATGACTAACACTAACATAGCCATCTCAGTCCAACTTGAAAAATAGCTTGGGGTCATGTCCTCATATCTCGAGGTGGGTCACATGACTATGACTCGACTTGAGCTGAACATGAAAGGGGGGCTCACTGAGTGGATGGGTAAGTGGGAGAGTAAGTAGGACACATTTTGAGGACATGAACGGATGTGCAGGATGTGTACAATGAGGTCTTTTCTCACTCTCTCTCAATAGTATAAAAGATGGTTCATATAGGTCGGTGGAGGTTGACAATATTTTTTTGCCTATCATCTAACTTTATGATTCTTTTAAGGTTTTTTACTTCTTCCCTACATAGACTTGAGCGCTAGAGGGGTTTCACTATACTTTGTTTTGTTCCCCCTTCTAACTTTACTATGTGATGCAGTCTTCCTCATCACTAGTCAACCATGGAAAAACTCTCAACTCGACTTTAGTGCTCGTCATTCTATCGATTTTCACCTAGGTCGGACGTATCTCTGATCACCCGCCCCTTTCTCCCTAGATCAACAGTTGACGTCCCGTGGTTTACCCAATCAGGAGGAGATTTGGTCAACTGCCAACCCTATTAGTTACTAACCCGAAAAAAGTTGACTCAATAAGGAACTATTTGACTAGACACGACGAGACTTAGTCCGATCTACATGCAATTGTTAGGACCGGTGGGTGAGCTAGAGGGGGTGATTAGCTCAGATCTTTGTTCGATGAAGATTTATCTTTGCGGAAGACTTGAACAATGCTAACACCTCGATTTACTTGGTATCCACCTCCTTAAGGTGACTAATCCAAGGACCTGCTCTTCCTCACTCTCACATACACTATGAAAAATATCCTTCTTGATGTGGAGAAACCTCTTACAAGCTTACAAGAAGAAACACTCAAGAGAAAGCAAATACAAAGGAAATCTTACAAGATTTACACAAATTAGCTCTCTTTTCTTTTCTTGCTTCCTTCAAGATTGGAATCGCCTCTTCATCCTTGAAGGAATGCTGAGCGATACCACTTCAAACCTGCGTGAAAACCCTATATACCCACGACTTAAGGTTACCTAATCGATCGATTACCAAGTTTGACTTAGCCGTTCAACGGCTATTTTTTGAAGCTTAATTGATTAGCCAATCAATTAAAAAGATTTTAATCGATTGTTGAATTGTTTCAACACCTTTTTGTGCTCTCGTGCAATACTGTCGTAATCAATTACAGTCTCCCTTAATCGATTGTCCAATCAATTACGGTCATCCTTAATCGATTGCCTAATCAATTAAGAGGAGGCTGAATCAATTACCTAATCAATTCAGCCTACTTCTGTTCTCGCGACACTACTCTCTCAATCGATTACCCAATCGATTCACTCCTTTCTTAATCGATCACCCAATCAATTAAGAAGACTTCTATTCACGAGAAACCAACGTCAATCGATTACTCAATCAATTGACCCCAACCCTAACTTGTGTGCACAAGTCTAGGGTTCCTTTGCCTAATCCTGGTCAACCGTGATCTGTTAGGACTTCCTCACCAAGTGTCTAATCAAACCTTTAACCGACTTCGATTGTCCATTGTTTAGTTCCCAACTAGGACTTAACCTAGTTCCCAACTAGGTTTGTCTAACCCTCGAGTTGGGTTTAGTCTCTCGGAAGACTTCCACCTTGCTAACGTGCGATCTCCCCGATCCACATGGACTTCACCTAGTCCCACTAGGTGTGTCTAGTCCCACTAAGACTTTTTACGTATTAGCGTGCGATCTCCCCGATCTACATGGATTTCACCTAGTCCCACTAGGACTTTTCCCGTGACAGCGTGCGATCTCTCCGATCCACCTAGACTTCACCTAGTCCCACTAAGTGTGACTAATCTCACTAGGACTTTTTCCATGCCAACATGCGATTTCCCCGATCCACCTGGACTTTACGTAGTCCCACTAGGACTTTTCCAGTCAAGTCTCCAGTCAACCTTGACCTACTTGACTTACACGATATTCAAACATCATTACCAAACATCGAAATTTAAGCTTATCAGGCTTACTAAACATAAACTCACCCGAGCCTAGTAAACTAGGTCAATCATGACCTAACAAAGATTGCACCAACAGCAATGACAAGTCCAAAGTTCCCAAGAAATCAATCCATCACCATCTCAACTAGCGTTCGCAAAAAAAGGTGAGATGTTGTTGCAGATTCTCCATTCTAGTTATAGTATTATTTCACGGAACAGTTGCAACATCGATTTGTAAAATAAAATAAAAAATAGAGAATTAGTAAAAAAATATTTAAATTACATTAGTAATAAAAAAAATAAAATACATTAAGTCATTAAAAAATCATTACATCAGTACATAATTATCATATAATAATAACATAATGTGAAAAATATAATGAAAATTATACATTATCAGGACTAATACCATGACGAGTGAGGGGAGGAACCAAATCTTCATTGTATTCTCCTTGAATATCATGTTGATTAAATTGATCTCCAATATATGAGAGTCGATATAAATTAGTATTAAATTATCGATATGGATATTCATTTGATTGAGTTGATGAAAAATATTCCAAATTAGATGATTGACTTTGTAATAATATCTCATCATGACGATTGTAGTATCCAAAACCTTGATACCCAACAGAACTAACAATAGCATTTATGATTCTTGAACATGACTATGATGTTGATGTCCAATATTGCTCCCAAGAGTTGTTGAATAATCAAGAATTTCATTCTGCACATTATCAAAATAACCCTCAAATCTGTGATGTCTAATTACACTTGTATATGATGGTGAATAATTAAATGTGTTAGTAGGAGCCCTAGAGTCAATCATGTGATGATTGACTAGAGGCATTTTGTATCATATTCTATTATTAATAAAGGCATTTTGGTTATTAAATTTACTTGGTATTCTATGCCGAATGACTAAGTATAATAATGTCCTTGTGTAGTAGGTTCTTATCTACATTATATCGATTGGTTGAATCGATAGTGAGATAATGTAGAGAACACTACACTAAATTATTCCTAGTCGAGCATTAATATTCAGGGACAATATTAATGCATATAGACTAGCATGTGGGTCAACTGATGACTTGAGCTCACAAGTCATGGATATGTGATATCAAGTTGACACATGGGTATACATTGGAGAATGTGTACTGAATGACCCACCATGAGAAAGTTTCATAGATTGTCATATGAGTGTCATAGACTTTCTCATGTGACTATTGGTATGAATAGTCCTTAGACCTAAAGTTACCATGGTTCCCTACATAAGGAGTTATGTACTTTGGTATCGTCAAACGTCACCCGTAACAGGGTGGACTATAAAGGCGATCACTGGGTATGTAATGAATTATGCGGAGGGATGTGAGTGATGTAGATGGGATCTCTCTCTCCCATATGACGGGAGTGATATATGTGGGCCCCTTGATCGAGTAGGACTACTGAAACGCATGGCCATGATCAAATGTGTCAATATGAGATATTGAGCTCTTTTGTTTGAGTGAGTCTACTCGGGGATCAAGAAACACAAGATTGATTGAGGATAACACGGTCTATGTCTCATTGGTCAATCTAGATATCAAGGATAGAAGGGCAAGGTCATACACTATCATAGTCACGGAGGTTTAGTCGGATTTCGACTTTTCTTGTTACTTGGGTAGCAGTGATGCATTGCTAGATGTCGCTCATTGCTTATGTGTCTAAAGTGTTTAGACACATTGCCAACGTCGCAAGAACCTATTGGGTCACACACAAAGGACACAATGCTTTGGGAATTTGATCGGCAGACCTGAACCCGAGTTGGGAACTCAGGAGCTTAGTTCGGGAGTCCGAGCCCGAGTTGGGGAACTCGGGAGTCCAAGCCCGAGTTGTGGAACTCGGCAGTCCGAGCCCGAGTTAGAGAACTCGGGAGTTCGAGCCCGAGTTGGGAACTCGGGAGTCCGAGCTCGAGTTGGAGAACTCGGGAGTCCGAGCCTGAGTTGGGAACTCGGGAGTCCGAGCCCGAGTGGGGAACTTGGGAGTTCGAGCGCGAGTTGGAGAACTCGGAAGTCCGAGCCTGAGTTGGGAACTCGGGAGATCTGAGCTCGAGTTGGGAACTCGGGGGCGCAGGTCGGGAGCTCGGTGCTCGGCAGACTGAGTCGGAGCTCGGCAGACTGAGTTGGAACTCGGCAGACTGGGTCGGCACTCGGTAGTCGGGACTCGGCACTCGGCAGTCGGAGCTCGCCAGTCAGGAGACTTGGTCGGGAGACCGAGTCGGAAGCCCGAGAGGCCCGATCGGATTTGCATGCAGGAAAGAGAGCAGTCTCTCTTCATTGGATGAAGAGAAGATGAAGAGTCATATGGAAAGATGTGCTCTTTATTGGCTTTAATGAAGGGAAGGCAAAGAGATAAATGACTCTTGATATTCATGGGATGAATATAAAAGGGGTCAAGCCATTTTCGAATGGGTGTGGGTGTGCTTTCTTCTTCCCTTCCTCTCTTCTTCCTCTCCTCCACTCTTGGCCGAAACTCTACTGTAGAGTTCTTGGTGATTTCGAGCTACCTCAAGTTGCTAGCACAACTAAGGTAGTTCTCCCGAAGTTGAGAGATTGTGTCCGTGTGGATACGAATAGAGGCACGGACGTTTGAACGTGCAAGAGATCCGGTGCATCTTGAACGAGCAGGATACACGAAGGGCACGCTCCAAAGGTATACACAGTAGATAGATCTATTAGATAGATAGCTTTGTACCAGTTTTCTTTCACATGGATCGCTCGTGGGTTCTTGTTTCTGCTGTGTTTTTATTATTTTGTGCCGGGGGAACCCAACAGTGGTATCAGAGCCACTTGCGAAAGATCGTACAAAGTTTTGTGCTTTTATATGTGATATAGAAGTAGGACTAGTTTTATTATGAGTAGCATAAACTATATGATATAGTACTTGGGCTCCCGACCTCCCACTCGGGAAGATGACCTCTGAGGTCATACCGAGCAAACAGCTTCCTGAGGCCACTCGGGAAGATAGACGCTCGGGTTGTCACGAGTGAGGAAACCCCGAGAGTGTCTCGGGAAAATGGAGCCCGAGTGATCATACCGGAGCTGAGGGTGTCTCGGATTCATGCTGATGTATGTGTATTGGTTATGGCCTCGAGAAAATGGACCGCTGTGAGTTTCTGCTCAAGCGGAAGATTTTGTTATTGCACTCGTAATAAAATCTATGTCCTAAATCTATTGTGTATGATGACATGGTGAATGGTTATGACCTTAACCCCAATGTGATTGGATGTATGTGTGGTGTGCATGTTGTAATTCATAATACGGCCTGCGTGTCGTGCCTTGTCTATATTCTTTCTAATTGTAAAATTAGATTTAGACTCGAATGTAACTCGAGTTTTCCTACATTGTAATGTACAAAAGAGGAATGGAGTGTCCATTGAAGAATGAAGTTACAAGAAGGATGCCAACCACACATGATGACCGGAGGATGCTCTTGGAGAAGAAGTTATCCCTAGGTTGACCACCGATCCTCTCAGTGGCTTGAGAAGATCATAGTATACGGGCCATAACCATGTCACGTTTTTCCTTGCTTATATGTTGATATTTGCTATGTGCGTGTATGTGATGCATGATTAGATAAAATGTTTATCTTAATTAAGTCAACTCAATATGCCTACCAAGGTTCGGTACTCCTAAACTACCTCGATCATTTGTTGTTGGGTTCTGCCAAAGCGAAGCAACGCATTTTATCTTGGTAGAGGGCGAGTGAATTGTGATGTCCCGCTATCGGACTTTGGGTGAGACTTAACTAAGTCACCTCAATTGGATTGAGAAACTTAGAGGCATATCCCAAAAGTTGGGAAATAAGGGTAAGAGAACAAATTATACTAAGTCTTGGGCGATTAGCCAAAGCTAACTCAAGATGATGTGTAATGACGTGGATCTTGACCCTTTTCAAGAGTTGCATACGATGTAATTGGTAAAATGTTACCTACCGAATTGTACCTAGTCTTGGGCGATTAGCCAAAGCTAACTCAAGATGAAGTATCGTTTGGATCTTGTCCCACAAAATGTAGTCGCTATTTGGCTTGGAGCTAGTAGTGTGGATAAAGTGAGTTTGCATACATCCATGACTAGCCCCTACAAAAGCTCTACGATTTAGTGGGAGCATCATTTAATTATTAAATGATCTAGATATGATACTTATCTCTGCATGTTGTATTGTTGTAGATCACCATGTCGTCGAATACGTCGAATACTCTCTCTCTCTGCGATCTGTCCTTGAGAAGGACAAGCTCAACGGAACTAATTTCCTGGACTGGTACAGAAATTTGAGGATAGTCCTCAAACAAGAAAGAAAATTGTACATCCTAGAGCAACCCCTTCCAGAGGCACCCGTTGCTGCTGCCACCCGTGTTGAAAAGGATGCTTACAAGAAGCATCAGGATGATGCATTAGATGTGTCATGCCTTATGCTTGCCACCATGAACTCTGAGCTTCAGAAGCAACATGAGAACATGAATGCACATGATATGGTTGAGCATCTGAAACAACTATATCAAGGGCAAGCTAGGCACGAGCGGTTCGAGGTGTCCAAAGCCCTATTTGCATGCAAGATGCAAGAGGGAACTCCTGTAGGGGCTCATGTTCTTAAGATGATTGGGTATGCAGAGAACCTTGAAAGATTAGGATTCCCGCTGGGCCAAGAATTGGCTACTGACCTTATCCTGCAATCATTGCCGGAGGGTTATAATCAATTTGTCATGAACTACAACATGAATGAAATTGATAAGCCTTTGCCTGAGATGCTCAGCATGTTGAGAACTGCTAAGCCCAATCTCAAGAAAACCAAGAACAGTAATGTACTGATGGTTGACAAGGGCAAAGGTAAATGGAAGCCTAAAAGCAAGGGTAAGACCCAAGCCAAAGGCAAGGCCAATTCTACTACATCCAAGGCCAAAGGAAAAGTGCCTAAGGAAGGGACCTGCTTCCATTGTGGTGAGACCGGACATTGGAAGAGGAATTGCAAAATCTACCTGGAGGAAGTAAAGAAGAAAAGAAGTGAGACTTCTGCCTCAGGTATTTTTGTTATAGAAGTCAATCTATCTATCTCTTCATCTTGGGTATTAGATACCGGATGTGCTTCTCACATTTGCACTAATGTGCAGGGCCTTCAAAGAGCTAGATCATTGACCAAGGGCGAGGTGGACCTACGAGTAGGCAACGGAGCAAGAGTTGCTGCTATTGCTGTAGGGACATATTCCTTATCCTTGCCCACTGGGCTTATCCTAGAACTAGAAGAGTGCTTTTATGTACTCGCATTAACTAAGAACATTATTTCAGTATCTTGTTTGGACAAGAAAGAGTTTTCATTTACCATAAAGGACAAACATTGTTCTATCATGCTGAATGATATGTTCTATTGTAATGCACCATTAATGAATGGACTCTATGTTCTAGATCTAGAGAACCCGATCTATAACATAAATACCAAACGGCTCAAATCGAATGATTTGAACCAAACATATCTCTGGCATTGTCGCTTAGGACACATAAATGAGAGTCGCATATCCCAGCTCCATAAGGATGGATTACTGGACTCATTTGATTTTGAATCATATGAGACATGTGAATCTTGTCTTCTAGGCAAGATGACCAAGACTCTATTTAGTGGTCACGGCGAAAGAGCGACAGAGTTGTTAGGATTCATACATACTGATGTATGTGGCCCTTTCAATGTCGCAGCTAGAGGAGGCTATCAGTACTTCATCACTTTCACTGATGATATCAGTAGATATGGCTATGTGTATCTTATGAGACACAAGTCAGAATCCTTTGAAAAGATCAAAGAATTCAAGAGTAAAGTACAGAACCAACTTGGCAAAAGTATTAAGATACTTCGATCAGATCGAGGTGGTGAATACCTTAGCCAAGAGTTTCGTGACCATCTAGCACAATGTGGGATTATATCCCAACCCACTCCACCTGAAACACCACAATGGAATGGTGTGTCCGAGCGGAGAAACTGTACTCTATTAGATATGGTACGATCCATGATGAGTCAGACAGATCTTCCTACTTCCTTCTGGGGTTTCGCTCTAGAGACAACTCTTTTCACACTTAACCGAGCTCCATCAAAGGCCGTCACAAAGACACCATATACGATATAGACTGGGAAGAGTCCCACAATGTCTTTTATAAGGATTTGGGGTTGTGAGGCTTACGTTCGACGTCAAGTCTCGGATAAACTAGGACCCAAATCTGATAAGTATTATTTTGTAGGATATCCCAAGGAAACAAAGGGATATTACTTTTACAATCCCACTCAAGGCAAAGTGCTTGCCGCCAGAGATGGCGTCTTTCTAGAAAAGGAGTTTATTTCTAGAAGAATTAGTGGGAGTAAATCCATCTTGAAGAAGTTCAAGATACAGAT